>JARHVA010002190.1:1737500-2122500 GCA_037957365.1 Torreya grandis | reverse complement strand
ATTAAGTCCTTTTCATTAGCAATGCATTTTGTTATAAACATGTGCTCTATACTCACATAATGCAAATAAGACACTAATTCTTCCAAAGACATTCACATATATATCCAAAGGCAAAAGAAAGGACACTCAAAAAATTCACATCACGATTTTAAGACACATAATCAAATGCAATAAACTAAATGAGACAACACATAAGAGTCTAAGTCTTCACATAGAAAACACACAATAATAAAGCAAACATGATCACAATTAAAAGCAATTATCGGCTATTAAATCAAGTAATGAATATAAAAGCATATTATACTATTACGATGTGTGTGGGCTATTATTTTCCATTATTTAATCCCTCAATGCCTCCATATATGCCACCCTCTCTGATGATTCCCTCCCTTCATCATAATTTGAGGGATGGATCTATCTTACATCCACCTCAAAATAGTAAACGTAGTTAGCCTAAATCAATATAAAATCCGTAATATACTTATATAATAAAATAAATAAACATGATAATTATGTAAAAACATACAATTACAACTAACTCAAAAAGTTAATGATCATTTAATAATCTGTGTGTGTGTGTGTGTGTGTGTGTGTGTGTGTGTGTGTGTGTGTGTGTGTGTGTGTGTGTGTGTGTGTGTGTGTGTGTGTGTGTGTGTGTGTGTGTGTGTGTGTCCATACATCAGTATATAAAATCTAGTTTTACTAAAACAATTATTAGGTCTATAGAGGAATCAGGATGTGACATTATTTATAGTTGACTCTTTGATATTTCCTATTATAATCAACCTATGAAACTTATCTAATATTACATAATATAGGCTTAGAAATTATAAATAATCTTTTAATGTTCCTTAGTACTTTTTGTAGAAGAGAAACGCCTCAAGTAACTACAACTATCTAACTATTACTAGTATTATCTTGAGAGTTAAAATTAGTGATCTAGAACTTAGAAAATGTCTATTTAGGATTCTAGAGTTTTTTTCAATATAATATGTTTATCTTGAATAATTATATATAGTTTATAATTTTTTCCAATACATGAGGTGGGTAAACAAATAGGGGAAAGTGCATAAAGATTCATATGTATACGTAATGTCTAAATATGTCAAAGTGTGCCAAAGTTGGTATTGTTAAAGCGTTTAATAAAAAAATTAGGTGTCTATAGAAGGATATTTAATATGCAATAAATTTTCATCCATCTATAGTTAACTATATATATTCCATGATTTTTTTAATGAATATAATTTTTTTATGTCTCCTTATTCACTAGTAGTGGCCTTTCTAGTCTCTACACTCTTCTTTATTATTATTTTTATTCACCCCCAAATATATGTTAATTAATTGTATCTCCACCCATTAAATCCATTGCTTATTTTTTTTATTTTCCTTACTATCATTGGTCCTCCCACCTTTATTATTATCTGCATACATAATGTTTTATGGTTTTTATAACCCTTATTTTTATCACCTAACTAATCTTACTTTCCCCTTTTCTAATATTTTCATCTAAATAGATTTTAACCCATGATGTTTCCATTAACACCATCATGCACATGATCTCTACAATGTCCTATTTTATTTAATTCCTTCCTCACTTTCATTATCATACCTATCCTTAATCTAACTCTTCTTATTCTCTCTTTAGATATTTAGTCTTTAATTTTATAAATAATTTTATTTAAATTCATTTTTACCCATATATATCTCCATGTGCATTTATTTATTGTATTCACTCTCATTTTAGTGAGGTCATCCATTTATATTTATTTATTCTTTGCATTTTCTTGGGTTATGTATACCATCTTCTCATTATTTCATTATTTACCCTACACACCAATTTTATGGATTCAACCTATTACTATGCACCATCCAATGCACCTTTCTACCTTTTAGAACTAAAAACATGCCCCATAAAATAATCTTTACTTGTATATTTACACGCACTTGAGCATTGTTTAGTCACTCTCTTTGAAAAATTATCTCACAAATTCATGACTTCCAATCTTTCATTTTTTCATTCCTCAAACTTATCCTACACAAATTCCTTTTGCACATTTTCCACTTATTCAGCAACTTATCATGCCATATATTTCAAATTCTATTGATCTTGTTGTCAATTTTTCTAATTCCATTTCATCATTCATTTTGCATGTCTTATATATAAATACTACATGAAAATGGGATTTATCTCCATTAATACACACTTGGATAAAAAATCCCTCCAATGTATACGTATATGTCTAATACTATGATATTATTCACTCATCTAGAGTTAAAATATTTATTTCACTTATTAACATAAATCAAATAACATGTTAATAAAAAAATATATTTATGCATTATAATTTTCTATTGGAAATAATGTATTATCTATGTCCTCCACCCATGCATCATGTAAAAAACATTGGAGACTATTTATAATAATAATTAACTAAAATATACATATTGAGTGCCATACATGCTCATAATTTTATTGTGAGCTAATTATTTTGACCATATCGATCAGTTTTTCTCAACATATATCATATGCTTTCCCTAATTTCATGGCAACCTCCAAAATGATGTTTCTTTATTAACATACTTCTTCCAAAAAATGTCCTTGTGTGTCAATATGCTATGTGTATTTTTTATTGGTACCATTTTTTTCTTCATGTCATATTTTGTGGACATATCCTTTTTATGTTTTTATTCTTCCTTTCCTTATATCTATAATTCTAAACTCAACATGATTAATATCATCCTTATTTTATATGAACAATGTGTCACTCCCCATTTCTTGAGTACATCATCCATGACCTCAACCACTTTATAAACTTATGGTTGTTTAAATTCATTTTTGATATCCCAAGTCTCTTTAATTAGTTTCTTATTTTCACATAGGACCCACCTATTAATCAATTTTGGCCTCATATTTTTCTCATCCTTCAATTTTTTGTATTTGTATCAATCCACTTATCATTAAATATGAACTATCCTATTTCACCTTTTCATGTTTCCATCTAATTACCTTGAATGTGTTTGTTACCCAATCAGAACATGATTTTATATAAATTTTAGATACTCCATACTCAAATGTCTAGAATAAGAATTCCTTGTCTATATATTACTCATTTTCTTTGTTTGCAAAGAAAAATTAAATATTTTTCTCTCTTCCTCATAAAATTTGACTCCCTCAATATATTCTACACCATGCTCATTTTTAAGGGGAATAACAACTCTTTATTTCCAATTCTCAAATATCATGTAAATTATTTAAAGTGCATATTGGCTTTATTATTGTATCACCATGGTCTTCCCAAAAAAATAGGATAATTATATTCTTCATACATCTCTGTAACTTGAAAATCCTCTAAAAAATAAATTACCATTTTCTCCAAATATATGATTCATAAGACCCTAATAGGTATTGAATTCATTCTATCTAAAATGAATAATATATTACTTAAAGGATATGACATTGGTTTTACCATCTTATTCCATGTTTAATTCATCAATATATTCACTTTTACACCTATTTTGATCAATATATTATTCATCTCCCAATATTTTATCTATGGATAGATAATTAATTCTTGATCATATTTTGTATTATATTTTATGAATTATGGGTAAAATATGAGGGTTTTACAAAGGTCCCACAACAAAGGAGAGGGTTTAAAAATCAGGTCTTATGACCTTTACATCATAAAAATGAGGGGTTTTTAAATATAAGTTCTCATAAATTATACAATAGATCATATCAATGTATCCAAATAGAACCAGGATAAACCTCTACAATCTCAACTCTAAAACAATAATAAATAGTCAATGGTGAAATAGAGTACAAAACCAACTCATAGTTGAATAAAAGAGAGGGGAAAATAATAAGTCAAAAGTGTTTTTAAGGTTCCCTTAACATTAAAATAAGGGCCTCATATAATAAACATAGGATAAAATATAACCAAGAAAGATAAAATTACAAATCACTAGATCAAATAGGTTAGATTAGTTGTAGTCAAAATTTCCACAAAGCATCATCAAGATACCTAACTAATTAAAATTTTGACCAACCATAGAATCCTTAAGGATAACATGGATCTTCTCATAATCTCCCTTCCAATGGTACTTAGGTAGAGCCTTAATAAAAACATGTGAACTAAGGATAAGTTTACACATATGTAAACCACATTATAACTATCTTGGGACAAACCTAAAATGAAGGGAAGTTATCCTTAGAGGACTTGAAAATATCACTTAATAGACTGGTAAATATGTGAAACATAACTTATATTCCATCATAGATCTCACTTACATTTACACCATTGCCTAGAGGCTGTGAAACAACCTTAGAGTACCAAGTAAACATAGATCCACTACACATAAAAAGAAAAAAAAAGATTCCACATGGGGTAAGCAAAGAGTTAGCATGTGAATGTAGGATTAGAATATCTCTAAATGAATAGATGGATAGGCCTTTCCTCACTTGAAAAATATTAAAATGATGGATATATTATCACATTTCATAAAAAGGATGACAAAAATCAAATAATTATATTACATCCACAATAGAGGCACATAAATATGCACACCCAATATTTTACATAAAACTAGAAATTGATTCTTAAGCTTTTGATCTATCTTTACCAAACAAGAAGAGAATGCTCCATAAAAAATATAAAATTAAAAATAGTTGTGGATCCTTTATAAACCATTTATAGATAAAGATATTAGATATTTTCATAATATTTTATTTGGATAAATCCACCTAGGGCAAAAATACCTTAGAAAACATAGTCTACACTAGTAAAGCAAAGCCTCCATGATAGATTGGAAGACTGAAACACTTCCATAACTTTTTATCTCACAAAAGTTTCTAAGAGGAGGCCTAAAACTTGAATGAATCAAACCTCCAACCATTAGGGGAACAAAAAAAAGCCCCCTATACCTTTGAATCCTACAAAGGTTTGTTCCTATGATAGACCTGTAGGAACTTCAAAAATAGTAATGGGTCAAAATAAAAACCAAGGAAACACCATAACCACATATAACTCAATAGGATTAGAATATATTTACACACCAAGCCATGATAGAATTCAAAAATAAAACAAATAGATAAATGTAGTGGGAGTAGAAAATGATCAACCAAGAATGTATTTTGTATTATTCATTAGACATGTTCCATTTTTTTTTTAAATCCATGATTTCAATAAATTCATTACCCCTTATGTTTTCAAAAATGAAAATAATTATGTTATTTATCTAACTCATTTTTGGTGAGAATTTTTCTTCAATTTTTCCTTTATTTTATCTCACTTAGTGTATACTATATACACTTCACCCTACATAATTATTATAATTTCTTAAACTTCCTAAAATATGTCAATTGATGCACATGCATAAAGATATACATTATTCACCATATATTTTTTGAGTTTCATAATTTCTCTTTGGATTAGTGGGTTGGACATTATTACATCTCTTATTTCCATCCCACTTCTTATAGTACTATTTAAATTGGAAACTCTAACATCCTACACATTTATTTTCTTTTGTACCCAAGTTGTTTCTTAACCAATTTGAATCATGCCCATAGACTTCTATTTTTTAGCCTTATGTATGATTTTATAACATAATTCATTACAATCCTCTATTTTTTAGTCTATTATCAATGTCAACAAATTGGATACTTAGTAAATTCCTTTTATAATGGCCCTCTCCACACTTGAAATAAGTTATGGGACTATGCCCCATAGCTCTACCTCATTTTATCTGCCCATATAATCTTCCACCTCTATTATTATTCCACATATTTTTGGTTACTTGTAATACCTTTGTTTCTATTGAACATAACACCTTGGGGTTGGTTATAACATCCATGGCACTAACAAACAACATGATATTACATTTTTATCATGATTATAGTTTTGAATATACCCATTTGTATCACCTCTTTAATCATATATATAAATTTTTAATGTTATATTTCATGTTTATTAGATTTAAAAATCTTGTAGTAGCATGTGTCATTAGTTTACTTATGTTCTATAACAACTGAAAATTACACATTTTGTGATCCCCCTATAGTCTTCACACTATAATGCCACTATTTGAACCTTCTTATTAACACAATTATCTATGATGACCATTCATACTAACCTTTATCCTTAAACTTATATCTTTAATAAAATTATAAATCTGTATATGTTGTAAGGCCCTATTTTTCATAGTGCTCATATTTGGCAAGATGACTATGAAATTATGACTTATATGTTCTAATTATTAAATTATGTGGTTAAGTCATGTCCAGTTAAGGCATGCAAGGATTTCATGAATAATCTCATGTGTTGGGAACCATGGAAAGACCTATCATCAATCATGTTTTGAGTTCTTAGTTATGAAATAATGGTTCTTACATTTCTTTATGCAATGTCTATTTATGAAATTTGATTATGTCCATGAGAGATATTGATTAAATCATGTTGAATCATTAATTCTAAGCTTATGAAATGGTAAATACTTATGTATTGAATAGTATGTAATTATATGCATGTGTGTTGATATTCCATGAATGATTAGATATTATTAATTAACTTAAATTTCCATGTTTGATTAAATTATGTAGATTTGGCTATTAGGTTCGAGGAATTTGATATGTGCATCAAGTGTGTAAGAATATGAAAAGGGCCATTAAAATAAAGAGAATATTCCAAGTATGTTTTTATCACTAATAAATTTTAAAATCATCTTGAACCCATGCTAAATATCAAATTCCTAATCCACCACTTTTGCTAAATTAGTATATGTGTTAGGTGATTAACCTTAAAACATAGTTGGTGAAACTTATTATCACCTAGTCTTTAGATCTTTTAACCAACATATAAAGTATATAATGGTTGATTAATAGATCCTATATTGATTTCATCATTCTAATATCAAGTGGGAAAATAGGTAAATCTTAGAAGCAACTATAGAAACCTGTGAAACCACCATGTGCCTTAATTAAACATGGAATAGAACATCCCTTAATGAGGCATGGGTTAACAAGTGGATAGTGGTTAGTTGATTCTCAAAAATTTATATGTATGATTTGAACTCTCGTATTTTACTAATTTTACTATTTTGAAATAAACTTATACTTAGCATAAGGAAAATTAGTAGATAGGAATAATTAGTTAGGAAAGATGAGTCTAGAAAATTGGAGGATAGTGCCCAAGGAGTCTGAAGGTTGATAGGCAGGATTCCTAATAACTTATGTATTCTATTATTCATTTGAAATGAAATAATTATACTCTCTATTTTATATTATTATTTTTTGGGGAATAATACCACTTATTTTACTTTATCATTTTATTGTTTGTACATGATTGTGCATTACTTACCATGTAGTGTTTACCCATTTGAGGGTCTTTAGATATTGTTCCTCCTTAATTCTAAATGAAATGATTTTGGATCTTTTTTATCCTCTTTCCTAAAGGATAATAATACCTCTTAGTTTATTTTACCTATATTATTGTCTTATCATGGATGTGCATTGGTTGACATGTAGTTCTTTGCCTAGTTTAGATCTTTGGAGAGGTTATGTCCCTCCTCGCTTTATTTGGATATTTTATCTTCTTACTTGAAGTGTTTTAATGTTGTGACATAGTTTAGTGGTTGTCTATGAGTATTATCTTGATGGTATAATAATGTCAAGCCCTCATGTGTTGGGCATGGTGTTAGAATGTTTGACCTTCATGTGAATTTTTAATCCTTCTCATGATGAGACATGATAGTAGACAACTTGTCCCTCCCATGATTATTGTATGAAAACAATAGAGTGATTTATCCTCTTCCTACTCTAATAAATGATGGGCCTTGTTATGCCATGAAATCTTGCCAACTAGTTTATATTTATAAATGTTTAGATTCAGTTAAATGGTCATTTTGATGCTTGTTTGATTGTATGTAGGACTAGGAGTCTATTTTAGTAAGAATCAAGAATATAATTGTGGGTATTAGATTGGCCATTCCCTTATGTCAAATACCCTTCCTTAGATATCCATACTTTCCTTTACCTTGTGATATAAACATGCTCAAATATGGGAGTCTTAATCTCAAGGGTGTCTAGAACAATAGATTGATGATGAAAAAAGGTTGGGTGATGAGACTTCCTTATTATGGCTATCAAATTTTTGGGAGTAGATGAAGAAAACTATTGAACACTGATTAGTCCTCCATTATTTAATCAAGCATTGAGATTTTCCTCATGTTATGTAATTAAATTGATAAATTTTGTGGTAGCATTAATGTTTTAACATCCATCCTACTTGTAATATTCTTACAAAAGGATTTTGGATACTATTCCAACTATAGATTAAAATATTTATTTTCTATTTAATGAAACTTAAGTGATAAATTAAGTTATATTTGTTATTAATTATTGGATTATAGAACCTTGGGAAGGATCCAATAAGTACAAAATATTCTTTAGCCTTTTTGGGATCTTTTAATTAAATTGACGGATTGATTTCCTTTCTTAAATAATTGTCTTGGGTAGATTTTTAATAAGAATTATGTCTCTCTTATGATCTAAATGTGATGTGATTTAATAAATCAAAATTATCTTATTAGGAAGAACTCAAGTACAAATCTATGAGTTTGTTATTGTGAATGACATTATATCTTGACTAAATGTTTAAAATGTAAATGATTACTTTAGTAAAATGTGTTTTATGGAAGAGTCTTGGACTGAGGCATTTATAAATTTTTATTCTATAAACCTTCCTCATAACAAAACTAATTGAAAATGAAAGGAGAAGTATTGTTAATATTTCTTGTTTAAGTTGATTTTACTTCATAGAAACTTATGTCAAATGACCCTTATTCCATTAAATGGAATGAAATGATCCAAGGGACATTACCATCTAAATCACTTGATTGATATTTTAAAATAGTCTTAATTATGAATGTATTCCCTTTTAACCATTGATTTTTTAGTGAAATTTTGATTCTCTCATATGGTTTGCATATTCAACTAAAACCAGTGAGAATATTGGTTTAGTGTTGAAAGAGTATTTTTCTTAGGCACCTTCTTTTTCAATCATTTATATAATGTAATTGATTATAATATTATATATTAAGGAAGGGAGACTCTTTCTAGATCATAAAATTGGTATTAGCTACTGTAGCATTTTTAATTGCCTTAGATGAGTTCTCATTCATTGAGTCATCTCTTATTCCTTTAGTTGAGACTTAGTCAATTTATGATTTTGACTTCAACTAGTTTTGATTTTATCCTAGCCTTATCCATTCATTAAGTTCTTTGCATATAATTTTACTTAGTCAAGCCCTTTTTTTCAACTCAATCATCCACTTGAATTTTACCTTCACCACTTTTAGGTTGGTACTTGCCTAGAATTTTGCCTTAGTTGATTTATTGACTTGTCTATTTGTTTCATTTTTTCCTTAATTTATCTCATGACTTTTTACAGATGGTTTAGATGAATCCATGTGTCACCATCCCTCTAACCTAGAATTAATGTCAATGTGGTCTATCATACTATTAGTGTCAATCTAGAGGGTGATGAGATATTTCCATGTAGCATCATATTAGAAACTTGTGAACTTGGACAGGACTTTATAGAGTGTTAAGTCTTTGAGCTAGTGGGTGAGTGATATGTTACCATATGGAATCATCTCGATAACTTATGATCCTAATAATTATTTTATAAGAATCCTACCTCTAAAATAGTAAGCAATTAAGATTTTTCCATATGACATCACCTTGATGACCTATGATCCCAGAGATGACTGTATAATAATCCTACCTCTAGGCTAGTGGGTAAGTGGGATGTTTCCATGTGGAATCATAATAATGACCTATGATCCTCAATTTTACCATAAAAGGATATTAAATCTAGGATGGAAAGATAGTGGGATGTTATTATGTGGCATAATCTCAATAGTCTATAATCCCATTGAAGTCTATGAAAAGGGAAAAGTCTCTAGGCTAGTAGACTAGTAGGATGTTACCATGTAGCAACATCCCAAAAATCCATAGTCCTAGGGCTGTGAGTGTAAAGTGAAATTTGCTTTGACTAGTGGGTAAGAATTAGGACACCACATGGAAATAAAGGTTCTTAAGAGTATGAAGACAAGCTAGCATAGTCTTAGAGCCATTGAAACCACCATGTGGATTCTAGTTGCATAAAATTTGAACTAGATTAAACTTGATGGATGACTAAATGTATTATACACAAATATAATTAGGCATGATCTCATGGAAAGTTATAAGTGATGGTGAAATAAATCAAGAATGTGGTCTTTCTATTTATGGCATGCTCTAATTAAGTCTATTGGTAGTAGTAAGATTCTCATTATATTGTTTCATGTTTGGAATGGATTTAGTTTTCTATTCATGTTCATAGGTGTTTTTTGAGTTTATTTTTAAGTCATATTTATTATTTTTAATAAAAATGTCATGATATTTTGGTATCAGAGACTAAGTTATAACACCAAGAGCTTTCGTTATTTTAAATTGCTTTTGGATTTCAAGTTTCCATATGTGATCTTATGTCTACTTTTTGATGTGCATAATGAGAGGAAGATGTCAAGAAAATCATGGTGATGATTCCTTTATTGATAATGAGCCTCCAATTTAGTCAAGACTAGATTAAATTATACTCCAACTCCCTTTGGCTATGTAATAGATGTGAGATATTTTGTAGAAGAGACTACCAGTAACACCACTAGAGGTAGAGAGGCATTCTCCACATCATTCTCATGATGAACAAAATTCAATTAAAAGAGAGAGGTCTAGGAGTCCTCCTCATCACCATTCTAAGGGTGATAGAGACGAATTTCATTTCCATGGTGAGCTATGGGAAAAATGAGACATAGATTGTCCTCCTAGACCTATACCTAAAGATTCAGTGAATGATTTCATCAAGCTATAACCTCATACTTTTGATGGTATGTAGGAAGGATTTGTAATATAATATTAGTTGGAAAGAATGAGAGGATGTTTTAAATTATATGATTATGAATCAAATGGAAAGGCCCAATTAGGCACTCACCTTCTTAGATATGCAGCTAAGATGTGGTGGGAATGAGAGGAGTAAGCTCCACTTGACACCAACTTCCCTACTTGGGAATTATTTGAGGGGAAATTTAAAACATGTTACCTATCCCCTCATTATTTTTAGAAGAAGGTGGATGAATTTTATGACCTTATAAAAGTGAGTGTCATTATTGCTTAGTATGAGTGCCATTTTTTAGACTCAAATGTGTACAAGGTTACATGGATGAGACAATCCAAGTGAATAAGTTCATTAAATTCTTGAATTTGGAGCTATCTAGGGTAGTGCATATTTTATCTCCCATAACTTTAGCAATAGTAGTGAAAAATTCTTATTTGGCCAAGGAGTATTTTAGAAAGAATCAAGATGGATGATATAATTTTCATGATAAATTACAATCTCAACATGACTCAAGGTTGTAAGGTGCATATCCTACACTTAGGTGAGGTTAGGAAGCATCTCAATCGGTCTTTAGTCCTCTTCAACAACAATAATGAGAGAGTAACAATTTTGGCCATATAAAGAGTAGGAACTAGTTGGATCAATGCCATTAGAGGCAAGGTAATGTTATATCTTAATAAAATTAGTTATTTGGGAATACATGAGGTTAGTAGTCTGATTAAGCAAGATCATCAAGGTCAACTGATTATTTTAGATCTAGAATAACTAGAGCCTCCTCAATGAAAGATAGAAGGAAAGGTGTTTGTTGCACATGTAGATCTATTGATCATTATGAATGATATTATCCTCTTAGACTATCAACTTATAATAGATATAAGGACCTAGTGTCTAAATAGATAATGGGTGATGTCGGTTAAGGACATAAAATTTGTGTAGTAGTGGATGATCACCAAATTAAGCACTAGGCAACAATTACAGAAACCATTGGTAAAACAAGAATAATTTCAATTTTATTTATTTTTAATTAAGGAAAATTAAAATCTTTTATTTCTCCTACAATCATGGACTGATGTACATTGATGTCTATTAGGCAATTGGAAAGCTTGGTAATTTAGTTGGCCTTTAGGGCCAAGATGTCCATTATTTCCCTAGTGATTAGCTATGTATTATACCTTGGTGTCTTCTCAACTATAGTATACTTACACATTATTCCCTTAGGCACTATGATGTTATCTTGGGTATGGATTGGTTTATATATCATAAATCCAAGTTATATTATCATGATAAGGTAATCAAAGGTGAATATGACCTTGGGACACCTATGGTAATATTTGGAGTCAAAAAAACTATTTCCCTTTACATCATCACTATAATGAAACTCAAGAAGAGTGTAAGGAAAGGTTGTTAATTATTTTATATAATGATAAGTGATAGGTCATATGAGTTAGAGAAGGCTTCTCTAGATGACCGTCTTGTTATGTGGCAATTTCTTGATGTGTTTTCAGATGGATTCCATGTATGCCTCTACTATGGAATATTAATTATTAGATTTATTTAATACCTAGGGATAATCCCACTCAAAAATACCATATATAATGAACACCTTAGAGTTGTGTGAACTCAATTTTAAGCTTTATAAACTCTAGGAAAAAGGATTGATTTGTGTTAGTGTGTCCCCACAGTGAACACCAGTCATATTTATGAATAATAAATATGGAACCCTTTAGTTGTGTTGTTGATTATTACAACTTAAATAAGGTAATGATTGATAATAATTATCCCTTATCTATAATTGATGATTTATTTGATCAAATGTGGGGAGCCAAATCATTCTCCAAGATTGATTTGAAATCTAGATACTTGATTTAACTTTTTTGGGAATAATGGAGTTTTATTCTTACTTTATCTAAAGGTCTAGATTGATAAATTAGTGCAAAATATAGAAGTAATTATAGTCCTGATTTGTATAATTTATCTATCTTTTTAACCTTTCTAAAAATAGAAATAAATAAGGAGAAAATATAACTTATCTATAAATAGGCTAAGATGACCGATATAAGGTCTAAAACTAGTTGTGCAAGACTAGGATAGTGTTATAAATTAGAATCTAGATTTCATTTGATGAAAAGATAGGAAAATAAAAAATAAGACACTTTGGGGTCTAGTGTATTGTCCACTCTTACTGCTATTATCCAAACTAGTCACAGAGACTTGATTTTTTTGGGTTCTTTATGTTGTTTCGATATGATCTTACTTGTGAAACCTCAAATGCTAAATGTTGATGAAGCTCACTATAAAGATGATTTAGTATTCAAACCCTAACCTTCCATCATGGTTGATAAAACAAGATTTGAATCACTTAAATAAATGGGGGGGGTTGGTGTGTAATATGTAGTGGATGTGTAATCCACACCCCTTATGTGGGCACATTGCCTACATATTAATAATCTAAAGAGGGATCAAGCCATATGTAGTTCTCTCACCTAATGTGCTTTGTGAATTAGTGTGATGTGGATGAAAAAATACTAGATTAAGAGTTCTTGAGGTGGTTAGGGACTTGTATGAGCGTTTGAGTATGTTTCTAGCTATGATGGGTGACTATATACAGAGAATAGGGAAGTTTTCCTTAGTTTTTTATTTGTATTCTTGATTTCTTTGTAATATTTGTCACCACCTTTGTAAATTAACTTTGGATAGGATTTTATATGGAACTATTGATCATGGGTTAGATTTTTTCATGATAGGCTAACATAATGAAGGTTAGGAATCAGATGAAAATGAATTTTTGGGCTCAAAATGCAAATAGATAGGAACACCAAAAATGAGACACCCTAGGGTCTGGTGCAATAGTCCAGGTATGGTGCTCTTATCTGACAAGTTCAAAACTTAGGGGGATATGAATGGCCTAGGAAATATGGTCTGGCTAAGATGGAATCAGGGTCTAAAATGTTTTAGATGACTAAAAATGAGCAAAAAGGTGTCTATAAGGGTCATAAGAGATCATAAAAAGGACCTAAGGATAGGGTGTCACAAGCCACACTCAAACTACTAATTTGGACATTTGATATGACTACATTTTCCCTCCCTTTATTCTAGTGATGAATCAAATAAAACTAATAAGATAAAGGAAAACTAGAAAGCATACCTAAACTTATCTACAAGGTTGAAGCCCATGAATATGTGTGATGTTAAGTGATGATGAGTGATGTTGGGTATGTGTTGTACCAAAATTAATATCATGAACAAAACTAATTGTTTAATTCCTTAAGTATGGATCAAGAATATAAAGGCTATCCTTTTGGCTTCATTATTTCCCACTAAGTGAATTTTTGTGGTCATGAATGTGTTAATTTATGTTTAGACTGTGTGTCCAATCCCTTTATGTAAGTTTCTCAAGAATACAAATGCTAGCTAGTCCTTTAGCTCCATCATTTCCCACTATGTTATGAATTATGAATTGATATTGATATGAATAAGTGTCATATTATATGGCTCTTGAATCCCATTAATGCTCTATAATATAATAATGTGGTATGGATATCTAAATATGTACTAAGAACTTGGCTAATATTTGCCACTTTGAAAGGTGGAGATTAGGCTTGTATGAAAGCTACTCCAAAACTAAGAACTAGGCTTATATGAAAACTACTCTGAAATGATGCCAACCATCTACAGATGGAATAAGGCATGTAAATTTTGACAATACCTAAGTAATATAATAAACTAGAAAGAAAAGAAGGTAAATGTGTCATGCATATTTCCCCCAATCACTAGTGTTTATAACATGGATTCTAATCTAGAAGTTTTACCAACTACCTAATATAAAACTAGAAGTAATATCCATCATACCTCACATGATTCCCATTACATCTTGATACTCTGAGTAAAACTATATTGAAACTATCCAATCTAAATTAAATTACAACTAAAAACTATAATTGACCTTACCTTTCTGTTTATTTTTAGAAAATATAGGTTTTCTATTATTTAGATAGGAGCATCAAAAATAGGAAACTTTTCTATTTAACAATATAGTCCAAGTATGGTGCTCTTGTACTTTACTATTTTTTATCACTATTTTATATTCATCACTATCTTTCTTGTCTACTCTACCTAGTTTAAATTTTGAGTGTTGTTCTAAGTGTTTTAAAAACTAATTTTTGACTTGTTTAAGGCTCTGATTTTTGTGAAAAACCCCTAGATATATGTAAAAATTTAAAAACATCATGGTTAGTTGTTAGTTGTCAAGGAGGGATATAGAATTATTTCCATCATGGCACCCAAAAAATCAAGATATTGCATGATGTGGATTATGGCATTGCAAACAATGAGAAATCAAACAAGCAACAAGAACACAAGGCAAAAATCAAGAATCACATAAGAGTGGCCAAGGGGTCAAGAAAAAAATGGACATTAACACATGTCACTCAAACTAGAAAATCAAGCATACAAAGCATGTTCAAATTCCCATATACACATACATTTGAAAACAAGCAAGGTTGGCACAAGGGCCACAAGCACATAGAAGAGTACAAGAAAAGGACATTGACAAATGTACCAAGGCACACATAAGAGTAAAAATAGGAACTAAAAAATGCAATCATATATAGCTACTCAAATCAAGAAAATAAGGCATGTAAATGTTGTAAATACTATCACATCTCACTAATCAAAGAAAGAAGTGAAAGTATGTAAAATATGTAGTAAAAGACTAGGTAGATGCTAAGAAATACACAAGTGCTATATAATAGTGAGTATAAATAGAGTAATCTATGTAAGCTAATAATTAATGTACATCAACATGATAAATAGAGTGTGTGGTGTAGGAATAACATAACTTGGATGGTGTAGTCATGTAGAAGATGCCCCTCATGGGTAGATATGTCAATGTATGTCTCAAATGTAGAAGTAGGATGCCCCCTCAATGGGTAGATTGAATCAATCAAGGATATATATGTTACTATACACACTAAAATAAGGTCAATTGAAGCATGTTAATGTAGATAAATCAACAAACAATAACATAAAATAGCAAAATGTAATTCTATAATGGTAGTACAAATGTAAAGAATGGATAATGCATACAATTGAAATGTTTTTTTGTATTTTGAGTTATTTAAATGTTTTTGTATTTTAAAATTTTGTCTTATTTTTTGTATATTTTAAATAATTTATATATAATCAATCATAAGGAAACTATGTACAAGAAATTGAAAAAAAGATATGTACAAGGTATCACAAAGAAACTATGTACAAGAAAGTTGAGAAGTTATGTACAAGAAAGCTAATAAGAAATTATACTAACTGATGAGTCTCATAATATCCTCCCTATCATGGTTTCATATGTCAAGGAGAGGGATCATGCATGATCATGAAACATGATGAAAGGGTTGAGACTATGATTATGAAAGCTATGTATGTTGTAAGTACTCTAAAATGTCTTTAGTGGAAACTAACTATGGGGTCCCCATGAAAATCTAAGAATTAGATGCAACTATGGGGCTCTTAGGGACCCATATAGTAGTATAAGGATCTCTCTAAAAGTGTGCTCTATGTTTAGAGGCATATGATCTCATGATACTACCACGGGTGTGAATACTATAGCTAGAAACTATCTAGAGTCCTAAAAATGTGGTTACTCTAAAAGAGGCCTCCATGTAAATGTATGAACTCTTTTTTTTGGCAAGGTAGGCCTTGAATATGGCTAAATTTGAACTAGAGGAAGAACTATAACTAGTGGAGGAGCTAAAACTAGTGATTGTAGAGTAGTAAATGGATTTGAATTGAGGAGTGGTAACTCATATAGAACTCCACCAAATGTAAAAACCTAATTAGCATGAATGAATTTCATGCATTTATGAGCTTTAGAAGGTATTGTATGAATTTTTTAATCCATGGTTGGCTAAGAAAAATATCAAAGACTCCTACACTGGGAGCTATAGTAAATGGTGTGGCCACATGTGTTAGACCAGCCTATAGAGGAAGTGTAATCTCACCTAATAAACTTTGTATGTTCCCATTGAATCCACTAATAACTATGTTTTTTAGGGTAATATCCTCTTTGAATATCCCAAATGCTAAATTAATGTCATAGTACACATGTTTACATTGGATCCATTGTCTATGAGAACACTATGAATGGGATGATGATTAATGTAGGATTTGATAAAGAGTGCATGGTAATTTGAATCATCCTAAACTATCTCCTACTTTAAGAAGGAGATCAAAGGTCTAGTTGGAACACTATAATTACACACACCAATCATGTGCCTCAAAGGATGTGACTCAACTAAAGGTGCTTGGTATGTAGCTGGTGGAGGGTGTGTAGGATATTTGTGGTGAACACTAGATATATCCCATATCTCTTATTTAGAATGTTGTGGGAAAGGATTTAAGAAAAAATTTATAGCCTTGTCTTGTGTTTGATTTTATTGAGGAGGCTCACTTGGACTTAAAAGATAAATAAGGTTTCCATCTATCAAGTCATGTATCTTGTGTCATAAACTAATGCATATGTTTGTTGTGTGGTTTGGTGCCCTATGAAAATTGTAAAATGCATTTTGATCATATCCACATGGAATAGGATTTATTATATCAACTTCTTGAATAAGAGGGAGAGATATGATATTACATTTCAATAGTTGTTGTAAGACTCTATTTGGAGATACCGGTAGATTTATAAAGGTTCATGAATGAGGCATGAATAAAACCAATCAATGATGGGGCTATTAATCCCCAATAACTATAGGTTGATTTTGAATTTTGTTGTCATTAAACTTTAATTTGTATAAGACTTTACTATTACTCTTGCTGGTTGTTTCTGATATGCTTGTGTATTTGAGTTTGCCCATTGAAATTAATTTGACTTCCCTTTCCTTTATTGTGTGACATAACTTAGTGAAGGAAGATAACCTTTTGAACATTATTAACTCATGCAAAGCTATTAGAAGACTCTAGTTGAAGATATCCTATAATTCTTGATTGCCATGGGGTTAGTCATTTTAGATAATATAGTCTTATATCAAAGAACATAATCTATGAGATGCTCATTTGAACTTTCTTTATATTGTGTAACTTGGACATAAGAAACCTTGTTACCTATGTTAATGCTAAAATTAGCTAGTAACATGTCAGCTAAAGGATTGAATGCATTGACTGACTGATTTGGTATACTATAGAGCCATTGTAGAGCATAATCCTTTAAACTCCATAGAAATAGCTTAGTTAGTAACTAGTCATTTCCCACATAGTCCAAAAATGCTACATGAAAACTATCAAGTGTGTCTCTGGATCACCCTTACAATCATATAAAGTGAGCTTGGGATGAACAAAACCTAGTGGCAACGGTGTAGAAGCAATATGATGTGATAATGGTGTATGAACTAGAGCAAAAGAATCCAAAGCATGTGTTGGTTTAGAGGCACCTTGATCAATATTTAGCACCTTCAATTAAATATATTTTATCTCTTTCATAAGGTTAGACACATTAGAAGACAAGGATGTACTAGTAGTAATTAGGGGTGCCTCATAGGAAGGTTGGCATGCTATAAGGGGTTGTTGAGACACAGTTTCCCCCATAATGTAATTTATAACTAGTTTTTCTAAAGGAATGGAATATTAAACTTGTTTATCCTTTTTAATTTCCAACATATATTGTAAGATAAGGGCATGATCATTGGGTTTTTCCCTAAGTCTCTCTATAAAACTTTGTAGAATTAAATATTTGTTAATGACAACATCATTATCAACAATAGGTAGAAGTAGATCAAGAACCTAATGTGGTGGGTCATGAACATCAGTGTGTGTATCATCATTGTTATTCCCATACTACTCATTATTGAAATTATCTTCATGGAAATCAGTGTAGTCTCGATGTGTAAGATCTATAGCAGGAAGTTGAGCTGGTTATTTATCCATGGATGTGGATGGGTTGGTGGAATTTAGGTGAATTCAAGAGATTTGACACTAAGTCTTGCACTTCATCTTAAAGGAAGAGATTCAAGGATCTTAGGTGGCATAAGGAAAACAACTTGAAAAATGAAAGGGAAGAATAAATAAATATAATCTAAACAATGAATTGGAATATACATAAAAAGGATACAAAGCTCACAAACATGTAAGGTGATACCTTAAGAAGCAAAGGGACCTAGTGAGATCAACTAGGGTTTAAAATAAATTATTTTTAAAATTACTATGGTGAATTTTAAAAATTAAATGTGAAATTTTGATTTAAATATGTATAAAAAAATTAGAAAAATACTAAAAAAATCATCAAGGAATTTTCCCTAAGGTTTTTGTGCCCAAATAAAGTAAGTCAGGTTCACCAAATGATTTAAATTTTTTTGGGAATAATGGATTTTTATTCCTATTTTAGCTAAAGGTATATATTTATAACTCAGTGCAAAATATATAAATAATTAGAATCCTAATTTTTATAATTTATCTATCTTTTTTACCTTTTTAAAAATAGCAATAAATAAGGAAAAAATATAACTTATCTAGAAATAAGCTAAGATGACTGATATAAGGTCTGAAACTAGATGTATAGGACTAGGACAATGTCACAAATCATAATCTATATTTAATTTGATGAAAGGAAAGTAAAATTGAAAATAAGACACTTTGGGATCTAACACTATTGTCCACTCCTACCACTGTTGTCCAAAATGGTCACAAAGACTTGAATTTTCTAAGTTATTTGTGTTATTCTCGTATGAGCCTACCTATGAAATATTGAGTGTTGAATGCCAATGTAACTCTCTATAGAGATTATTTAATATTCAAACCCTAACCCTCCATCATGCTTGATAAAATTTGATTTGAATCACTTAGATAAATGGGGGCGGGGGGTTAGTGTGTAATATTCACTGAATGTGTAATCCACACCCCTTGTGGGGGCATGTTGTCTACATACCAATACTTCAAAGAAGGATCAAGACATATGTAGTTCTCCCACCTAATGTGATTTATGTAATGTGGATACAAAAATTCCAAATTAAGAGTGCTTGAGGTGCTTAGGGATTGGTATGAGGGTTTGAGTATGTTTGTAGCTATGTTGGGTGACTATATACAGAGTATAATGAAGTTTAGCTAAGTGTTTTTTTTGTATTCTTGATTGCTTTGTAAGATTAATCACACCTATGTAAATGGAAATTGTATGGGATTTTAGAGGGAGCCATTGATCATGGGTTAGATGTATTCATTATAGGCTGACATAATGAAGGATAAGAATATGATGAAAATGACCATATGGCCTCAAAATTCAAATGGATAGAAGTTTCAAAAATGGGACACCCTAAGGTCTAGCATTATAGTCCAAGTATGGCACTCCTATCCTATAGGCTCAATACCTAAGGGGATAGGATTGGCCTGGGAAATATGGTCTGGATGAGCTAGAATCAGGGTCCAAAAGGTTTTAGATGACTAGAAATGAGCAAAAAGGTGTCTATAAGGGTCATAAGAGATTGATATTGATAAGACTATGTTTTAAATTTGGTATGGGCATTATGAATTTATAGTTGTACCATTAGGGTTGTCTAATACTCTAGAATTATTAATGAGTCTAATGAATGGGATGTTTTTCCCATTTTTGGATTGTTTCATGTTAGTGTTTCTTGATGACATTATAATATATTTTTATAATGAAGAGGAATATGAGGACCTTTTGATTTAGGTCTTGTAGGTTTTAAGAGAAAATTGATTATTTGGAAATTTAGAGAAGTGTGGATTTACATAGTCTAAGGTAAAATATCTTGGGCACATAATTTTAGGAGAAGGAATCTATGTGGATCCTACCAATATTCATGGCATTGTGGAATGGCCCACACCCTCTAACATTGAATAATTTCATAACTTCATGGGATTGGCAAGATACTATAGATATTTTGCTGAGATTTTCTCATATTGTGAATTACATCACTTCACTTTAGAAAAAGGGGAAAAAGTTTGTTTGGATAGAAAGGTGTTAGGAAGTTTTCTAGCTTCTAAAAGAGATACTCACTAGTGCAGTAATTTTGGTTGTGCCTAATCGTATGGGATAATTCTTTATTTGAATTAATGAATTGAATGAAGGATTAAGATTTGTACTCATGCAAGAAGGTAGAGTTATTACGTATGAATCTTGAAAAATTAAAGATTATGAGAATATATACCCCATGAATGATATGTAATTTGTATCCACCATTCATGCTTGCTTAATATGGTGACACTTCTTATTGGGTCATCATTTTGTTTTAAAGGTAGATCATTTTAGTTTGTACGTATTTTTTTAGCCTAACCTTAATGTGCATCAAAGTCATTGGCTAGAATTGTTGTGTGAATATTACTAGGAAACTTTGTATATCAAAGGAAATAAAAAAATAGTTTTTTATGCCTTAAGTAGGAGGTGCCATGATTTGGCAACAATGAGTCTATGAACTAGTTTTAAAAGTTAGATTCTGAAGCAACTTCCAAAAGAAAACCTTTATAAAGAAGCTAGGTAGTTATTGGATTTTGGTATGAGTTTGAAAGGTAAATTTGAAGAGTCTTCTCTCAAGATGGATGGTTTTTTGTGACATAAATGGTGTATCTATGTTCCCTTATCTAGTGGCTTGCATGAGTTAATTCTATTTGAGTCTTACAAAGATCCTTACCAAGTACACCCTGTAGTTAATAAAATGAATGTTGAGTTAAGGTAATTATATCTTTTAGCTAGTTTTAGACATGATATTACTAATTTCTTAGCTCATTTTATGGAGTGATAGAGGGTAAAGGCTGAGCTTTAGCATCCATCAAGATTGTATATCCTCATGAGATTATAAAATGGAAGTGGGACACTATTACAATGGATTTTATTATAGGATTTCCTATTTCAACTTATCATCATGATTAAATCATGGTCATAGTGTATAAGTTAATCAGAGTGGCCCACTTTTCTCCCATAAAGACCACTTATAATGCCAATTTACTGGCAAGGGTCTTCTTGGATGACATTGTTAGATTGCATAAGATTCATCATATGATTATTTTAGACTGAGATTAGGTATATACTTATCTCTTTTGGACTTATTTTTAGAAGGTGTTGGGTACTCAGCTCAATTTTAGTAATTCCTAGCATTTTAAGACTGAAGGATAGATTGAGAGAATCAATCGAGTCTTGGAAGACATGAAGTGCATGTATGTGATGGACTAGTAATCTTGTTGGGAAGACTATTTGTATCTTATTAAATTTGCTTAAAATAATAGTTATCATAGTTCAATTAATATGGCACCTTTCTATGATTTTTATGGTCAAGAATATAAAACCCCATTAATCTACGATCGACTATAGGATAGAGTCATGATTAGCCCTACCATGTTAAAATACATGGAGTGGCAAGTGATTAAGATATGGTAGCACCTAAAAACTTCTATGGATCAGCAAAATAAGTATGTTAATGATAAAATAATTTATTAACATTTTAATTTTGGTTTTAAATTTTTCTTGAGGGTGAGACCCAATAAGAGCCCCATCCTTTATGTAAAAGGCTTAAAATTGGAACCTTGTTCTATTGGACCATTTTAGGTCTTAGTGATCATTGGCCCAGTATCTTATAGACTAGCCTTGTCATCTATCCTATCTCATTTTCACAATGTATTTCATGTCTCTATTTTGTGTCAGTATGTTTCTAACATCTCTCATGTATTAGATTGCATGTATTTCTAGGTTGAGACTAATTAAGCTATTATTTTGGATCCCTTTAATATTTTAGTGCAAAAGGTGCTTGCACTTTGAGGTAGAGGGCTAGATCAGGTCAAAGTCCAATGGGAAGAAGATGTTTCACCTTTGAGAGTTTGGTATCCTCACCTCTTTTAATAAATTATAGGTGGAATTATACATGATGGGAGGGGATATAAGTCCTTTTTATGCATATAGATCATCTTTGGCAATATGACTAGGAAATTATGACTTATATGTTCTAATTCTTAAACTATGTGATTAAGTCACATCTAGCTAAGGTATTCAAGGATTTCATGAAGGATCTCATGTGTTTAAAACCATGAGAAAGACCTATTATCAACATTGTTTTGAGTGCTTACTTATGAAATAATTATGCTTACATTTCTTTATGTAATTTCAATTTATGAAATTATACTATGTCTATGAGAGATATTGAGTTAAATCATGTTGAATAATTGGTTCTAAGCTTATGAAATGGAAAATACTTATGTATTGAATCATATTAAATTATCTATGTGTATTTTGATATTCCATGAATGATGGTCTATGATTAATTGATTGAAATTACCATGTTTGATTAAATTCTATAGCTTTGGATATTATGTTAGAGAAATTTGATGTGTGAATCAAGTGTACAGGAATAAGAAAGGGGCCAATGAAGGAAAGAAACTACACCAAGAATGATTTTATTACTAATAATTTTTACCCTTAAATTCATCCTAAACCCATACTAAGTATAATATTCCTATTCTACCACCTTTTTTGACTTAGTGT
This sequence comes from Torreya grandis, assembly GCA_037957365.1. NCBI lineage: Eukaryota > Viridiplantae > Streptophyta > Pinopsida > Cupressales > Taxaceae > Torreya > Torreya grandis. Next base: position 2,099,091 of record JARHVA010002190.1, on the reverse strand, counting down.
ATGTTTTAGGTACTGGACTTTAAATCCTGGTTGGTGAAACATAGTGTTTCCTAGTCTTTAGATCTTGTAGGACATGTCTAAAATATCTAATGGCCAACTAATATATCCTCCATTGATTTATTTAGTCTAATATCAAGTGGTAAAATAGGTAATTTAGTACTATAATAAATTATAGAAGCCTATGAAGTTGCCATGTGCCTTAGTTAAACATGGAAAATAATGTCCCTTAATGAGGCATGGGTTAACAAGTGACCAATGGTTGGTTGACTCTCAGATGTCTATATGTAGGAGTTGAACTCCCTTAGTTTAGGAGTTTTTCCTATTTTAAACAAAGTTATACTTATCTTAAGGAGAAGTATAGGATAGGAAAAACTAGTTAAGAGAGTCGAGTCTAGACAACTAGAAGATAGTGCCCAAGTGATCTAAGGGTTGATAGGTGGGTTTCCTAATAAATTATGTTTTTATTATTTATTTGGAATGAAATAATTATATTCTTTGTTTAATATTATATATTTCAAGGGAATAATTCCACTTGGTTTATTTTGTCATTTTATTGTTTGCTCATGGTTGTGTATTGGTCACCACGTAGTGCTTGTCCATTTGAGGGCCTTGGAGAGATTGTTCCTCATTAAGTCTAAATTAAATGATTTTGTTTATTTGTTTATCCTCTTATTTAAAGGATAATATCTTAAATGAAAATAAAACCACTTAATTTATTCTTCCTATCTTATTATCTTTCCATGGGTGTGTATTGGCTATCATGTAGCTCTTTCCCTAGTTGAGGGCCTTAGAGAGGTTATGTCCCTCCTTAACTTGGATTTTTTAGCTTCTTTATTGAAGTGTTTTAATTTTGTTGTGGAATAGTGAAATGGATATATATGAGAAACATATTCACATTGAAATAATTTCAAGCCCTCTTATGATGGGCATGGTGTTAAAATGTTTGACCCTCTATGGATGTCATGATGGAAGTTGTTAATCCATCTCATGATGAAACATGATAGTATATTGATTATTCCTCCCATGATTATTGTTTGGAAGAAATAGAGTGAGTTATCCTCTTGCTAATCCAAAAAATGGTTGTCCTTGTTATGTTATGAAATCTTTATTTTTAGTTTATATTTTTGAATGCTTAGCTTCACTTCAAAGATCATTTAAATGCTTATTTTCTTATATTTGGGATAAGGAGTCTCTTTGGTTAAGAACCGAGAATATAACTATATGTTTTTGCATGGTCAATCCCTTGTGTCAAATACCCTTACTTAGATATCCACAATCACCTTTACCTTATGATATAAACATGTTCAAAGATGGGAGTCTCAATCTCAGGGGTGTTTAAAGCAGTAGTTTGATGATGATAGAAGGTTAACTAGTGATTCTTCATTCTTATTTCTATTATATACTTGGGAGCAGACAAGGAAAATTATTGAAGACTAACTGGTTCTTGATTATTTAAGCAAGCCTTAAGATGTGACTCTTGTTATGTAATTAATTAAATGAATTTTGTGGTATCATTAATGCTTTACCAGCTAGCCTACTTGTAATATTCTTTCAAAATAAGGAGTTTGGGTAAAAGTCCAACTATGAATTAAAATGTTTATTTTCTATTTATCAAAACTTTAGTGATAAACTAAGTTATTTATATTATAAATTCTTATATTATAGAATCTTGAGAATGATCCAATATGCAAAAAAATATTCTTTATCCTTGTGGGGATCTTTTAGTTAAATCTATAGATTGACTTCCTTGCTTAAATTGTTTTCTTGAGTGCCTTATTAATAAGTAGTATGTCTCTCTTTATGATTTGAATGTGATGTGATTTAATGAATCAATCTTATCTTATTGAGAAGATATCAATTAAAAATTTATGAGTTTTTTAATTGGGAATGACATTATAGCTTGATTAAATAGTCAAAATGTAAATGATTGCTTGACTAAAATACATTTTGTGTAAGAGTCATGGATTGAGGGATTTATAAATTTTTATGTTAGAAACTTTCCTCATAACAACTCCAACTTAAAATGAAAGGATAAGTATTATTAATATTTCTTGTTTGAGTTTTTTTGATTCATATCTATTTATGTCATTTAACCCCTTTTTACCTTCAATGGATTGAAATGAGCTAAGGTCCATTACTAGCTAAATCATTCAATTGAGACTTTAAATTCGTCCTCTTATGAGTGTATTCCATTTTAACCATTGAGTTTTTAGTGAAAAGATGAGTCTCTCATATGGTTTACATATTTGTATAAACCACTAAGACTATTGGTTTAACATCGAAAGCATATTTTAACTAGGCACCTTCTTATTCAATCACTTATGTGATGATGGCCTTGATTATAATAATATATTATGAGGAATGAATACTCTATATGTATTATATAACCGATAGTATATAATGTATAATTTTTAAATTCCTTAGGCAAGTTCTCATTCATTGAGTCATATCTAAGTTTTCCTTTGGCTGAGCCTTAATTGATTTATGATTTGAACTACACCCAATTTTTATTTTGTCCCAACCTTAGTAATTCACTAAATTATTTATGTAGAATTCTACCTTAGTTAGGCCCTTTATGGTGACTCAATCATCCACTTGAATTTTTCCCTCATCACTTTTAAGCTGGTCCTTGCACAACATTTTACCTTACCCAATTGTAGACATTTGAAATTTGTACACTATGATTCCAAATGTAAAAAACACCCCTAGACCACCTAGGTCCTCGTTGGGACTAATTTCACCCCTTGACTACTAATCAAGCCCAACCATAGTTAATTTACCCAACTAGATTAACCTAGCTTTTACCCACATTTTTAACTTCACCCTTGACCATCAATGGTCAGGATGACTGTTGAGGGTCATTGTGACCACCAATAGTTAGGTTACACCTCTTTAACCCAAAATCATGTAAACCAACAACTTTGCATTTCTAAATATAAGTTGTGTAAATCTTGTTGTGAGCCTTTGCATGGATAATTTATAATTAGACATCCTAGTTGAACCTTCACTTTAACCTCTTGTTTATACCTATAAGAAGAGAGGATCTGGGAGGTGAAATCCATTGATAAATATTATAAAAATCCTTATGCATCCAATAATTTCTTTCTTATAGGTCAACCAGTATCATCAATCTAACAATCTAGCGACCATATCAGAGAGCCAACTTGTCACCTCCTCTCCACTGAGTCTTTGAGTACCATTACTATATCAGCATTAAACCATATTCCACTAATAGGTCTACCACCTCAATCACCTACCTAATCAAATTATAGTAAGACAAGTACTTCTTTCTTAGTATTCATATACTTTATTTCCATTTCACAACTAACTAAATCTTACCCACCTCTCAAAATCCATCTTTTGGATCCTGTTATTTAGTAATACACCAACCTAGATCCATACACAGTAACCATTGATGGTTGACTCAACTATCAATGATTTTTTCAATCGTCAATGGTAACCTTCACCACCGATGGTCATCTTAATTATCGATGGTCATTATGGTAGTGAAAACCAACAAGCTAATTTCATCTACCTATACCTAGTCAAACCTAATTCTCTATGTTCCTACCTATCTATATACCCCTTTCTTATTTTTGGAAGCATACCCCAACCCTCTAGCACTAGTAATAATTATTTTGTCACTAATATAATCATTTCAAGTATATTTATTAGCAAACATTCTTGTATTGAGTTTCAGTATCTTTGATTCATTGATGCAAGTACCTTCTATTCTATTTTATGAACTTAACTATTCAAAATGTGTGGATTGATATCCCTTAAATAATCCCTTGATTCTAAGATATAGTTATTTCTATGAAATCCTCTTAATTATCTATCTAAAAAACAAGGTTTCTTTAGTAATTTCTTATTTATAGGTCATCCTCCCAAGCTAAAGAGGAGGTCTTCATACTCTTTTGATTCATATGTGTGCATAAACAAACATGTTTTTCAACCATACTCATACTTTTTTTTTATTTTTCCTCTTTTCAATAATAAACAAGAAATCCATTGAAACATTTTGGCATGCCTAGTGGGACACTTGTGTCTTTACTTGGGTTCTCTTTTTCTTGCATTATCTCTCTATTCTATGCTCATTAAAGAAATCAAAAATTTAGTTTTGGCTTAAAAATAAGTACATACATTGATTGATTGAAATTTTAGCTCACATAGCTTAACTTAAAAAGGCAAAGTAATCTATTCTAGCTTCACTCTTTGTTTCACACACTCAACCAAACCATTTTCATCGATTAAACATCAAACCTAAGATGAGGCCTAACTAGGATTTCATCACCTAGTGGTAACCTTACCCTCTTCTAGTGATCTTACTTAGAGATCCTTACCAAAGGGAGGACCAACTCAACTCATTGGTTGAGTATAATCTCTAGGTATAAATATATATTGGATAAGCACCCAACACCCTTATCTATATGGTCTATGAAGTGAGGAGGTAGGCCCCAATATCAAGCCATAGATTGATTCTAATACAGATTATTTTTGAGTGCCTAAACACAACCTAAAACCAACCATAGACTTATTTTTTAGTACCTAATCTACAAACTAATTTTAGTCATACACCTTCTTAAGGAATAAGCCAAAAGTGAGAATAATTAAACCTCTAGTGTTTAATACATATTTTAGAGTTTGATTTGATTTCTTTGATCTTTTCTTGTCTTCTCTTTATTTGATTAGTGAGGTTGTTTTTTATTTCTGTCTCCCTTATCTCATATGGTTCTCACTTGCCAACAGTGAAGAGACCTTGTGAATGAAAACCCATCACCAATACAACCTACCTCATCTACATCTTCATCTATGGACTATGTTTTCAAACCAGTAGACTCTCCTTACCCCTCAAGAAGTCTTACCTACTCTCAAGAGGTTCCTCAAGGAGATTAAATTTTTTTTTGCTTTCCTAGATAGCAATCATATGGCCTTGCAACATTACCTTACAACCACATCTTATTGTATCCCAACTTTGGATCCATTCATAGATCCACCTTATGGCATGCCTCCCCATCTCAAGGGGAGTACCTCCATTGCCATAACTACTACCTAACCATTGATTACCCAAGCTTCCTCATCAACCAAAAACCCCTTTGACACTAACATTGAAAACCAACCAACTCAAACTACTACTGCCATTATACCTTCTAATCCTACCAACCACTCTACCATAATAGGAGTGCTTACCTCTAGCACTACTAACCTTCCTTTAGCTACCTCTAACCCATCAACCACTACTCCACTTCAAAGACTTAATGTGTCCATACCCTCTACCTTACCACTAATTAGTATAAGAGTCACCACCCTTTCATCGGTCACCAACCCAACCACCATTCCTATCCAATAAGCACCCTTTAGACCAAGCTTAAGCTATGTACCTAACATACAAGGGCATGTTACCCTACCCTCTACCCAACCACGTACCTCTACCTACCCTTATGTATCTTCACCCCAACCATTATCATCCACTTACCAATATGTGGTAGCCTCCCAACCTTGTACCTACCATCATTATGTCTCCTAACCACCATAGCAACATGTATCTTATAACCTTTAGGGTACACAACCCCAATCCAACCTAATGTATATGCTAATGGAAAATATGACCACCTTAGAGTCATCCATTTTGGGTGCTCATAACATCTTATCATATGACCAAATCTATAATGAGCCCATCCATCCATCTGTGCCTATCAGGTTGTATCCTCCCCAATGGTAACTTCCCAAGTTCTCTAAATTTCAAAGTAAGAAGGATCCCAAACATCACCTTAGGGTATTTAGGCATTATTTCTATCTCATCACCTATGATGATTCCCTTCTCCTCTACACATTCCTTATGTCTCTAACCAGTCTAGCATTGGATTGGTATAGTGCCATACCTAATCACTCACTTTTATCTTTCACCAACTAGCTCAAACCTTTTTAGACCAATTTTTTATCACTATCTCCAAGAAATTTTCTATCACTGAACTCTACTCTATCTAGTAGTTTTAGGATGAATCCATTTCCAATTTTGTGTCTTATTAGAGGAGCCTAATTAACCAAATTTCCTTTTCCTTGCCTCATCCTAAACTCATAGATATTTTTGATAGAGTATGTGCCAAGCATATCTCCTCCACACTATGTGTCCAAAGCTTCTAAACCTTTGATGAAGTTTTTACCATGGTGCATAAGTTAGAGAAATGAGCTATTGATGAAGGAAAGCTAAATCCCATAAACAAGAACTCAACCTATTAAACCAATGAGTCTTCTTCCTCCAAGTCAAGCAACCAGTCGAATACTAATACCAAAGATAAGGTAATTATGAATTCAATTATCCTAAAAGCCACTCCTATAATTTCTATTACCCAATCTAATTCCTCTAGTTCCTCAATACAAAACTTTAAGAACCAAACCCAGATCAACCAAAATCAATTCACTCTACTTGGAGAATCTTATGCTTCCATCTTTTAGAAGTTATTGAAATCTAATATCATTCAACTTCCTCCTATCAAGCCACCCCAACAATTTGACTCCTCTCATCTTTCACGTAATTGTTACAACAAGGATGATCTATGTGCCTTACACCAAGTGATAGGGCATGATGTTAGTAGGTGCAACACTTTCAAGAGCTTTGTCCAATCTCACATTTACAAGGGGGAGATTACATTGGAAAACCCCAATGCACCATCAAACCAAGCCTTGATATATCTATCCAACCCTTCCCAAACCATGCACCTACCAAGAATGAGAGTAACAATGTCGAGTGTTCTCATAATACCCATATAGTCAACATGGTTCTTGACATACTCATTGCTACAGGGCCTATTGACCAACCCATTTATCTCTCACCCTCTCCACTTATTTAGGTAGAGGATTTACCTTCCCATTCTTTAAAAACCTAAATTAAGAAAACACCATCTTCTCCCCTACAGTTATTGAGGTAGTGGAGTCCTTAACCACCTTTTTAACTGATATGCCAAAACTCCCAACTATTACCACCTTATCTTCACCTTTAACTACCAATAAAATCATTTTTTCTTTAGAGAATACTCTCAAAGAATAAATCCCCATGTCCACTCCTCCCATAGAGGAGCCAGCTATCTCAACCTTATATCCTTTGATTGAGGAAGAGGATGAGGTCACCATCCCTATGTCTCTACCTAGGGTTTTGTATTTTAAGTCCACTATTCAAGGAATCAAACTAATCTATAAACCATTCTCTAGGGTAGTGCATAAATTAGAGTTTATCTCCAAACTTGACATAGATCGAGACACCTTTTGGTAGCAATTAGGGCTACCTTATATCACAAATTAGGAGACTTCAATCATACCTTTGGAATATAAACCCACCACTTTATCTATACAAACTTATACCTTATTAACCATACCAATTACAACTCTTACCAATTTGATGAACCTTTAACCACCCAAGACACCTAAACCCCAAGCAACCAAATCACCCTCTTATACCAAGCTAACCAAGCCAACCAAGATGATCAAGAACCTTGGCATCCTCCCCACATAAAGTCTTAGTCACCTATATGTAAAATTAGACATAACCTCTTCAAACCCACAAAATAAACATCAAACTCGATCAACTAAAGAGGAAAAACCCAAAAAAGGCTATGAGTCCCAAATTTTACCTCCCTCAACCTTGCCCTCCATTCTCGGGCCTCATCCTTCTACCTTGAGTAGGAAGTCAATTGCCTCTACCAAAACCCCACCACCTCTTTTGGTTACACCTTCATGGATGTTCTCTAATACACCTATTTTCACCATTCCAACAATAACTAAGCTACCTATCTTGTGATCTTCCACCTCTAGCTCATCAACCTCCTTCCCTAAACTAAAGCCATCAACCAAGCATACCACCCTATCCAAAACACTTACCACCAAACCTATTTCCATGAAACCTCCTACCTCAACCACCAAAGTGAAGACCACTAAATATTTACCATATTTATTTGATTCCTATTCAACCATTTTATAATGGTTATTACAAACCTCTTATTTTACCTACTTCCCATCAGACCCTTTAACACTCTAGCCTCTAAACCTGTTTGGTATAATGACCACCACATGTGTTTTTATCATAGGACACCCGAATCTAAACCATCATCCATTGGATTTACAATGAGGATGATCTATTAAAATATGAACCTCTTATGAGCCCCATACGAATCCAACCACCGACCATACCTACCCAACACTCACCTACTCCTCCACTCTCACCTCAAAGTGAAGACAAATATGACCAATCCTCTATCTCAACCTATTCTTCTAACCATACTATCAATGTAATGACAAGATCATAATAAAATAATAAGGGTAAGGCTAAGGTGTCCATTTCTTATACATACCCCTCCTTAAACTCCCAACCAACCTTCACCCCACCATTTCCATATTTGACCAAAACCAAGGTGTCTATCTTAGGTGCCTCCCAATCTAACCCCTTAGAATACATCAAGAGAGTTATCCTCAATAAAATTCATTAGACCTTAATGAATATTAGCTTGTATGAGTTAATATCTATCTCTCCCCATCACCACCAAGCACTACTAGAATCTTTTTAATCCATTGAGGTCTAACTTGAGGACCCCCAACCTATAGCCACCTTTATCAATGCCCTTCATATTTTCAACCTTATTACCTTAAAGGATTCAAAAATACCCTCCATCCATCTCAAATACCTATATCCTCCTCTCTTTATCACTACATGCATCAACCAAACCCACATCAAATAGGTCGTGATTGATAGGGAAGATAACATCAACATCATCTCCTCTCATGCCTACAACCAACTCAACTTTATGGATAATATCATGTCTAAATCTCCATCTATCCTTTAGTCCTTAAATAATACCATGGATACTACCTTAGGAACTATCATCCTTCATATCCATTTAGGACCTTACACACTCCTTAAACTTTTATATGTTGTGGAAGTTGAATTTCAATAAAATGTCTTATTGAGACAACATTGGATTCACTCCATGGGTTATGTTTCCTCTACCCTCCACCATTGTATTGAGTTTTAGCATGAAGGCTAGGTCATCACCATCTAAGTTGAGCTAAGTCCTTTGTCAACATGCAACATGACCTATCAAGATAATGATGTCTTCATAACCCCATCCAACACACCCTCAATAACTAAAACTCAACCTCCAACCACCAAAGAAAATATCATATCCCCTTCCACCAATGAGGCATCAACTAGTTCCTCTATACATTCATACCAAATCCCTACCATATACCCTTTATAATACACATTCCATCATATTTCCCTAAGGGTATATCACCTTTTGGCACTTGATACTTTCCTTACTCCCCATGAGTACATGCAACTTACCAACTAGCTGCAATATAACCCTAATGTCAAAACCATCATTCCCTTTGGACTTCCCCACTATAAAACCCATTTTGTCTATGGGGGAATTAACAAATCCATTGGTGCTTCTACCACCTCTCTTCCACCTTGACAATTCATTGTTAATTTCTCTTACCTAGATAAACCAAACTTTGTTAAGACATACCTCCATTGATATCATTGTAAAAGCTTTAGTCTTGGTCAATATAAACATGGCCCATATTAATTGGTCACCATAAAAACCAAGAAGCTACATGAGAAGCACAAACTTGGTTTCATCTTGCCTAATAAGAAGAAAGCTAAACAACCCACTGTTTCCATTGTTAAAGAGGATATCCCTTCATCATTAACCTCACCTTCACTTGCATGTGAGGATGTTGACATCATCCCACCTAAATTTTTTTTCATCAACATGATCAACCTTGGACCACTAACTTATCAAAACAAGGGGGCAACCATAACCATCCCTTTGACCCATCCTAGGATGATAGGAGAAGACTCTCCTACCATTAAAATTGTTTAGTGTCAGGATGATGATTTTATTCTCACCTACCTTGGTGCCCTAGATTATTCAATCCATAAATCCCTTCCTCCTAAGTCTTCAACCATATTGAATGAATCCACCCTAGATATCAACTTGGATACTCTAAATAACCCCCACATTGTTAAAACTAGCCAATCACTGAATACCAAGCAACTTTGGGACTTCACATCCTTATTCCAAGATCTTAGCATAAAATTTGCTTGGTCTTATAATGATATGCCTAGAATTGACCTTGTAGTTTCTACTCATAACATAGTCACTCATTTTGATGCCAAACCTATCAAAAAACCTATATGATGCATGCATCCCTAGATAACCCTTCTCATCAAAGAAGAGCTTCAACATCTTATATCTATCAACTTTATTAAAAACATTGACTACCCCCAATGGGTCTCAAATGTGGTACCTATCACCAAAACCATAGGGGGACTACACATTTATGCGGACTTTTATGACCTCAACCTTGCTTGCCCTAAAGATGAATTTCTCTTACCTAACATCAACTAACTTGTTGATCTTGTAGCCAATAATGAAATGTTATCTCTCATGGATGGGTTCTTGGGTTATAATCAGATCCTAATTGTACCCAAATATCAGCATAAGACCACTTTTACCACCCCTTAGGGAACCTTTTGTTATAGATTCATGCCTTTTAGATTAATTTTTTTTGGTGTAACCTAATAATGTGCCATGACCTATATCTTGCATGGCCTCATCCATAAGATTATCGAGGACTATGTGGATGACCTTCTTAGAAAATTAAAACTTCAAAAATATCACTTGGTCATTCTTAAGATCATATTTTAATGACTTGTCCATTACCATGTCTACCTTAACCCCAAAAAGTGAATTTTGGGGGTCTTATTAGGAAAACTTCTTAGTTTTATTATCTCCTTTCATGGAATTGAAATCAATCCCACAAATATCAAATAAACCCTATACATTCTTCCCCCAACTAACCTTAAGTAACTTCTTATCTTGTAAGGGAAACTTTAATCCATTTATCATTTTATCTCCCAACTTTTGGATCGATGCCAACCATTCCACCACTTCTTGAAGAAGAATATGTTTTTCAAGTGGAATAGAGACTATTAAAAGGCCTTTGGTTCACTCAAAAATTATCTTTTGTCACCACCTATCCTTACCCTTCCCAAGGATGACCAACATTTCTACCTATATATCTCTTACATCAACCATTCCCTAGGGTCAATGTTGGCTCATCAAGATGAACAACATAGAGATCAAGCCATTTACTACATTAGTCACACGCTCATAGAATAAGAGACTTGATATACCCATGCTAAGAAGGTTTTATTAACTTTAGTCTTCATAGATACCAAACTCTACCACTACCTTCTTAACCATAAAACCTATGTCATAACCAATACCAACCCCCTCAAGTACATGCACTATAATCCATACCAAAATTAACATAAGGCTTAGTGGCTCATGCTCTTAGTAGATTTTGATCTTGATTTCCTCTAGTAGAAGTAAATTAAGGGGTGATTCATTGTTGAACAATTATCCAAAGCACCTTTAATAGATAACCAACCCCCTCCCCTTCAGTTTCCTTATGACTCCATCATAACCCTCTTTCAAGTGGATTTTACCCATAAAGTCACCATGTTCTTTGATGGATCTTAATGTCAATGTAGTGGGGGATTAGATATAATCCTTATCCCCTTTGATGGCGAATCTCTCCCTTTGTTCTTCAAGCTTGATTTTGAATGTACCAATAATATGGTTGATTATGAAACCCTAGTAATAGACCTTTAGACTATCTTATCCCTAGGATTTAAAACAATAAATATATTTGGTGACTCCTAACTTGTGGTCAATAAAATCAATGGCTCTTAATAGTGTAAGAATGATGTTTTTCAATAGTACAAGCAACTATTTGACAAACTCTTAGCATCATTTAAGAACTACCATATCTAGTCAACCCCATGATCTACAACCAAGTTCACTGACACCATGGCTTCCCTTACCTCTCAAATACCATTTACACCCTCAAAATCTAATATATCTATCATTATCCACTAACTTACCTAACAATCCTATGTCAAACCAGATTCTCCCACCATTTTTAGTGTGGAGGAGACCCAACCTGAACTTTGGTATCAACAAGACTTTGACTACCTTAACCTTGGCATAGTTCCTTCTAATATTTCTAAAAATTCTCAAAGAGAATTAATTCAAAGTACCTCACACTATATCATTATGGGAGGAATTCTTTATAAATGCAGCTTCAATGGCCTCCTCTTCTATTGCTTGTGTAGTCATGAAGCCTTTCACACTATCAAGGAAATGTATGATAGTATCTATGGGGGTCACTTTAGTGACCTTATTGTAGCCAAGTGCATCCTCCATATCAACTATTACTCACCTAACCTTAACTAATACTACTGTGATTATGTGAAAAAGTGTGTTAAGTGTCAATAACATGTGAATTTGTATCATGCACCAAGCCATATCCTTTTCATCTCTATCAATTTCCAGCCCTTTTCAGAATGGGATCTAGACATCATTTGGGAAATTAATCCCCATTCCTCACAATGACACCATTCTATTATCACCACAACTAAGTATTTTACCAAGTGGGTAGAGACTATTCTCCTAGTCTCAACCAAAGCAAAAAATATTATCAACTTCATCAACCATCATATCATCTTTTGCTTTGGTGTTCCTCATAAGATTATCACTAACGATGGTAAATCCTTTAAGAATAAGAAATTATAGGGTTTATGTGATGCATTCAACATTAAGTTAAGTTTACCCTTACCCTATCATGAATGGATAGGTAAAATCCTCTAACAAAATCCTTAATAACATATTAACTAAAATGATCAATGAATCAAGTCAGGATTAGCATTTTCACATCCCCTTCACCTTATGGACATATCATACTATCATTAGAACCCTTATGGGTGCTACCCCATTTTCTCTTGTTTTTAGATTAGAGGCCTTCTTGCCTTTAGAATTCCAAATCTCCTCTCTTTACATATCTTTCCAAGATCTCATTTTTTAGAGTGATTATCTCCAACATTGTTTAGCCTAGCTAGAGCTACTTGATGAGTGTCATGTAGCAGCCCTCACCCACCTCATTTTCTACCAAGAGTGTATCAAATGTGACTATAATAAACACCTTAAATTATAAGGATTCAATATCGAATACCTCATCCTAAAGGAAAATCAACATGTCACTAATATAGAGAAAATAAAGTGAGACAAGTTTGATTTCAATTGGCTTGGACCTTACATCATAACCCATAATTATGGATTAGGAGCTTATTGCTTGTCTTTTCTTGAAGGCCACCCAAATATTGATCTCTTCAATGCTTTTCATCTATACCCATTCTTTTGTTAAGAAGGATCAAGATCACCTTTTGTTTAACTTAAGCTCATCCCTTGTCATCCACCCACATTCATCTCCATATTTTAGGGGTAATCAATTAAAAATGAATCATCTGATTATTTTTCATAGTAATGGTAAAATATTGAACAATGGGTACCATAGTTATACCTATGGCATGGTTCTCATGGTACTTTCCACCTCTTCTTTAGGATGTATCCCTAATATCATTATCACTTAAAAATCTTTACATATAACCAACCTTCTCATTCTCTTGGTTTTTCCTTCATAAATGTGAACCACTAAGTTGGCCTAAGCATGCCTATGTCAATCAAAACCAAATAAACAAAAATTATACCATCCCAATCATTATAAATCATAGGTCACTCCTAGCATTCATATACTACTCCCTTGAAGGATAACTATCAAAAATTTATTTAAAAATTTCTAAAATAAAGTAGACTGCTCCCTCAAAAGACAACTACCATGAGCATAAAACAAAGCATATAAACATAGACCACTCCCTTGAAGGATGGTTGAGTAAAGTATTTTTCAAAATCATAGTAATTTCTTGGAAGCTTCCTACATTGATCAACTTCCCATATACAATAATAAAGTAAAAGACCCACCCTCACAAGCAAATAAAGGCAAAATAATCTCAAAATCTATAATCAGCTCTCAAGCATCACAATAAGGTGGAAGCTAAAATCAACTTTTACAAGTAGACTTATCACATCGATCAGTCTACATAGTTTGGTATTGACTTGTTTATACTAACTCTTTGGACACCTTATAGAAGAGGCATGCTAGTCTCACAAGAAGGTTCCATTTTCACCCATCTCCCTTGCAAGTAAGGGATTTTTGAGCTTGCTTAACATTATGTGGCTAAGACACCTTTTAACTAACTAACACACACTCATGCAAAAAAATTTAAGGGCTTATGTTCATTAATCTAATCCAACTTTGGTTATGTTTTAGTCCTTGTCAATGAAGAAGCACCGTGCTCTCTACTTATCGTATCATGACTAGCTGATATTTTCATTATTATTTTTGTCTCTTTGTTATATTCTTTCTTCTCCCATCTAGTTTTGTTAATTAAAATACCTCATGTGTTTTATCATAAACATTAAAAATAAGCATAACCATACCATGCATGATAATCACATCCATAATCATTTAAACAAATCAACCATTTTCCACCACATGTCTAGAAATAATGAATACTCATTAAAAATTAGCATGTCATTAGAAATCAAGAAGCATAACCATAAACCAAAACTAGTGCATGCCTAGCTAAGCATATATCAGTGTCCACACTACCATAATATAAGTATAATCTATAAGCAATGTAAACATCACATCATAAGTAATAAGCACCAAATGAAAATCATACACCATGAGCATGGGAAATAAACAAATATCACATATATATAGTTCATGAATCAAATAAACATCATAATGTGTACACATAAATAATACATGTAATAAATGTATATCATCTCTCTCTTATGTACATCTCACATCATCAACATGTAGGCCAGTATCAAAAATCAACATGTAAATATATCATGCCCTTGGGGAACCACTACCACTAGCCCCTCCTTTTCCTCCACTTTCACTATTATCTAGTGTCATTCCTCATAAGATGCCTATATGTCCACTCATTATAGATTCCCATTATCCTAGAGTAGCCATAATTAAAACACCTACCAAACTAGCCCTATGTTATCCATATCTCAACTCTTATGGACACCATACCAACACTATAGCCTCATAATATCTAAAATCCTTAACCATGGCTAAGTATCATGTCATCAAGATTGTGTCAAGTGGTCCTCTTATTAGTGTTTCCATAGTTCTACCCTATGCCTCAATGTATCTCTCTCTTGAGTCACTAACCTAATAGAGATCCTCAATTGATCTCTCTCTCCTATTAACATGGAAAAATGACCTTGTAAAGTGATAATATGGCCCTAAAATATGGCCACTTATCCTTGTAAACCTATAATCTAGGCTTATATAGTTTCTAGTGGTACCCTTGCCTATCCATCATATCCTTATGCTTGTGGACCCCCTCTAATTGGATCCACATCCATAACCTACTAACCCCCATCATCTTATCTAAAAATGGCCACTGTATATAGGTCCTAATACCATGTTGGATATCCATCCAAAAAATTAACATCATCTATCATTGCTCTATTTAATGGCTCCTCATGGTCTAACACTACATCAATTACCCAATCAACTTCTGGTAAGATAAGTACTTGTTTCTCAATATTCATTTACTTTATTTCCATTTTATAACTAACCTAGGTCTTACCCACCTCTCAAAATCCATCTTTTGGATCCTGTTATTTAGCAATACACCAACCTAGATCCATACATTGTAACCATCAATGGTTGACTCAATTGTTGATGATCTATTCAACCATCAATAGTCACCTTGACCACTAATGGTCACCTTAACTATTGATGGTCATCCCAACCATTGATGGTTAGTATGGTAGTGAAAACTAGAAAGCTAATTTCACCTAATTACACCCAATTAAACCTAATTCTATAGGTTTCTACCCGTCCACAAACCCCTTTTTTAATTATTTGAAGCATACCCAAACCCTCTAATAATAGTATTAATTACTTTTTCACTAATATAATTATTTCTAGCATATTTTTTAGCAAGCATTCTTGTATTTAATTTTAGTATCTTTGATTCATTGATGCAAGTACCTTATATTCTATTTTGTGAACTTAATAGTTCAAAATGTGTGAATTGATAGCCCTTAAGAAATCCCTTACTTTCAGAATCTAGCTATTACTATGCAATTCACTCAACTATCTATCTAACAAACAAGTCTACTTTAGTGCTTTCTTATATATAGGTCATCCTCCCAAGATAAAAAAGATTTCTTCATAGTCTTTGTATATACCTAAATTTGGCCACCAATAACCTACAATCAAGATTTTGGCTAATTTCCACCCAAAATGAATAATTTAGCCTAAAAACACTAAAACACACTAAAAGATGTGAAACTGACATATTCAAGTGCCAATTTTTGCTAAGGTATCCATAAGTGGGGCAATGCAATTTATGGGCCAACTAACTTTGATCAGATCATTTCGAGTCAAAATGCCAATTTTGCACTTAAGTACTCTAGATTGATCTTTCCTATCAAATATCTTTCACAAGACATGTGCCTTCATTATATTTTTTTGGTAAGATCCGTAATGGGATAAAAATTCCAACACATCTAACATTGACTCCCAATTCTAATCTAGTCAAATTTTAGACCAATAACAAGGCATTATGATCAATTTGGGTAATTTTTGCACAAAGTGCTTAAACATGCTTAAGAGCTAATTAACCCAAATTAGATCTTAATTAATAATTCTATGGAAACTTTTTGAATAATTTGTTTTGAAAATGAATATTTAATATCTACATTATTAGGTGACCTCATTTCTTGGGAAGACATCCCTAGGCTATAAATGCCATAAATATCAGGGTTCATGCCTCCCATGCCTCATCAATGCCTTCCATGATGCCCTTCATGCCTCTTAATTTCCCATTATTCAAATTTCATGATGAGGATAATTATAAACTTAATTATAAAAACTAAATTAATCCTCAACCACACATCTCAATCTCAAGATGGATGGTTTAGGTTGATTCTGATCAAATCCAAAAATATATAAATAGAGAGGCCATGAACATCATTTCTAAGACACGATTATGAAAATTTATAATGCAAGATTGGTTCTAAAAGCTTCATGAAACTAGTGTTATAATGCCAAATTGATTCCAATCCAAGCCAAGTAAACAGACAAAGGTGCCAAGGAGATATGGAGGTAGCCAAACTTCCATTGCTAAGGACTTCATGAGCATAAGCTTAGAAACCCACTACAACAAGCATTTTGGATCATCCAAGAGAGGTAAAATAAGGTTTTTTTTGCATTTTAGTTGTGTTTTGTATTCATGTTTGTTAACTAAGCTCTCCCTAGTGTTTAGGCCTAGAGATGTTATGCTAGTTAGTGTGTTTCTTTCATTTTGGTTTCATTTTGAAACTAACATCATACTAACCATCCTCTCTTGAGTCAAACTATTAGATCACATATGGCACAGTTGGTGGGACAAGATGCATCCCACAAATGAAGAAGATCATTTTGTGGATTTAAAATATTCATTTGGATAATTAAAAATCTTGAAAATTAATTTTCTAACTTTATTTTGCCATTTTTCTTTGTTATAAGTTTACATAGTAACCAATGTCAGTTAGTAAAACCATCATCAGTTAGGTTAGTCACTATTGGTATAAGCAATGTTGATTAGATAATTGTCATTAGTTATTAAGTTTAACTATCGGTTATAAAACTGACATTGATCACTATGTTTTTATTAAAACACAAACTCGATAGCTCTTTTTTTTAAGTTCATTATTTCAAACCCAAAATATCTTCAAGGCTAAAGGACATGCTAACATTTTTATTGTAGGACCAAGCTTGACATTTGATAAAAACATGTTTAGATCACCTTTTCAATGCTTTAAATCAATTAAGAACATTATTTTGGTACTTAAAGTAATATTTAAGGTGCTTAAATAAGTGTTTTTAGCATTAGTTTTCAAATTTACAACTCAGACTAAGGAGTCAAATTAACACCACCTCATTTTCATTTGGGCTTAAAAATGAACTCATCTTTCCAAGATTTTTATCTTCAATAGTTTCTTGATCTAATTTTTGTTTGGCAAGAAGAGGGATGTTGCATGTATGCTCTTCCATTTGTCCCCTTTAGGGAACCCTTGGAATCAAAAGCACCATTCCTATTAAAAATATACTAGTCTAAGGATTAGAAATAAAGTCATCTAAAATACTCCCTAAAAACTTGTTAAAGTTTGGGTGACCTTGAAAATGACCCTAAAGTCTTTATATTTCATGATTTCTTTATTTTTATGCAAACTTGGCTTCTAAGGGGGACTTCATCACCTCCCATGAGTTCTTTAAGGAAGCTTTGACCTAGGGTTTCACCTCATGGCATTGACTTCATTTGCCTCCATATTGGAGTTGCACATGAGACGTATCTACATTTAGACATCACACTACACTGAGCGAACAATAGGATATAGTGGTTGTAAAAAAGACAAGACCTTTTTAGAACTAGCCAATGCCATGGTTACTCAATTTTTATGCTTATATTTTGCATCTTTTTACATGAAATTCATTGTGCAATTGATTCCCCTAGAAACATTCAAAAGCTTGCTAGTTTAGTTAACCCCACATTACCATACCCTTGCTAGGATTTGGACAATTATACTTAGTGTATTTTGGTCATTTATCTTACTCAGTGTTTTTGAGACTAAAAATTGTTTGTTTGTTCATAAAGACATGTCAAAACCAATTTGTCTATATGTCACTCTTTTATCTAAAGATTCATTATGCTAGCCATTTCACACCACACTTATGCCTTGAAATTTTTGCTAATTTTTTTTTTGTGTGTGTCATTTGAGTTGCGAAGGGTAGTATTATGCTTCCCAAATTATGTCAAAACATATTGAGCCTTTTAAGTCTTTGAAACATAACATTTACCACATTATTTGAGTATGCTTATGCCGTTAGACTGCTCAATTTTTTTCAAGACTTGTTTACCATTGTATCAAAACCATTTGTTTCAAACCATTTCATGTCTACCATTCGGACCTTTATCTTTTTCCATCATGTTGTATAATCTGTTCTATATTGTTTGGTCAAATCTTACTTTTCATCATTGATTTTTCAATTAGCCTTGTTAATTTTGGATCCAAAATTTGATTGATTTTTGTTTGAGCCTAAATTTTTGGGGTTGATACATAGATATTTCTCTGTTGGCTTGCATAACTTTGGTTAATCGATTACCCAAAATTGAAAACTATTGATGGTTTTTTTGTTTAATGCCTATCCTCATCATTATTTATACCTTTATTTAGGAGAACATAGTTTTTCTCAAAATTCCTTTTACCTTATGCCTTATGCCAATTAATCATGTGTATGTTTGATTCTATGTGTTGGGTTTATGTCAAAGTTGTTTATAAACTTGTTATATTAAATAAAATCACATCATCCTTTGTTTCAAGTCTAGATTTTGACACCATTTAGCTAAAATTCTTAGCATATGCCTCTCTTTTTTAGCCTAGATTTTGACTTCACGTTTGGACAAAAGACCTAGTAACTCAACTTTTCCCTTTCCTAGTTTAGACCTTATTTTGAACACTTTAACCTAGACCTTTGACATGCCAATTTGTATTTAGACCCTTGACCTTTTGTGCATATGACATTTGACAATAGAAATTTGATGTCAAGCTATTTTATGCCAAGTCTTAGCACAAATCATTTTGGAGATACAGCTCCACCTTTTGACCAAGTTAGACCAAGATTTAACCATTTTTCCTTTGGACATAATTTTTTAGAGTTTGTAGAACTATAAGCCTTTTTATTTCAGAGCTTTCATCATTTGCATAGATATTTCTATCTACATTTATAGTGGATTCATGTATAATCCAACTTATGATATAATGGCCACATAAAATCCCACTAGAAACCCCTATAGATAAATATTTTCTAAGGAGTTTTATTATTATTCTTACAATACTCCATATGGGGAACATAGTCAAAATCCATAAAATCCAAATTGAGACCTTGTTCGGTAGAAAAGGATTATGAGGAATTTGAAAACCCAACTATAAATAATGTTATTTATGATATATATACATACCCTCTTTACAATAATCAGTATGTGGAACACAATTGAGAACCAACTTATGAGCCAGCTCATAACTACGATGATACGATTTATGAAGAAGACTTGGATGCTTTAGCTTGTGCAAGTAATCAAGTTCCATGATGTCTTTTTGTTATCCAATCATTGACTACCCCTAACCCTCCTTTAGATTATATGAGCTATCAATATCTATAATATCAATAGAATACCATTACCATTCTAAGACCTCATCCTTTAGTTTGTGTGAGAAACCAAGCTCCATAATGCCCCTTCATCATTTCAGGACCTAGTCCTTTGGATTATGTGAGAAATCAAGCCCCACGATGCCCTATCGTTACCATTATGGGACTTCATATTTTGGCTCATGCAAGTAATCATGCTCCCTAGTGCCCTACCATTATCCAATCATGAGCCATTCCTCATCCAAAACCAATCCCATCCTAACCTTGACCGATCTAATCCTTCAAAGACCAAGCTGTGTTCAAAAATAGTATTTTTCAAATCATTAGAAACCAAGGCTAAGAGAACCAACCAATCTGAGATTTTTCTATTAAATCAACCATTTGTGATAAGTTAACCTATGATGAATCACTAATTAATCCTATACCAATTGTTGAGTAGTCTCATTCTAATGAGCCAGTCTTTAGTGAGTCATTTCTTAATGATTATAAATACCTTTAGGAAAATCATTACATTGACCATGTGCCTATTTTTCAAGAGCCTCCTATTGATAAGCCAATATTTGAGGAGTTCTCTCTTGACCTATTTCCCATCTTATAGGAGTCTCACTTTCAAAAACTAGTTTTTGTGGAGCCCATTATGCCATCACAAACTATTACTTGTCTAATACCAAATATTCAACAAGACATAATTGTAACAGAGTACCCATCAGATGAAGAACCAAAGTTAGAGTTAGGTTTTACTCTTGGATTGACATCAAATTTAGCATCATAATTAGAATCTGAATCAACATCAGTCTTAACATTAGATTTAGAGTACCTTGAGTTAGAATCAGATTCAGAAGAAGAATATGTTTTTGTCTATTACAAAATTGGTTACACATGCCTCGTAGATCAATTTGAATAAATTTATGATCCTTCTATAGTTTTTGAGGATGATTACTTCAAATTTGACACAAGTTATCCTAGTATCTTCTATAATGATTATGATTCTAACAACCATTCCATTACCATTCCATAGGCCATTAACATCAACCAAAATGACCATATTATTGGTATTCCATCTCACAAGGAGGCCAAGACCACATTCATGTAGCAAAAGAGAACTCTCATAGTGAAACCTTTACAGAGATACTAGGGGACAATCAAAGTTAGACCTTAGCATCTTCTAGTTAAAAATTTTTAGAAGTGCTAGAATAAAATCAAAGTCAAAAGATAATATTCATTAGTGAAAAATTATCAGAGGTGCTACAAGATAATCAAGATAGCTTCATTGGTGAAAAACTCTTTGAGGCACCAATAGATAAGCACAAAAGGTTTTTACTACTTTATGAAGACCAAATCAAAGGTCAAATCAAAATAACTTCTAATATATAGCATAATCAGAGGGTAACTACTCTCAAGATCAAATAATAGAAAAATTTGGTGGTCCTATCGATAGAATATTCATCAATCTTAGCCCCACCATAATCAAAATTATTTCAAATTTATCATCAACAACATTACATGTGAATAAAATTCCTGAGCTTCATTTGTTTCCCCACCATTATACATTCCATTATCATCTACCACTCCATTTCAAAATCAAACCTACCATATATTATTTTCCCTTATGTACCATCCATGGTTGTAATTTCCTTTATAGAGGCTAAAAAGATACCTTGTCTTGATGTTCAAAGGAGTCAAAATCAATGACCAATAAAGATCACAAAAGCATTCTTGATAACTAGATCTATAGGCCATTTTTGATAGAGAAAATATTTAGATGAGGTGTGGGCTAGCAATTAACATGACCAAGTATTCTATTTTTATCATTTATTGATTAGGACATGCATCTCCCCATCAATAGGAACAATATAATCATATGCCATTTTACCATACCCAAACCAACAACATGTACCATACCATTTCACATTGCCATTGTTATATATGTATTTACCATTATTGTAGATCCTAGCCATTTACCCCATCACCCAGGGGTAAACCTCTCACAATTTTATCTAAATTATCAAACCATCATTATCTTAGAGCAAGATCAAGTCATCATATCATTCCATTCCTATCTAAACCAAAGCTTATTTTTACTCGTCCTACCCAATCATGTTTTGATCTTCATTATTTTGGTACTTCTTATACCTTTTTTGAGAGGATTATAATCAAGTTTCAATAATAAATCAAGTACATGTTTACAATCATAGTCTATGAAATTAGTGTGATAGTTTATCTAGCAAGATATCTTTCATCGTATCAAGTTTATTTATGTGAGCCTGATTATAACTGCCTATGGGCAAATCAATGTTTCACCAGTCTTGCTAATAATTATAACTACCTATGGGAAAATTAATATCATTGACTTACGTTGTTGTATCATAGTTATAACCACCTATGGGCAAACTAGGGGCAATAATTATTTATCATACATTGCCACATCATCTTATCATTACTATTTTCATTTGACTGGTCATTTACCAGATTTGAGAACTTGTTGGGACCTGGTTGGTTTTTCACTAAATTTTGTGTGGATGGAATTACTATGACTTGAGGTCATTTTGGGACTATGTGGGTCATGCTCAATTCATGTTGAGGTTGCCTCAGTCATCATTTCTATATGCTCTCATTATTTTGTAAGCAACCTCAGCTAAAAGCTCTTGCCATTTTGTGAGTAGGTATCTTGTCATTCTTGATCAAGTTAAGATACCTCAAAATTTTAAAAACATTCATAATATTTCAAAATCCAAAAATATTTGTCTTCTTTAAGCCTAGTCAATTATCCTTGATCCACCTTACTAGGGCATGGTCATTGTTAGGATGCTTTCTTTTACTTTTGTTTTCAAGTTTTTTTTTGTTTGTTTTTTTTAGGTTGTTTGTTTGTTTATTTGTTTTTATGTTTGTTCATTTCTTTGATCACTTACATATTTGTTTGATTTTTGCATTGTTGCCTTGACTTGGTCTATATGCATTCATTGGGTGATTCCTTGAGCACATTATTCTTGATTCCATCCATATTCATATGTCAACATTGTCATCATGGTTTTTATCATTGGTGCATTATTTTTGAGTGTTTATTGGATTGAGAGTTAGTCTTTATGCATATTTTGGCCAAGTCATCATGGTGTTCTATCATTAAGCCTACTATCACATGCTATAGCAAAAATTAGCTTCATGAAGGTCTACAAATAATGGAGATATAGAATTTTCTCCTTGGCACCTTGGTAAATCCTTCCATCCCATCCTTGATCAAATCAACCCATTAACCATTCTAGTTTTATAATTAATAATAAGGATGAGAATATCCTTGTTAATAGGTATAACTGAATCATTTTTATTGATAAATCTTATTCTTGTATTCATCTATTTCATCATTTTTTCCCACTCATCTTTAACCTGTATTCTAGGTTATATCCTTGAGTTATGCTTAATAATTAGCCCTAACTAGGGCATAATCATCTTTAGCCAATCCAAGTCCTTTTAAATGATTATAATCACCTATGGTCAAATCTTTATTTTAATTTTTATTCCTAATTATAACCACCTTTGGGAAAATCAATAATATTTTTAAAACAATGCATATAGGCATTTCCTCATTTAGATTAATCTCAACCATAGGTTAATTCCACCTTTATTCTTGTTTATTTTTGAAGGACCATCTATCAACATATGTGATGGTCACTCACTTAAAGGGGCATCATCATAGGCTTCCCAAAATCATTTTAAGCTTTATTCTTCAACCATCATCTTCTTTTTGGCATACAGGTCATCTCTCACTATTTGCGAAGACATTTATTTTCCTATAGTTTACAATGCCTTCCCAAATAGGGGCAAACTATAAACACCTAAATCTAGCCACCAATAACCTCCAATCAGGATTTTGGCCAATTTACACCCAAAATGTACAATTTGGCCTTAAAACATGATAAAAGATATGAAATTGATATATTCAAGTGCCAATTTTGGCTAAAGTAACCCTAAATGGGGCAATGCAATTTATGGGCTAGCTAACTTTGATCAGATCATTTTGAGTCAAAATGCTAATTTTGCACCTAGGTGCTCTGAATTGATCTTTCCTATCAAATCTCTTGCACAAAATATGTGCCTTAATTATTTATTTTTGGTAATATCCTAAATGGGATAACAATTCCAACACATCTAACATTGACTTCCAATTATAATCTAGCTAAATTTTAGACCAATAACAATGCATTTTGATCAATTTGGGTAATTTGTGCACAAAGTACTTAAACATGCTTAAAATTTAATTAAATCAAATTAGAACCTAATTAATAATTCCATGGAAACTTGTTGAATAATTTGTTTTGGAAATGAATATTGAATATATACATCATCAGGTGACCTCATTTCTTAGGAAGACATCCCTAGGCCATAAATGCCATAAATATCAAGATCAATGCCTCCCATGCCTCATCAATGCCTTCCATGATGCCCTCCATGCCTCTTAATTTCCCCTTCTTCTAATGTCATGATGAGGATAATTATAAACTTAATTCCAAAAATTAAATTAATTCTTAACCACACATCTCAATCTTAGGATGGACAGTTTAGGTTGATTTTGATCAAATCCAAAAATCTATAAATAGAGAGGACATGAACATCATTTCTAAGACATGATTATGAAAAACTATAGTGCAGGATTAGTTCTAAAAGCTTCATTAAAATAGTGTTACCATGCCAAATTGATTCCAAGTGAAGCCAAGCCATAAGCCAAAGGTGCCAAGGAGAGATGGAGGTAGCCAAACTTCCATTGCCAAGGACTTCATGAGTACAAGCTAAGAAAGAAACTACAACAAAAATTTTGAAGCATCCAAGGGAGGTAAAATAAGGTTTATTTTGAATTTTAGTTGTGTGTTTTATTCATGTTTGTTAACTAAGTTGTCCCTAGTGTCTAGGCCTAGAGATGTTATGCTAGTTAGTGTGTTTCTTTCATTTTGAAACTAACACCATACTAACCATTGTATCTTGAGTCAAATTCTTAGATAATAGTCTTATGATTCATACACATGCATAAAAAAATAGGTTTTTCAACCATACATGTACTTAGTTTCTTCTTTTCCCTCTTTTTAATAATAATAAAGAAATCCATCGAAACACCAATTTATTACCTTGGTTTTTTATTTCATTTTTCACCTTAGTCAATTTTGTGAAGTTTTATGGATGGTTTAAATGAATCCATGTGTCACCATCCCACTAACCTATGAGTGACATTAGCATGGTTTGACATATATTCAGTGTCAGGTTAGTAGGTGAATGGGATGTTGCCATATGACATCATCCTAATAACTCACAAACCTAGAGAGGATCATATAAAGTGTGAAGCCTCTAGGATAATGGGTTAGTGGGATGTCACCATTTGTATTATCCTAAAAAAAATTATCTTTGAGATGACTGTAAAATAATCCTACCTATAGGCCAGTGGGCAAATGAGATGTTTCTATGTGGCATCATCCTAGTGACCCATGATCCTAGAGATGATCATATAAGAAGCTTACCTCTAGGCCAATGGACAAGTGGAATGTTCCCACATGGCATCATCTTGGTGACTTGAGATCCTAGAGTTGATCATAGAAGGAGTTTGTGTCTAAGATGATAGGTTAGTAAGATGTTTCCACATTGTATCATTATGACAATTCACAATCCCATCAAATTTTATGCATATGAAAAATACTCCAGGCTAGAAGACCAAAAACATTTTACCACATGGAATCATCTTGATAGCCTATAGTCCCTAGGATACAGGTGTAACACAAAATCTAGTTAAAACAATGACTAAGCAATAGGGCACTACATGGCAATAAAGTTCCCCAGGAGCACGACGATAAGTTAACATATCCTTAGATCAACCAAAGCTTCCACATGGATATTGGCTGTGATAGATTTAAAATAGCTTTAAATTTATGGCCATCTAAATGTTTTATGCATATCTATCATTGGGCATGATCTCATGGATAATTTACAGTGCTAACTAAACAAATAAGGACTATGGTCTTCATATTTATACAATGGTCTGATTAGGTTTATTGGTAGTAGAAGGATTATCATTACAATGTTTCATGTTTGGAAAAAATTAAATTTTTTATTCATGTTCACATGTGTTTTATGGGTTTCTTGTTATGTCATGTCTATCATTTTTAAGGAGAAAATGGACATGTGTAGTCATATAAAATATCTAAATTGGTAGTTTGAGTGTGGCTTACGACACCCTATCCGTAGGTCCTTCTTGCATGATCTTATGAGCCTTCTAAAAAAAATTTCACTCATTATCATTCATCTAAAACCTTTTAAATAGTCATTCCAACTTAGCCAGATATTATTCCCCATGCCAATCCTATTCCTCTAATTCTTGAGCCTATAAGATGGGAGCTATATATCTAGACTATAACATCAAACACCAAAGTGTCCCATTTTTTGTGCTCCTATACATTCTCACTTTGAGCCCTAACAATCATTTTCATCTGGTCCTTATCCTTAATTAGGTTAGCCTAGCTCAAATGCATCTGAACCATGACCAATTATTCCCTATAAAATCCCACTCAAATCTCATTTATAAAGGAGGGGACCAAACTTACAAATCAATCATGAATAAAAATAAAGCATTAAGTCAAAATTCCCTATTCTTTGCACATAGTCACCTAACATAGCTATAAACATACTCAAATCCTCATACCAGTCCCTAGCCACCTCAAAAACTATCAAATTCACATTTTCATCTACATCACACTATTGTAAAAATCACGTTAGGTAGGAGAACTACATATGACTTGATCCCTCTTCAGAGTATTGTTATGTAGGCAGCATGCCCATATAAGAGGTGTGGATTACATTTTCAGTACATCTTACACACTAACCCCCCATTTCTCAAGTGACTCAAATATCATTTTATCAAGCATAATGGAAGGTTAGGGTTTGAAGACAAAATCAGCTCCACAATGAGTTCTATCAATAACTAGAACTTGATTTTGCATAGGCACACTCACAAAAGCATAATGAAACTACCCAGAAAGTCTCAAGTCTCTATGATCAGTTTGGACAATAGTGGTAGGAATAGAAAATAGTGTTAGACACTAAAGTGTCCACTTTTTGATGCTCTTATCCTTTCACTGAATGAAATCTAGATTCATGTTTAATACACCTTCCTAGTCTTGTACAACCATTTTCAACATCTGTATTAGCCATCTTAGTCTATTTTATAGCTAATTTATATTTCTTCCTATTTATTAGTATTTTTAGGAAGGTAAAAAAGATAAATAATTGCACAAATTAGGATTATAATTATTGTTATATTCTGTACTAGTTTATTAATCTAGACCCTTAACTAAAATAGGAATAAAAATACGTTATTTTCAAATAAGTTAAATCATTTGGTTAACTTGAATTACTTTATTTGTACACAAAAACCCTAGAAACCTTAGAGAAAATTTATTGCTAACTTTTAGAAATATGTTTGTTATTTTTTTAATTAAATTAGATTTCACATAAAATCAAAAATTGATCTCACTTATTTCAAAACATTTCTTGCAAACAATAAGGAGTCCATACTCAATCCTATCATGTATATGAATGATGAAGTTTACTATATGTTAATGCAAAGCTTCATTCTTTCCCTTTCATGCTTACTTTTTATAATATGGGATGATATTAAAAAAAATATTTCTAAGCATGTTAAGATCCCTTTCTTTCAAATTAACGTTTACTTTTCCTTAATACAAGGTTTTATTATTTCTTTTATATACTCTCTCTCATGAAAAATAATTTTCAAATCTATCTTGCTAAACGTGTTAGAAATGTCATGTTACAAGTCAAAGTTTTTTATGCATTAATGAAAAGTTATATGCTCTATATGCCTTATTTGTTATCTCTCATGTGGAATGTTCTTTACAATCATATTTCTATATAACTTATAACTCAAATTACATGAATTTCATCCCACATACATGGTTTCTACCTAGATGTATATAAATATTTGGCTAATTTTGAGTATCTCCCTATCACTACTAAACACAAGAAAACACTAGTGGTTATATCTATCCCTCTTCCCTTCAAACTTGGTTCACCTATCTCTTCTCATGCACCTACTACCAACTCTATGCCTATATTAAATCATGTGGTACATGTTATCACCCAAGTTTATGAAGATAGGTAGGTTGATTACACCCATGGATATAGATTTTTTACTAATATATGGGTTCCTAAGAGCCCCATAGTTGCATCCACTTCTCAAAGTTATAGGAGGACCCCATAGTCAATTTCCACTACAAAAATTTTAGATCACTTACATCATACATAGCTTTTAGATTCACAGTCTCAGTGCTTCCATCATGCTTCAAAATCATGCATGATCCCTCTCCTTGATATATGACACCATGATAGGGAATATCTTATGAGACTCATCAGTTAGTATTGTGTCTTATCAATCTTAGTTGTACATAGTTTCTTTTTACTTGTACATTATTTCTTATTTTACTTGTACATAGTTTATTTTTTATTGCTTGTACATAACTTATTTAAAAAAAACAAAAATAATATAACATGTCAAAATATATAAACATTCAAGTAACTCAAAACACCAAAACATTTTCAACTATATGCATTATCCATGCTTTACATTTCTACTACATGCTAGACTTACATTTTACTATTCTATGTTATTTTTTGTCAATTTATTTACATTACCATGCTTCACTTGACCTTACTTAAGTGTGTGTAGTGACACCAAAATCCTTGATTGCTTCACTTTACCCATTAAGGGGGCATCTTAATTATACATTTGAGACATACATCAACACATCTACCCACCAGGGGAATCTTCTACATGACTACACCATCTAGGTTATGTCATTTATACACCACACACTCTAGTTATCATATTGATGTATATTACTTACTAGCTTACATAGATTATTCTATCAACACTCACTAGTATATAACACTTGTGTATTTCTTAGCATCTACCTAGTCTTCTACTACATAATTTTAATACTTTCACTTCTTTATTTGATTATTTAGATGTGTTATTATTTCTAGAATTTACATTCCTTCCTTTCTTTCTTTGAGTAGCTAGATGTGATTGCATTTCTTAGTTCTTATTTTGTTACTTGTGTGTCCCTTAGGACCTTTACCAATGTCCTTTTCTTGTACTCTTGTATGTGCTTGTGGTCCTCATACCAATCTTTCTTGTTTATAATTGTATGTGTATGTGGGAATTTAAACATACCTTCTATGCTTATTTTTTTTAGTTTGAGTGACACATGCCCATGTCCCTTGTTTTTTTGGCTCCTTGGCCTATTTTGTATGATTTTTGCTTCTTACATTGAGTGCTTATTTATTTGTTTGTTTCTTAGTTGTTTGCAATGCCATGATTCACATCAAGCATTATCTTGACTTCTTAGATGCCATGATGGACATCATGCTACATCCCTTATTGAAAACTAACCATATTTCAATTTTTAGTTAAGTATATTTCACATTCTATTACATTGTTACATCTATCTAGGCATACCCCTATTGATCTAACAATCTCCAATACAAACTATGTTATATCTTGAGACATATTTTAGATTATCATTAATATATCATGTATTTTATAGCATAACAAACTTACAAATATCTTTATTTTGAAGGAAGTCATTATAGGGTCTTCATTCTTACCCTCAAAAGAGGAGGCAATAAATAGAGGTTTTGTCACAAATATCAAAGCCTTCTACCGATCAAAAATTAATTTTAGAACACTCAAAACAATAATCATAATTCAAAACACATAGAATAAACTATAAAAATAGTGATGAATATATAATAGTCATAAAAATAGTAAAGGATAAGATCTCCATATTTAGACTACAGTATCAAATAGTAAAGTGCCCACTTTTCAACGCTCCTATCCAAATAGTTGAAAACCCAAAAATTTTAAGAAATAGATAAAAAGGTATTGTTATTTAAAATTTTGTCTACTATAGTTTAAATTAGATTAGGTAGTTTTAGTATAGTTTTACTCAAATTATCTAGATATAGGGGCATCATATGTGGCATGATGGCTCTCACTTTTAGTTTCAGATTAGGTAGTTCATACAACTTCTAGATTAGAATCCATGTTATAGACACAAGTGATTAGGGGTAATGTGCATGACATATATGCCTTATTGTATTTTTGATTAATTGTATTACCTATTTATTCTTAGTAGTTACATGCCTTATTCTATTTGTAGGTGTTTGGCATCATTTCAAATTGGCTTTCATATAAGCTTAGTTCTTAGTTTTGAAGTGGATTTCATACAAGCCTAATCTCCATCTTTCATAGTGGCCAAGATTGGCCTAGTTCTTAGTACACATTTAGTTATCCACACCACATCGTTATATTATAGAATATCCATGGGCTTCATGAGCCATCTCATATAACACACATTCAGAGTGGTATCAATTCATAGTACACACTTAGTAGGTAATGATGGAGCTAAAGGACTAGTTAGCCTTTTTATTATTGAGCCACCTACTAAAGGTATTGGACACATAGTCCAAACATAGATTAACACATGCATGATCACATAAATTTACTACATATTGGGTGATGATGGATCCAAAGGGCTAGCCTTTGTATTCTTGAGCCACCCTTAGGTAATTGAGCACTCAGATCTGTTCACGATATTATTATTGGTACATCACATACCTAGCATCACTCAAACATCACAATAGGTTTTGTATTAATTCACATACCTGATGATGTGTATTCATTCCTTTCTCTTCCTCTCTCTTTTACCTAGCCTTTATATGTTCTTATTTTAGAGATAGTTCATCTAGTAAGAATTAATCCACTCCTTATTTTCTTTATAGATTTATGCTTCACACTATGTTCTCTCTAAACACACTCATCATCACACATCTTCATAGACTTCACCCTTACAGGTAAGTTTAGGTACTTTTCTATTTTTTCTTTATCCTAGTATTTCACTTTTTTGTATCACTAGAATAAAGGGGGGGAATTTAGTCATATAAAATGTCTAACTTGGTTTTTTGAGTGTGACTTGTGACACCCCATCTATAGGTCCTTTTTTCATGCTCTTTCAACCCTTATAAACATATTTTTGCTCATTACTAGTCATCCAAAACCTTCTATATAGTCATTTCACCTTAGCCAGATAGTATTCCCCATGCCAATCCTATTTCCCCAGGTCTTTATCCTAACAGATAGGAGCACCCCATTTGGACTATAGCACTGAGTACCAAAGTGTCCCATTTTTTGTGCTCTTGTCCATTCACACTTTGATTCTTAATGTTCATTTTCATTTGGTCCATATCCTTAATTATATTAGCCTAGCATGAATACATCTAACCCATGACCAATTTTTCCTTATATAATCCTAGTTAAAGCTCATTTATAAAGGAGGGGACCAAACTTACAAAGTAATAAATAATATAAACAAATAACTAAGGAAAACTTCCTTATTATTTGTACATAGTCACCCAACATAGATACAAACATACTCAAATCATCATACCATCCCTAGCCACCTCAAACACTATCAAATTAGCATTTTCATCTACATCACACTATTAGACAAAGCACGTTAGCTAGGAAAACTACATATGGATTGATCCCTCTTTAGAGTATTGGTATGTAAGTAGCATGCCCACATAAGGGGTGTGGATTACATGTTTAATACATCTTACACACTAATGCCCCCTCTTTTTCAAGTGACTCAAATATAATTTTATCAATCATGATGAAGGGTTACGGTCTGAAGACAAAATTTTCTCTATAGAAAGTTCCATTGAAAACTAGTACTCAGTTTTTCATAGGCATGTTCACACAAGCATAACACAACTACCCAAAAAAATTTAGGTCTTTGTGATCAGTTTGGACATAAAAGGTAAGAATAAATAATAGCATCAGACACTAAAGTGTCCACTTTTTGGTGCTCCTATCCTTTCACTAAATAAAATCTATATTTAGGTTTACAATACCTTCCTAGTCTTGTACAACCATTTTCAACATCTGTATCGGCCATCTCAGTCTATTTTCTAGCTAAGTTATATTTCTTCCTATTTATTGCTATTTTTAGAAAGGTAAAAAAGGCAAATAATTACACAAATAAGGACTATAATTATTGTTATATTTTGTACTAATTTATTAATCCAAACCCTTAACTAAAATAGGAATAAAACTCTATTATTTCTAAATAAATATAATCAACATGATATATGCTTTATAATATGTCACTCTAGGCCATTGTAATAATCCCACATTCATGGGAAGTAGTAGTTAGTAAATAATTAGTATAAATACAAGTCTAGACTAGTGAGAAAGCATCCACCAATTATATTATATTGATCTTTCTCAAATGAAATTTCCCCCTTGAAGAGGCTAGTGATATTGTAATATAATTTTAATTCAATTTTTACATAATTTTATATTTTTCCATTCATTTACAATGTTACTTCAATTATTTTCACTATTTTTAAAATCTATTGTATGGAATATCATAGCATATAGTATGACATCTCTTTCTAGAGCCATTATTCTACAATAATTTTAGTGGTTTATGGCTCTTTACTTCTATCCACCCTATTCTCTCACCTTGCACAATCAAAATCTTGGTGATTAGAAGATAGTAACAAGGTGGTAACACTAAGCTTCTTGCCCAATTTTTTCTCTTCTCTCTTATTTATTAAGGTTATAAACTATGTTCTGATAGTTTTCAAAATAATTTAATGTTATTGTTTTTGGCGAATCAGATCTCAAATTTTCCTAAGTATGTGGAGTGAGGGGTTGTGACTAAATAAACTAGCCATTTGATAGTGTTTTATGTGGATTTGTACTTCCAAATACCTTTATGTATATAGGAATACCCCCTATTTATTTTTCATCTTACAAATAAGAATACTTTGATTATTATTTTTTTTGATGGACCAGTAAGTGATTAACCTCAGGATGTTACTTACGTGATACCTCAAAGATAATATAGTTAGATTTAAAATGGTTATTTTCATACGGAGTTCTATAAAATATTTATTTTAAACTATTTTATGAATGATATTAATATGTTTTTAAGCTCATATACAAAACACACCATGTAGTATTCTTCCCTATAATCTTGGAATTCCTATAGTCACATATTTGATTTTATTTTATTTTAATATACTAATTGAGAATATATAATTATTACAATTAATAAAAACATAATAATTACATCCATTATAAGGGATGTCATGTTTCATAATGGTTACATGAACTCATTTTAGTAGTCATATGCTTAACCCTTTTTGAGGTATATGTTGTTAAAGGTTAAGGGAATAGAATAACCTATACATAAAGATGAATAAAACTATTATATATCAGGCCAATTAATTTCAAAATTAGATAAATTAATATTATAAATAAAAATATTGATATGTGCTAAATATAAATAATATAAAATTTGATCAATGTTCTATTGATTGCAATATCAAGGATAAATTATATTTAACTAGATTTATAATGCACAGGTGGATCTAAATTTTTCATCAATAGAAATCTATAAGAGTAAGATTTTGAGACAATCATTAGATTTTATAAATGATGTTTCTAGATCTTTAGACACTATCGACAATCTATGGACACTACCATAAACACTATTTTTTGTTCTATGATATTGTCTAGTATATAATATGTGTTAGATTGTGATGAGACCAACTTCACTCTTTTAAGTTTTATATCACTTTTATACTAATGTATTCATATTTGGAATGAAGGTTTTATATTTTTGATTATGGATAAAAACTTTATATATTCACCTTCTTCACATTTGGGATGTTTTTTCCAAAAATGGATTAGTGGGCTCATGATATCAAGAAGTCTTCAAATACACCTCTATCAATTAGCATTTACTAAATACCCAATACTCCAAGGAGGGGCCTCAAACTTATGTAGTTCTCCACTATGTATTAAATTATGTATGAACAAATATGTAATATTATATATGTAGATGCATGTAATGATCGATCTTCTAACTTGACAAACACTTGTCATGGGATGATCTTTGAATGATTCATACCTTGTGTATGACTACTCTTATGAATGATAAATAAATAGGGATGAATAGGGTATAATAACTCAATTGTGTGATTGATTAAATAAACCTAGGTGGTGCTTACATGGTATTTTATATATGAATAATGAGAAGGCTTAGACTTGTATTTATACCACACATTTTGAAAATATCTCACAATAGGGTTCAATTAGACAAATAGATAAACCCATAAGTTTCAAATAGTTTTAAATTTGGATGAATTTTGAGTACTAGACACTAAATAAGGATCTAAATAATAACATAGATGCTAGTGTCCTCTATGGTTTATAGTGTCTATAAGGCTAGAAAATAAGTACAAATATGTAACTGATAGTGAAGTGCTCACATTCACCATCTCAATGTGCCTAAATTAATATCTTATATTTTAATACTTATCATTCTGATTACCTGGACCACCTATACACTAAAAATATCTTTATATATATATATATATGTGTGTGTGTGTGTGTGTGTGTGTGTGTGTGTGTGTGTGTGTGTATGTATTTATGTCTGTATGTATGTATGTCTATGTGTGTGTGTGTGTGTGTGTACACACACACACACACATACACACACACACACACACACACACACACACACACACACACACACACACACACACATATACAATGTGCCTAAATTAATATCTTATATTTCAATACTTATCATTCTGATTACCTGGACCACCTATACACTAAAAATATCTTAATATATGTATGTGTATTATATATATGTGTGTGTGTGTGTGTGTGTGTGTGTGTACACACACACACACACACACACACACATATACATATATATATATACATATATATATATACATATATACATATATATGTATGTATGTATGTATATCAATTTTTAAGATATTCTAGTGTATAGGTGGTCCAGGTAATCAAAATGTATGTGTGTGTGTGTGTGTGTGTGTAATCAGAATGATAAGTATTGAAATATAAGATATTAATTTAGGCACATTGAGATGGTGAATGTGAGCATTTCAACAATGATAAGGTCTAAAATTGAAGGATATATCCCTAATATCTATTTGTCAAATATACAAGACTGAGATGCTATAAATATTTAATTTTAGTATCTACATGCCCCCCCAGTATAGTAATGCATAAGGATAAAATTACTGAGTTAAATTAAATTAATGCACACTTGGGTGTGTACAACACACATTTTATTTATTTGGTACCATTTTAAGTGTTTATCTAGTGTATGATATGTAACCAAGATCATGTTACAATATAAATTAATGCATATAATCTGAAATTTAAAATAATTAAAATGCTTGAAAAGAAAGAGAGCAAGGATGGATTACACATGTTTTGATGCAACCATGTTGCCACTTTTATATTTTTCTAAATAAATATGCTTCCTTATGAAGCATTTGAGTTGAGAGAGGTTTAGACCTAAACTTTGTATATTTTAATGAGGAGATTAGAAGGTATTATTCCTCCAATCTAGTGTAAATATGATTTGTGAAATAGACATTAAGATCACTAAACATCATTCGCACAACTCAAGTGTGAATATATAATTTTTTGAGGGTGGATGATTTAATCAAATCATCCAGTAAATATGGTGATGTTGAATGAATTGATCAATTCAACCTATAAATATAACCAATTTCTGTAGATAGAAAAGGTTATATAATAGTATTTCTTGGTTATATTAATATATAGATATAATTGGTAAATTTATATTTTTTGGTGAATCAGCATGGGAAATGCATCTATAATGTACCTCAAAGTGAAGTATATGTGTCAAAAATATGAAAAACATTATTTCAAATCTATGAAATATTAGTGAAATGTATATGATTTTAATCCAAGTGTTTATCTAAATAATGTAACTATACTAGAGATTATGTAATTTTGAAGGTCATGTCTTTGTGACATGCCCCCTATTAAATATGAATATAATGAAAACTAAGTGTGGAGTTCATGTATTTATGATATGCAACCACTAAAATTGAGAAACTATGTAAATGTTGATCTTATGCCTATATGACATTCCCCCAGTAATATGCCCCCTTCTGAGGTGAGGGAAATAGAATCTCGTACATACATTAACTCCAAAGTAGGGTAAATTTTAGTGGTGAATAGTCATTAATTCATGAATATTCACTTTTTGGGAAATTGTATTTAGCAATTTTTTGGGAGTAGTACATAGGACCCATTCACCTAAAATTTTAGGATGTAATTTTTGTAGGGGTCAACTCACTAATTGTTTATAATAATATGGAGGCATACATGTTGTTTTCCTTATATATAGTACATATATATGTAGGGGTTACCATCCAAGTCTCATTATTTACCTCATCAACATCATGATGTTATAATTCAATAGAATGATGTCACTTTGTATTATGCTGCCACTCAGTAGCATGTTGTTGCTTGGTAATATGATGTCACTCGGTAGCATGCTACCACTCAGTACCATGTTGTCTCTTGATATCATAATGTCACTCAAAAACATGAAACCACTCAGTAGCATGCTACCACTCAATAACATGTTATTGCTTAGTAGCATGATGTCACTTAGTGGCATGTTACCACTTGGTAGCATGTTATCACTCAGTAGCATGTTTTTATCTGATAGCATGTTGTCACTTGATGGCATGCTATCACTCGATGTTATGTTGTGATATAACTCAAAAAATTATAGAGGCCATAATTATTGCAATAGACTCAATTTGAGATAAATTTTTTTTAAATTGTATATATTTTTAGAGGAATCCAAATATTAACATGTTTCTAGGTGGCAACATGTTGTCAGGTAGTAGCATACTATCAAGAAGAAACATGCTATTGGGTGGCAATATGATGTGATGCAACTAAACATTAACTTTTAAAGGACATAACTTTTGCATATGAACTTGATTTGAGGTTTTTTTTCTAAAATTATATATATTTTTGAGAATAATCTAAATTTTATCATTTTTTGGGTGGTATTATGTTTTTAAGGGGCAACATGTTGTTAGGTGACAACATGTTATTGGGTAATACCATTATGCAATGCAACTGAACACCAACTCCTGAAGACCACAAATTTTACATGTGAACTTAGTTTGAGGTGATTTTTTTTGACATGTATATATATATATATATATATATATATATATATATATATATATATATATATATGTATGTATGTATGTATGTATGTATGTATGTATGTATGTATGTATATGTATATATATATATATGTGTGTGTGTGTGTGTATGTATGTATATATATATATATATATATATGTATGTGTATATATATATATATATATACACATATACATACATATATATATACACAATTTCACTAAATATATCACCTTAAACCAAGTTTGTATGAAACAATTATGACCTTTAGAAGTTGATGCTCAGTTGTATCACATCATGCTATCACTTGAAAACTTTCTATTGTCTGATAGCATGTTTTTGCCCAACAACTTGCTATATATTCAAGAGGATTATAAATTTTATCATGCTATTAGGTGGTAGCATGATGTTGGGCAAAAACATGATATCAGACAATAGCAACGTGTCAGGTGATAGCATGATGTGATACAACTGAGCATCAACTTATAAAGGTCATAATTATTTCATACAAATTTGGTTTGAGGTGATTTATTTTTTGAAATTATTTTTTATTTTTTATTTTTTTTATTTTTTTAGGGTCTACTTAATTTAAAAATTAATAAAAAATAGATTCATTAAAAATATATATAAAAAAAAGTCATAACAAAATATAATATATTATCTAAATATTCACCAAATAGTTTTAAAATATATTTAATGGTGCTAAAAAAATGGTGGGCCACATGGCCATCTATCTACTATGTTTTCTTTAAAAAATAGGAGGTCCTGTTCAAACTTTAGATGTTTGACCTATTTATACTTAACCACTTTTCAAAACTAATAGTTTTTTAGAAGCTAGACTCAAAATTATACAATTCATATTTTATACCATTTTCAAATTTTGAGTTTAGCCATCTCAAATTATCTATAAAAATTCAAATTTATGAAATTTTAGAAAAATCATGTCCACGGGTAGGCCCTTTTTTGTCCCCCAATTTTGTGTACTTACCCAGTTTGTAACTTAAAAAATACTACTCATAGGAATATATTTGAATGATTGAAACCTTTTTTATGACTACTCTTATGAATTATAAATAAATAGGGATGAATAGGTCAAAATAACTTAGTTTTGTGATTTCTTGGATGATCCTTGGTATATGTTTTCTTGGTATTTGCTAAATGAATAATGAGAAGGCATAGACTTATATTTATAACACACCTTTTGAAAATATCTCAGAGTAGGGTTTAATAATATAAATAGGTTGGCTCATTAGTTTTGAATTGTTTTTAATTTGGATGAATTTTAAGTATTGAACACTAAATTAGGATCTGGGCACTACCATCAAAGTTAATGCCCCTTTTTGTCTGGTAGTGTCTGAAAGGGTATAAAATAGGTACCAATTTGTAACTGATAGTCAAGGATATATATCAAGTTTTAAGTTTTATATTATAAAGGTGGTCTAGGCCATCATAATGATAAGGGTTAGACTATAAGATAATTATTTAGGTACAAAGATGTTGAATGTGAGCCTTTCAATAATGGAAAGGTCTAGAACTAAGGGGTAGAACCTTGATTGGTATTTGTCAAATGTACAAGACTGAGATGCTATAATGTAATATTCCAAATCAAAATATTATGTAATAATTTAGATTCCTTGGGAATTCCTTTTAAAATAATTATTGATTTTAAACTTAAAATAAAAATTTATATAATTAAATAAATTTAATTCATAATTTTTGAATAATATAGCATTTAATCCACAAGGGGTTCCATCCTTGGGTTTTATGATGACAAGGGTTTTTTTCCTTGTGATCAAATTATAGAACTAAGGGTTTTTGTCCTTAATCATAATTGTAAGCATGATTCTTATACAATATTAAATGATTAAATACATGAATTGGATTTCTTCTTCCATTCCCATAATGTATTATTTATACCTTCAATTTTCTATTGAAAGATATGAATCTTCCAAAGGTGGTGTCTTCTCATTTAAATGAAGTTGCAAATAAAAAATTAATTAATTAATAACTAAATATTTTTACACTCCATAGAACTAAAATTTTATTGATTAATGATGGTTGTTATTATTAAAGATATATTTTGTAGACCTATGATTTTCATTTGTAGACCTACATTTGTAGATGATTTATTTTATTTTATGTTGGTGCTTCTCCCAAACATTGGTGATCCCCTATTCCTTTGTTGTTGGCTACAACTACCCTTTAATTCCTTCACTTTATATGAAATTTTTGAAATTTATTGCCTTCATGGTTGACTTTATTATTAGTTGTAAAGCTTCTTCATAACCTATGATCTCCACGTCTGTTGTTGGATAAAAGTTATCTTTGAGATCTATGATTTGAGAGTGATAAATTTGTATATGGAAAAGGGATATTATAGACCTCTATTCCCAAAAAAAAAATCCCTCAATCAATTATAAATTGAGGTGTTGAATAATTAATGTTCCTTCCCATGTTATAACATCTATTGGAAATCTCATACATATGATCAAATACTATAAGACAATAACATTTTAGTGGTAACCATGAAAATATCAATATATTTTGTATAATTTTTCCATGAAAATATATTACAAATAACCAACACTTGGTAATCTTTACTTTTCTCATTTTCACTCGACAATATAAGATAGCAATAAAAATATGAATAGCTCATGTCAATTGAGAGGTAGATGCCATCACCATGTATATATCCAATAG
Source organism: Torreya grandis (assembly GCA_037957365.1). Classification (NCBI taxonomy): domain Eukaryota; kingdom Viridiplantae; phylum Streptophyta; class Pinopsida; order Cupressales; family Taxaceae; genus Torreya; species Torreya grandis. Next base: position 2,059,061 of record JARHVA010002190.1, on the reverse strand, counting down.
ACATGTATTTTTTCTTACTCAAACTCTTTAATCCATTCCTAATGATATAGTACCAAATACATGTATAACTTAGACAAAATTCAAATGTAAATCTTGTAGTGAAATTGCATTGATCTAAATTTTTTCTTTCTCAAAGTCATAGAAATTTTCAGTCATAAAGACATCCTTCATTGATATTATCAGATTTGCAATCTCTTCATGGTCATGATATACCCAAATTCATAACTAATGTTTTTACATTTTAATTTGATGGTGATATTTGATCGATTGGTGTAATTTCATCTTGATTCAATATATCAAGAATAGGATCTTGAGATAAATACAAGATTATAAGGCATGTTATAGCCAATGTCTTTACTAGTCCAAAATTCTCACTATCAAGGGTTGAAATAAAGCAAACCCTTACCCAATAATAAGGATTCAGGTATCTTTCATTCCCTAAACCTATAGCCTATTGAACCTTTAGTTGTAATCTATGCATTATAGATATAGTCTGTAAGGGATTTGTTGGCATGAATATTGCCATAACACTAGTGCATTTGGTATTGAGTTTATGAGAATGATATTGATTTACTATATAAATTTCTCTCAAAGGATCATTTTTTATGATTGACTCATCAATGTAAATATCCATTGACTAAATATTACCATGAACTGAGAGTTTTCTTTGAATTCCTTTGAGAATTTTAAGCACTAGCAGACTTACAACTTTATCAGAGATATCTTGGTCCATACATTTCAATCTTATGAGACCCATCCATATAAAATAAAAACCCAATATATGGTCTATAATAATCAAATTCTTCCTCTTCCTTGCATAAACTTGCATTGTGTGATGCTCATTGACAGTAGTCACTAATTTTTTAATAGTTTTATCAATTTTATGACCATGCCCTAATGATCCATAGTGTTCTTTTCCCCATGTATAAACATATCCATTGGAATAAATTTCAGCTAAGTGTTCATATCTAGATAATACATGACTCAAATCAATATTTATCCCTTTGAAATCATGCACAAACTTCCTATAATCAAAATAAATTCCTCATATTAGTTTCTATTTTTATATGGTGGTCAATAATTCTTAATTCCATGTAACAATTCAATATTTATGTCATCAAGGGTTTCATTTTTTATTGTTTGATCATTGTTTCATTTTTATAATATATTCATTAATATCAAATATCTTAAGAAAAAGTGGATGAATTTTGACATGTTCAATTGACATCTCTTATTTAATTGTTATCCCTATTATCTAAATCATGCCCCACATCTTAACAATAGACATTCTCAACTATTATTTTGGATAGCTCATATGATTTAGATGAATTTTAGTGTTATCCAATGGATCCATGACATCGTTACCAGAGGCAGCTTGATTAGTTCTTGATTTAATCTTTTTCTTATCAACTTGTCTAAATAAAGTAATACTTAAAGAAGAAGCACCATCATTTTTCACTTTGCTAACTCATAACACATGGAATTTGAATTTCCCTCCAAACCCTCTTTTAAATTTCATTTCTCATTCATATCCAAACTTGTCAAGTTTATTTTCTCATACTCAACATTACATAGCTCGCTATTGGTATAGATTTCTGATATACTTTTTTTGCACTCAGTAGAAGGAAACTAAGTAACCATATGACAACTAGGGGGCATGAAAAAACATTCTCTTGAAATTTGCATTGGTTTATTCTCATATTGATTTATTTGGTCTATTTTAATTTATAGTACATTTAGAGGCATGTTGAATCTTTTTGATTTAGTGTATTCACAGTGCCAATATTTTTGAATTTATCTATCTCATTCCCATAAATATCTTTTATAGAATTAACTTCTTTATTATGGTCAACTTTCCTCATATATGTAAGATTATAAAAAAATTCTTGAGTATACAAATCCATAGGCTGAGATGCACCTCTATTTTTTTTCATTGCCATTTAAGTTTGTAGGGTAATTCCCCTTTGGATTCCCTCTTAAAGTGATAGATATGCTTCGAAGAAAGTTATAAGATCATTATTAAATGCTTTTATAATTTATTCATTGGGTTTTTCTCTTGAAATAAATGTTGGTTGGTAATGTCTAAATGATGATTTGGTGTCAACTTTACATTTGAGCTCAGAGATGGAGGAACTAGTTTCTACCTTTTATGTATTATAATTCATCATCATTTTCATGGTATGGGCCAATTTTGCCACTATATTTTCTAATTTTTCTTGACCTTGGATAATTTTATCTACCCTCTCAATATTTTTATCATCTTCCATGTCTCTTTTTGGCTAGCTCACCTCTTTAGTTTTATTTCTCCTTTTGTAATACAAAATATTATTGTTATCTTACATATGATTTTTATTCCATAGGTTGGTAGGATGGAAATATTTGATACCATTTTAATATTCTAAATCTAAATATTATGTAATAATTTGGATTCATAAAAAATCCCTTTTAAAATAATTATTGATTTTAAACTTGAAATAAAAATTTATATAATTAAATGAATTTAATTCAGAATTTTCAAATAATAAAGTATTTAATCCACAAGGGGTTTCATCCTTGGGTTTTATGATGATAACATTTTTTTTTCCTTGCGATAAAATTACACAACTAAGGGTTTATGTCCTTAATATTAATTTCAAGCATGACATTTGTACAAGATTAAATGATTAAATACATGAATTGGATGCCTTATTCCATTCCCATAATGGATTATTTATAATTTCAATTTTCTATTGAAAGATATGACTCTTCCGAAGGTAGTGTCTCCTCATTTAAATTAAATTTATAATAAAAAATTAATTAATTAATTATTTAGTTAATGACTAAAGATTGTTGCACTCCTTAAATCTAAAATTTGATTAATTAATGATGGTTATTGATATTATTAGCACTACATTTTGTAGACCTATGATATGCATTTATATACCTACATTTATATATGATTTATTTTATTTTGGCACTTATCCCTAACATTATCAATCCCATTTTACTTTGTTAGTAGCTACAACTCCCCTTTAATACCTATGTTTTCTATGAAAGGCTTGCAATTTGTTGCCTTCATGGCTAAATTTATTTTTGGCTATAAAACTTCTTCATAACCTATAATCTCTATTTCTACTATTGGCTTCAAGTTATATATAAGATCTATGATTTGACAGTGATTAATTTGTAGATGGAAAATGGATATTACATATAAATATCTAGTTTTAGTATCTACATAGAAGGGTCAAAATATTTCAAAATAATTAGCTAAATTTATTATATTACTCAATAGTTATAAGAAAAGTTTTAAAAAATCACCCATAATAGGAATAAACCATGGTGATTTTCTTTTTGATATGATAATTTTAACAAGTTTTTTAATTTGTCAAAAAAAACCATACAAAAATATTTTTCACCTACACTCTCAAAATAACCTTTTTAAAAAAAATTATCACTTGTGTTAAAATTTTACCATTTTAATAGTCTTTTAAAACTAATAAATTTAACATATAACATTATTTATCTTTTTATGGCACCTATACACCCCCTAGAGAATGGTTTTCACCCATATAATGGGAAATATTATGACTTGAGACATTGATGAACTCCAAAAATAATTTGAATCTTAGATTTCTAAATTGAATGAATTAATACTTGGCCTTAATTTATAAAAAAATGGTGATAAAAATAAAGGGTAATGACATTTTGATGTTATATTTTATCCCAAATTAATGCCACATGGCCCTAAATTGGATTTTCCAAAATTTTATTGTATAAAACCAACTAGCTAGATTTACTATGTTGAACAATATTTCATTCTACATAATACATTGGGGGTAGTAAAGGTACTTATCACTTCATTCCAATTGGAAAATTAAGATGTCCAATGGTACCATTCATATTAAAAATATAATTAATAATCAACTCATGCTAATTTTTATAATATCTCGTTGGTACATTTTGGACCCAGTACCTATGATTATTTCACAGGAGCCTTGACTAAGTGTTACCAAAATGTAACAGTGTGAAAGTATCTAACTGGATTTGAAAAAGTAGAAAAATAAATTAATGGTTATCTAATGATTATTCATTAGTAGACTCAAGGATTTTATTTGATCTAAGCTAAAAATCTTCAAACCTTAGACCATCATGGAAGTCATGGACTTAGTTAATCTTGCAAAAGATAAGATCACATTATAGTATCACTTTTCCAACTTGGAACCGTTCAATCCATCTACCTCATAGTGTCCTACTGCATCCCTCACTTTCAAATTATCTCCCATTAAACATCTCACTAAGGTAAAAATGTGTGCATATTATGATAAGGGGTGTTGATATAATTATGACAACAAATGGACTAAGGTCCATAAATGCATGAAACAAAAAATATTTTCTTGATGTTGATTCTATATCTGATATAAATGAAAGGGAGGATGATACCAATTCACATTTTAATGAAATTGAGACATAAACTAAATAAATAGGGCCATAAAAATAACACCCATAAATTTATATCCATTCCTTAGTAGGTTTAACCACTCTTAAAACAATACATGTAAATGGGTTGTTTAAGAAACACCCCCTCACCATTATCATTGATTCTAATAGAACACATAATTTCATCAACCCTATATTGGTTAAAAGGTATATTTTTGTATGAACCCTTGTTGTATTTTTGAGGTAATTATTACCAATGGTGGAACATTACCTTACAAAGGTGAATGTTTTAATTTTCACATTTCATTAGGAGATTATAACCTCAAGACCAACATGTTTATTTTTTCCTTGGGAATATTTGATGTAATTATTGGTGTATAATGGATATGAAATATTAAACCTATTTTGTGGTATTTTTTAGAGATTTGTATGTATTTATCTTAGAATGGATGGAAATATACACTAAAAGGTCTTCTTCCACACTCCACCAATGTCATCAGCTCTCCTTGCATGTATAAAATTATTAAAAATTGATCCCATGGAATCATTTCTCAACTCTTGTCTCTTAACATAAGTTATTAAAATGATTATATCTAACCAAATAACTTGAAAAATATTTTTTTCAAGCATATAATAATATTTGAGTAATTGACAAAGTTTCCACCTCACCAACCTAAATATTTTTGCATCCAAATCCTCTTGAGTAGTGCACCACTAAACATTTAGTCATATAAATACCCATTTTTCCAAAAAGTGGGGATTGAAAATATGGTTCAAGACATCTTAATATATATATTAATTTGGCCCAATATTATCCCATACTCCTCTATGTTCTCACCCATAAAAAATATGACCCTTAAAGTTATGCATTGATTTCTAAGAATTAAATAAATTCATCATTAAGGGAAAATTTTCAATTCCTATAATGGATGAGATTATAAATTAACTCCATAATGAATTTTTTTCTCCTTGTGGGATTTTTGCTTTGGATATCAATATATCCACATTCATAAGGAAGATATTCCCAAATCTACATTTCACACACATGATAGTCACTACGAGTTCCTAGTCATGCCATTCAGGCTTAGAAATTATCCTTACACATTTCATGGATTATAGAATAAAATATTCCCACCTTATTTATAAGTTATGTTTTTTTTTATTTGATGACATTATTATAACTTGGGAGGATCACCTTGAAATTACCTTACAACTCCTTTCTAATAAATAATTATGTGCAAAGCACTCCAAATTTCATTTTGGTAAATAGGAGGTCTGTTACCTTGGAAATATTGTCTTAGTAGTTGGTTTTCATGTATACCATGAAAAAATTGAGGCTATTCAATAAAAATATATATATTATCTATGACACTCAAATTTTTTTTAGATTTCTTAGAAGATTACAAAAAACAATTCCCCATTGATAATTATATTCAATAAAGACTCATGTATATGGTTTAAAACATAATATCAAGCCTTTAATAACATAAATTAAGTCATTTTAAATACATAATTATTTTCCATTCATGATTTTTCCAAATATTTGTTATGCAAAGTGATGTTTTTAGTATGGTACTAGGTGTCATATTCATGCAGGAAGTATGCTCAATTACCCTCACTAGTAAGGCCCTCACTAGACATAATTTTTCATGGTCCACATAAGATAAGGGGATGATGTATATCCTCAATTCCATAAAAAAATGTTGTCCCTACTTGGTATGCCAACACTTTTGCTTAAAAACCAACCATCAAGTCTCAAATATTTTTTGAAAAACTAGATCTCTTTCCTAGGTAAAAAAAATTGGGTCTATAGACTCATAGGTATTACTATGAGATAACACATAAAAATGGAAAGGAAAACCTAGTTATTTATGTAATATCTCACCATTTTAATTAATATGTACAACTATGTGTCATATATATGACCATTTCTAAGTGGCTACATAATTTTTAATAATAGTGGCATCACAAAAACCCTACACACCAACTCATTCATGAATTATATAATGATCCACTACTAAACATCACTATACTTAGGATGGAAAAAGATTTCAATTAAAAAAATTAATTTGATTGATCAATGGATCAAAGTTTAAATAACATATCTTTCATGAGTTGCATTCCTCCTCTTCCAAATCATCCAAGATTTCTAAAAACCTATGAACAAGTTTGATGTAGCTTCTTCTATCCTAGAATAAATTTAGATATAAATATGTTTTTCATGAAATTTTATATGTTCTAATGAAACAAATGGTGAATTTAGGTATCACCTAGTGTATTCCAACCACTACCCATGTTGCCTTATCTTTGGATTAACATTTTGATGAATTTGATTGAAGACTTACCTGAACCAATAGATAAATCCACCATTCTTGTGGTTGTAGATCATCTTTCTAAATATTCTAATTTTTTTTCTCTATCCCATACCTACACTACTTACATAATAGCCCAAACATTTCTTGATCAAATATCCCAGCTTCACCATATTCCATCCTCCATTATAGTAGATTGTAAACCAACTTTCATAAGTCATTGGAGTGTCCATACACCTCAAATATGGTTAATTATGATTATTTATACACTTAATTCATATAAATTATATAAATAATCTATAAATATGTCACCATATTTTAGTTTAGGCCTTAAATAATGGTCTTATCCCAGTATTGAATTTCTTAGCCACTTTAATTTTGCTTGCAATTTATAGTGATTCATGAAGATCAATGAAATTCATCACTTTTAATTTACCTTATAAACAATATAAATAATCTAATAAAAAACTAATTCAAATGATAAAATGGGTGGATCTCATAATATAGCTTCAATAAAAAAAATTATTAAATAATGCATCATACACATGCACACTTTCACATGCATCCTACTTGATATATTTCAATGTAGAGTTTCTTCTATTTATAAAAATATGGAATATGAAATTTCCTTATAAAATATGTATTTAAATAATCAAATTTGACATGTCTAATTATGGTCTTAATTGAGATACTAGGTATGTGCATGATCCAGTAATGCCATTTAAAATTTGATTAATTTTTCTCCTACTATTTTTATAATCGAAGGTCATATATTTTTTAATAAAATGTTAGTTTTATGTACATGCTATTCATTTACTAATGAGACAACCTATTCAATTTAATAATACTCTTTAGAGTTAATAATGTTAATTAATGAATTAGGGGTGATTTGAGTCACATGTACATGGACCCATTAGGTATTTTGGTACATAAACAAGCTTATTAAATCATATATGAGAAATAATATTATAGCATAATATAACCAAACATTTTACATTATGTAATATTATTTTGAATAAATAAAATAATTTATTTTTTTCCTTTTATCATGTTTATAAATTATAAACAATGGTAGCATAACTTGATGGCTATGGATATATATGGAAGATATGGAACAGTAATCAAGAGGATGAATATGAAGATTTTAATAGAAAAATTATTAATATTTTTTCATAAGGATATTGTGAAATTTTTTAACCCTGAGTGTATATTTTATTATTTTTGCCTGGGGAATGCTACAAATTGATGCCTAAATCATTGGAAACATTGAAAAAGAAATTTTTTTCTTGTCTAGGGTTTTTTTTTAAATGATATAAAATAAGGTTCTTGAAGCATAAGTTTTATCATAAGTGATAAATAATAAATTATCTTGTCTTTCTTTGAAATAGCATTGGAACATTACAATTTTTTATCTTACCAAAAATAACATTGGATTGTGTTTTGCCTTCTTAGAGCACTAAAAAACATGGGTATCTTATCATGGCATGAATAATTTGAAAAATAACATTAAATATCATGCTATTTTCCTAAATAAAATTTTATTGGTGTATTGGATAATTAGCCTAGAGCACTCAAAAGTGATTAAGAGTGTAAAATTTTATCTTGTTTATTTTTTGAAGAATTACAAATTTTCCTAAAATATTTATACAATTTTTTAAAGTATGTATTTTTTGGTGGAAACATTCAATATTTGTATTAAGGCATGGTTATTACATGAAACTAATTTCCTAACAAGTTTGAGGCACTAAAAAGGTATTTTGGAGGATTAGGAAGGTAATTAGAGTTGAGGAGTTCCCTTTTCTCTATATACAAAATGGCACCTAAACATATGCATATAATTAATATTGTGCACATATATTTGTTGTAAAATAATAAAATAATGTTAAAAATCATGGAGTGGGCCCAAAAAATATTAAATCCACCTTCAAGTAAGAAAAATATTTCTATAATTTTTATTACAAAGGCAAACTTTTAATGTAGTATTTTTTTTTCTAATGAGATTTTTATGTTTGAAGGCTAATTACATCTTTGGTTGGTCAAATATTATGGTGAATTCATTGAAAACAAATAATTATAGATTTTTACTCCAAATTATCACTTAATTATCTTATTTTACATGAAGTTCAAACATGATCATTAAAATATGAGTTATATTCAAATTTGAGCCCTCACATGTTAAATAGTTATATAAAAAAAGTGGTGAGATATAATTAATAATTCATTTCTCACTAGAGGTCAAGCGATCAAATCTCATTAAGTGTAATTATTTTTTATAAATCCTATCATTTTAAGTGATTTATCCTATGCCTATAGTTTTTTTAGTCTTTTTTTTAATTTTCTAATGAAATTGGGCATGCGACCTCTTTTTTTAGGTTTTCATCCATCTTGAGTGCATATAAAACATTAATTTACTATTTTATAAACCCCCTTGTGATTTTTTATAAAAATGTGTTAAAATGAAGAAATAAGGAGTGAAAAAATGTACAAATGATGAATTTTTTGTTGCATCTAAAACATAATTTTACACTCAAATTAAAAATGAGAAATGTTTACGCAGATACCATGATTATAACAATGATTTTCCCTACCATCAATGTTATTAGAGAAAAACAAGATACAGTATTGAGGTTTATAGGTCCCTCAGGGTTGACCTAGCTTATAAGTCTTTGCAAAGACTCATCTTTAGTTTGGTACTAACTAAAAGATAGGGAAAATGATTTAGTGAATATTTTGATTTTTCTAGTTTTGTTTAAGTTTTCCTATTATTATTATTTTTTTTTTTACCTTTTTTAGTGATGTGAAGTAGGTTGATGATCTGGGATTACCTAAACTTCTCACCTATTGACCAATAGGTGTAATGGTGTTTAGTTTAGTCTCTAATGTGATTTTATAGACTAAAGAGGGTTGTAATCACTAGTAGTGCTCAAAAAGTGGTCACTATTATTGAGATTATTTTAAATAATTTGGGATGTAGTCATTTAAATAATATAAAACATTGGGTCTAATTCACATTGTATAACCTTTGTTTTAATTAGTAAAATCTAAATGTAACAGTAAAGTATAATTGATTGTTAGAACTTTAATATTTACGTAAATGACCTAGTAAATAGGGTACATAGCTTGTTAAGCTCTATTTTGGTTTGTGATAGTGTATAATCATTAAAAAAGTTATACAGGGGATTCGTGTTGACTCATATTAGTAAGTATATTGTGAAACTTAAGAGGATGAAATTGGTATTGCTTGGATGCCTATGGTAGCTACATTCATTAAAACTCTACCATATTTTTACAAGATACTTGTGATGATCTATGATAGTTTATATTGATGCACTAATGTATGTAAGTAGCTCTTATTTATTCATATTTATTGGAACTTGTGTAAATATATTTTTTCCTTATCTTTGCATGAAAAACCTATCTTTCACTCTTGATACTAATGTGACCTAAAAAATGGGGTTATAAAGTATATGTTGATCTAATCTCAACTACCTATTTAACCCTAAAATTTGGATGAGGGTCCTAATGGGTTTAGGATTAAGAATATAAAAATTAATAAGGACAAGGGTGATAAACAAATATATAGCAATCCAATTAATTATAAAACTTAGATAAAAAATTTATTGAACTTATTATTTTTAAATATGCTAAAAATGGAAGGTATAACTATGTTAGATATTTCAATGATAATGAAAACAAGATACTTAGTTGATTTTAATGATAATACAAATATGGATCTATAATAGGTAGAAAGTAGACTAGTTTACGATTTTAGATCAATCTCCTAATTCTATAACTTAACTTTATTATCATAGACACTTGTATCAACATGGGATCGTTACATTGACACTTAAATTTATATTAGATATATGTGTCTAATACAAAATACCTACTTAAACTAAATGTGACCACATGGATGTTTTTAGGTTCTATGTTACCTTAATTTTGGTGCCTTTAGATATGGTTCATGGCATGTCACTCCTAAAATGAAAAAAAAAACCCTAGTTCTTCATATTCATAATGGATATGGGAAAAATGGGTTAGTGTGCACATGACATCGAGCTACACCAAATACCCCTTTGTTAATAAGCATTACTACATATCCAATAATTTGAAGAGGACCTCAAACTTATGTAGTTTTCCCCTATGTATTGGCTTGGGTGTGTATCACGAAGTGTGTGATAAACAAGTACATAGAGGGACCTATCTTTTAACCTAAAAACTAGGGCTCATGGGTTTCTCCTTAATTACTTTAGACCTTATGATGTGTTGTCCCTATGAATGGTATGGAAATAAGGGCAAATAGGGAAAATTTTCTAACTTTAATGTTTGATTGAGTGTTTTTGGTAAGTTTCATTATGAGAGGTAAGAATTTTTTAGGTGAAAAATTAATGAGGATTGATCATGTATTTATACCAATCCCTAAGAATATCTCACATTATATAACTTAGACCAAACATATGAATATTTTTCATTTGTAAATTATGTGACTTTAGGGAACTAGACACCTGTGTTGGAATAGGACACTTTCATTAATGTAGGAATCTAACTAGGATATAAGTGTTTGGGTAGTTAAAAAATAGTTATAGGTCCAAAACATTTAGAGATAAAAGATAAGTAGTTTTATAGCATTATGGATATGATAGAAGGTCTTAGTCATCAGAATAACAATGTTAAAATTAAGATATAATCAATTCATCATAAAGAGATGGTGTATGCAAGACTTTCAATAATAAGAAGGTCTATAACTGAGAGGAATAGCCAATATTTTTATTTTCAAAGTGTACAAGACTGAGGTGCTATATAATTCATAAATAACATCTACATTTTCCTTCATTTAATTTAATAATGAAATTACTAGTTTAAAGGAAAAGGAATGCATACTTGGGTATGTATAACACATCTTGCCTTTGCTTGAGTCAAACTTGAGTGCTCTTATAGTGGCTAACATATAACCAAGAGCATGCTACAACATATAAATAGTATATATAATCTGAAATTTAAAGCATTGAAATGATTTAAATTTAAAGAGATAAAGGTTTAGGAGTACACTTGTGTATCAATACAACCACCTTTGTTTTTGGAAATTTAATTTGAAAATATTTATCATTATGAATCATTAGATCTAAGATTATGATAAATATAAATAAATAAAGTACATATAACTAGAGAGATTAGATGACCCATACCCCTAACTTTTGACAAAATGTGAGTTTTCACTCGACGGTTTAGATTATCTCAACCATGTAACCCAATCATAATTATAACTTGGTGAATGTGAGTGAACCAAGTTAAATTAAACTATAAATCTAGTGAGTTTGGATGATGTATTTAAGTCCAACTAATTGGAAAGATTGAGTGATTTAATCACCTCAACCATAGGCAAATCAAACCAACTATTGTAGTAGATTGGCTTAATATAGTCCATAAAAATCTAGCCCGGTGGGTCGTGACAATCCATAAAAGTGTTTTAAAATCATAAAATAATTTTAGTTTTTAAATTTAGGTGCACATTCCATAGCATATACACCTTATATATCTCTCATACTAAAATTGTTTATAATAATGATACCGATGTATAGATTTCTACCAAAAAATGTGTATATGAATCATATAACTATAAGTTTTGGCCAATTTGAAATTGCATGTGGATAATATGTTGTATATAAATATATATATGAATAATGTGAATAAATTATATACATATAAAGATTTAAAACATAAAAATGCCTAATAGGGCCTAAGATAAAACACTAATTCTAGTCCTAAAAATGTTATTACAATATAAAAAGCCACACAAGTGGCACCAATAGAAAATGAAAAGCACCAATAGTTACCAAAAGAGAATTCCCAACCATGAAAACCAACAAATAAGAGTACAAGTTAGCCCCACCATCAATCTGCACTACCCTATCCTTAGAAACATCAAGACCAACCACCTCAAGTCCTAAGTCACCAATAAAAATAAGTCCCATTTGAGAGTATTACACTAAAGTGGGGAAATAGTCTATTTTACCTAATATTTATTTCATGTTTGAGACTTTAAAAAACTTCACCAAATACTCCACATCATTTATGTTCCTATCTTGGATAAATTTTTCAATTTTTGAATAAGTTTCAATAACAAATGCCTAAATAATATTAATAACACCCTAAATCAGAACCTTTCCATCACCTAGAATACCCCTTCCATAACTAGCCTCAATAAAAGGAGAAACATCATATCCCACAATAACCTTATCAACAAATTATAGCTCCATTACATCACTAAAATTTGACTCCTCATTCCCATAATCCTAAAGGGCATGAATGTCATCTTTATTCTCCTCCAGCCAAGTAATAGTACCATTTTTATTAAAATTTAACAATCCAAAGAAACTTATAATTAGATCATTATCTTGCTCAAAATAAGCTTCCTTGATCAGTCCCTATTCATACTTTGAAACCTATACCTAAGTATCATCATTATGGAATATCCTCCAATTAGGAGGTTGAGTAAATTTTGGGTATCCTCCATTGTCTAACAAGCAACTAGAGTAAATTTTCATCATCCCATTTTTCAATAAATTTTCTAGTTCACTTTATGGCATCTTCATCCATAATAAAATCTTCCAAGAAACACATCTCATGGTAACTTCAAGATTGAAGTTAGTAAGCAATCTAAACTTGAACTTTAAAAAATCCAAATTCCTTTGCTTCTAAATGAACCGTAGGATTTTAGAAATACAAGCTAAAATTTATGGAAAAAATTATGAACCTTATTTTTGGAACAAACATATCCAAAATCAACATTATACCATGAAATTTCACAACCAAACAAAGAGTTCTAAATTTTAAGATAAGTTTTCCAAATATTAGTCATAAAAGGACACTAAAAAAAGAGGTGTTCAGTAGTTTTTAACTCAACACACAACAAACAATATGGAAGGATAAAACTAAATTTTGAAATAACTAACCTAAAAAAAAATTGTCATACAAAATTATCCATCTAAAACAAGACTTCTTTGGTTCAATACAAGACACCTAAATAACTTGGAATGTAAACAACTAATTAGAGAAGGGGTCACAAACATGCCACACTTGGTTTAAGGCTAAGGTATAGACTTTTAGAGAAAGTGGGTTTATCATAAATCATTTTAGTGGTGTATTATAAAATGAGAGGGGAATTAATCCATTTAATATCCTTCCAAAAACCCTTCAACATCATCAAAGATAGAAACTCATTTAGTATACTAGAGAGACTTGGTTAACAGGGTGTAGGTCATTCTTTAAGATGAAGGAACCTAAAACCTTCTCTAATCTCAGTCCATGAAACCCATACATTACATAAGTCCAAATTATTTAGTCATATTAAACCCTTATAGAATTAAATAAATGCCTATAACCCTCTAATTAGGGTAAGAGGCCTTCCGTTCATTAAAATCTAACACCATATAGACATATACCCCTAGTACCTTAACCCCAACCCATTGAAAATAGGAGGCACAATGAGAAAATATTTCACAAGTTACTAATCCTTCCAAATGGCCCAAAAAATAAGCTATCCCATAAATTGAACCAAAAATAAACCCACCAATAGATCATAAATGTGTAACACTTTCCAATTCAGTTTATATTTCATGAATCCCTTAGAATATTATATCTAGCCAAGACCTTCAACAAATCATCCCCCTATAAATATCTAATGATCTATTTGATATCTAGGGTAATACCTTGGTGCCTAAGGTCTTTCAACCTAATCCCCTCAAATTTTTTGGGTACATAACAGATCTTCTATGCCACAACATGTCTTTTTTTATTACACTTACCAACTGGCCAAAGAAAGTATCTAATAATTATATGCAAAATATTAATCTAGGAATTATTGAATATCCACAAAGAGGTATAATATATTTTGTATGAATAAATCACTTTTTGATAGACTTGAATTCTACCCAGGAGAGAAAGAAGGTGGCCTTTCCACTTACCAATTTTACTATTGATGTTTACATACATCTAATCCCACATCTATTTGAAGGAAGATGACAAGGAAAAATGAATTCCCAAGTATCTAACCATCTGATTAATAGCCCTCTAAATTGACCCAAACTCTACCAAATACTCTAGTACATCATTTTTCTAACCTATCATACATGATTTTTGAAGTGCCACTTTAGAACTAGAGGTAGAACAATAAATGTCAATCCTTTTATCCACCTTCTAAATATTGTCCTTTTCAAAATTGTAAATAACTTAGAATCATCTAGAAATATAACATCAATAATTTTTAAATCATTAGGTAAATAAATGCCTCTGATCGGTGGACCAATAGAAGAACTTCTCAAAAGGTAGTATAGCACTTCATTCATAGTAATAAAAAGGTAGGGGGAAAGAGTTTAACCTTATTTTACTGATCTATGAAGCTCAATTGAATCAGTTGGCTCCCCATTTACTTCAATAATAGTTGAGTCATCCTTAAATAATACATTTACCATTGTGAAAAAATTATCTTGAATCCCAAAAGCTTTCATCATTAGGTCAATGAATGACCACTCAATCCTATCATAGGATTTTTCAAAATCAATTAAGATCATGCCTATGTATTGTCTAAAATCACAAACCCAATTCATACCTTCTCAGATGGAAATAATATTTTTAAGGATATATCTACCTTCAACAAACCTAGTTTGATTAACTAAGATCAACAATGGTAAAATGGAGGAAAGCCTCTTAGCTAGAAGCTTAACTAGAATTTTATAGGAGACCTTGAGAAGAGTGATAAGTATCTAATTCTTAACCATGGTAGGTTCTTTATCTTTCAATTTGAACTTAACCGCACCTTTATTTATTTCAAGTCCCAATATTCCCACTTCAATAACTTCCTTAGAGATCCCCAGACATTCAAGTGCAATCCAATATTTATTAGACTTATTAATAAATTGATAACATTCTTACAAAACATACCCCAACTATATATCTAAATCTAACAACTAGTGTAAAATGTGTGGATAACATGTTTATAAAGCATTCCCCCCATGGTATATATAAATATGGTAAACTATTAAAATGTGGAATCTATGTCTCTATGACATTCCCCCACTAATATTCCCCACATTTTAAGGTGAGTGGAATTAGAAACTAGTATTCACATTACCTCAAAAGGATAAGATATATATAATCTATGTATGAATCATGTAGGATATATAATAAACATGTCTAGGTACATATATCATTGAATCACAAAGAATGTGATGACATCAAGTCCTAAAATGCATGATGTAGATCATGTCAATGTGTAAATAGTAACATTATAAGATCAATAAGTAATCAAGCACACACACAAAAGCACTCAAAATCAAATCAAAATACAATGGTCCAAGGAGACCTTAAATAAGGATTATGTTCAAATGTTGCACAATTGAATGGACATGACTTAGTCAAATGTCCACAAAAGAAATAATGGCATATTCAAATGTCAACATACAACAAGGGATGATATATTTAAATTTGAAAGAGGCAAAAAAAGGCACATGGGCTATAACTAATAGAGAATATTCAAATTCTCAAACAATAAAAACAAGACACTCAAGGAAGTGCATAAAGGAAAGGTATAAACAACTAGCATAAACATACCATACTAGTCCCTGGGTATATGTGTTAGAAAAAAATATTAAGTAGCTATCATATCAATTACATTGTGAAATATATAAGCATGTATAATGAATGTGTAAGTACATAATATCAAACATGCTAATGTAAAGTGATCATATAATTATATAACCTAGGTATATTGTGATAAAAGTAGCATATGCTCCCAATGTCCATATGGCATGACTAGAGGGAAGCCCCAACATCCTAAAGTTCAAAGATCATTTATATGTGGATTCTTATATCACAATAAAAATGTGAATGAAGCACATGTATAGATAAATTAATGATATTGTATATACCAACATGGAACCAACAACATATATGCCAAAGAGCTAATAGAACATGTAAATGTTGAAAATATTTTTGGATTTTTGGTGTTTTAATTTCTTTATTTGGTTTATTTGTAATATTTGGAGATTGTATAAACTAAAAAATGATCTCAAGAGGATGATGAAAATAATATAGGATTAGAAAACTATTAGAATAAAAATGACTAAAAGGTGAGGTGAATGGGTCTTTCAAAAACTTTCTTTAACAATATTACTTAAGCAATCATAGATCATTTAAACAAGCATATATATCATAGCAAGCATAATCACCAATTCACAAGAGCATGAAACACATGAACATAATATATATGTGGGAAACCCTTAAGGTTAATAAAACACACTAATTATTCAAATGGACTATAGTCATATATGACAAACACCAACTTTAGTGAATCACCCACTTCACATGGAACACCAACCCCAACTAGCTAAGCACCAACTCAATTAGGATTTAACAAGAACTAACATAAAAGGAGGTACCAACCCCATAGATGACTCATCACAAGATTATACACATAAAACACTTGATCACCTTAATAAATTATTATTTGTCATACAACATATGATGATCTTCTTCCTCATCTCTTCACACACTTCTATCCCTCTCAAACTACCCTCTATCCTTCTTCATTCAACTAGCCCTCTTCTTGAATTGATTAGGTCATATTACCTTGATCCTAATATTAAGACCTCTTTTAATATATTCATGAAATCCATATGATGTTATAAAATTCCTTCTTCTACTTACCAATTTTCTATTTAATTCACTTGTTCTCCACACCTACACTAATAGGCCTAAAATTGTATAGTATTTATACAAGTCACTTGCTCATATCCTTATTATTAGGATACATACATCAAACCTATTATTTTAGACATGTAATAGGACTTATAATATCATAATAACATGATTAAATCATAATTTTATCACACATTGGTCAGTCAAATATCAATTAGACCTTATTCCTCATTTAGGTCTTATGGAGATCTAATAGGCCTTCTTAGCAACACGTTACCCTTTAATTTTATTGAAACACTTTAAAAATTCACAAAAATTAGTTAAACTTCATATTATAATAAAATACACCCTATAAAACTTTAATTTATGTCTACAACATATTTTAGGTCCAACCATCACTTGAACTTTCTTTTTCAAAACATTGCTCACAATATGTCTATGCATACGCATAAAATCCATTTTAAAAAATTAAAGCATAAACACACTTTTTTTATTAAACATATAAAAAATAACATATTCAAAAATATAATGACCTCAAGGTCATCAAAATCTTAATTATATGCTTTAATTTAAGGTATACATGATCAAACTCTTCTTTCCAAGATGCTCACTCAGAACTACCAACTAGCTTCAAAACACAATCAAGGAAACATGAAATTTTGACATAAACTAAAAGTCCAAAAACCTTAATTAACATCAAATAAAAGTCATAAAATTTTACCTCCATTCACTTTCATACTTTAACTCGATCAACTTTATTTATTACAATAATTCTCTAAGAAATAAGGCCTTTTCTATAGGGTCTACTCACTCACCTGAGAAACCAATCACACCTAGAGATGCCTAAGAAATTTTAATACAACCTCAAATCACTTTTATAGCCATAAAAAACCAATCTAGGCACTTTTGATCAATGTATTTCATATCAGGTCAGAGTTACGGTTCTTTGAGGGTTTAGACCATCTTTTAGTCTTAATGATCATTCATAAAGCTTATCTCCTCTTTATAGAATTTTTTTTAATAAATTTGATCTATGACCCTTCTTAATCCACAATTAATAATTATGTTCTAATTTAGATGTTTCACATGCCAATTAACACTTGAAAAACCTTCTCGGGTAGACAAGTCCTCATCATATGTCCTTGAGAGACCTTAAAACACTTTTACAATCCTTTTCTTGCAAACCATGACCTAAAACTTCATGTACATGATTTAAAAAACTTGAATAACCTTTTTTAATATGAACTTACTCATCCATTCCTTGGAAACTAATCCCAATACCCATATCTATCCACCATCTCTATCTTTGCTTTTTATGCCTTAACCTATACATCTCAATAGGTCTTGAAACTGACCTTTTAGCCATTACCCAAGCTCTCAAAAATTCATGAAACAATTCATAAAACCTCTCTCATGCTCAAACACTATATATAATTCTTAATATATCTTGTTAACACCTCATGATACCTCATTAGGCCAAGAAATATCTAGAACTAGTTTAGTTATAGACTTGGACTAGAGTACTTACACCTGTAGGATTCATTTTGAAAATATCCTACGTGATCTAATGCCTCTTATGTCTTCTCAAGAAACATTATATAAACACTCTTCTTAGAAGCTTCAATAGAACATCTTATTATCTAACTTGGAGCATCTTTAGAGCTACTTACATAGATCTTCAGAGCTTGAATAAGGATCTTTGTATCTCACTCAAAGCATCTTCAAAACTGCTTACATAGATCTTTGTATCTTGACTAAGGATCTTCATATCCCAAAAATTTATAATCCTATCTACACATACCTTATCACAAGGTTTAGACAAGGATTTAAAAGATAATTGACACTTGACATGATGACCTGTATTCACTTATGTTGATCTCAATGATATCACTAACAAACTTCAAATAGTACTCTCACATTATTATTCTCATACAACAACACTCACTATAATGTCACAAAAACTCATCATACACATACCTAAAATATTACTTGACCATACACCTTTATAAGAACGTTTGACATCAATGATAATATTAATGCCAAAACTCAACAATCAATGACAATAATCAATAATCTCCCCTTTATCATTGATGGCAAACATACTCATAAAATTATGTCAACCACTCTTGATGGAAACCATCTCTTAGATTTTTATCTTGCCTCTTCTCACCCTTTCTGATCTTTCTACCCTTTTTACATTAATGACAAAGGGTCATCTACAACTACTAGAGTCACACTTTTTCCCCCTAAGCTGATATTACCTCTCAAAGATACTAGATGGCACACAATCTTTAGAAACTATATCAATCACCCATGGAAACCATTCTCAAAAACTTCTCTCAATCAAGTCACTTCACCCTCATTCTAAAATATCTTCCCTTTTCAAATCATTCTCCTAGTTGGTCCATAAAAAAACTCAAAAAATAGAATCTATGAAGCATCTTAGACACATGTTCTCCTTAACTCTATGTATACCTCTATTTTTATATCAAAAAAAACCACTCTCTTGATATAAAAATTAGAACTACCAAGTTACCCCTTAGACCAAGAATATTTCCCTTAATTGAAATAGGAACTCTATATCATTTACCTTACTTGACATTACTAAATAAGATCAAACTCTTGATCACACACTAGGCTACCACACTCTTGACACCAATTACAGAATTAGGGACTCCTTTTGTCTTCATAGCTCAACACATGAGTCAACAGGAATTTTAAACCATCGTCATCTTCCTTCAAGTCTCTTGACTCTATTACCCCTTATTAACATAGATCAAGCTCAAATATTCATGAAAAATCTCACCTCTCACATACTGATTGATTACATTTTGACCTCAAAGCTACCAATGCAGGAATGGATAATATCCATATTTATCTCCTTGCTTACAATACAAATAAATTGGAATCTTCACAATATAAAACCTTCTTTGACTACAACCTCATGCTTCTACTGATATAATAATGTCTCCATGAAGCCTAATAGATCCATCCCTTTTCATAGGGCACTAAAACACCATGAACTCAGGAGATTCCTAGATCTCCATGCTATCACAAGATTGAATGTTCTTAAATATACTTTTGGGATTGATTGGAACTATAGGCTTTGTCTCTTCATCAACCATTTTATCATCAATATGAGATGACAAAAAAAATTCCTAACTTGATTTTACACCTAAATTATGATCTATCACAATAACCAATCCATTTGAGATTGTAGACTATCATGACACATATTCATTATCTTTGGTTTCTATGCATTCATTTACCTTCTTTCTTGTATTCTAGGGTCTTCAAACTTCTTATTTTTAATTGATGGCATTTTAATTTTTTTAGGATAGAATCTTGTAATGTGTCCTACCATATGACAATTGTAATAAACCACATTATACACATCATTTGACTAATGTGAATTGTGATTCCTTCCATAGTTCCATGAGTACTCATTCTTGGAGGGTCTTCTACATTCTTTTGCTCTATGACCAAACTAATTGTATACAAAATAGTAACCATTGAAATATATAGCATACCTTATAGCATTAGGTTGTTTGATAGGTATTTTCATGTTGACCTTTTTTCCTTCAATAGTCTTCTCCTTGACTTGAGGTGCTTCTTTTTGGTATTCTTTAAAACCAAGACCTATCTTGTCACTTTTATTCTTTTGAATACTCAATATATCATCTAGAGCCTCAATGCTCTTTTTAAAATTCACAAATATTTTCAACTTATTAGATGTTTGATCTAACTCAGCTTTAAGGGATTCTATTTTAGTTTCATACCTAATGCATTATTCCTCCTTATCCTTCAGGATTGTATTGACTACCTCCATCTGTGCCTCAACTTGATTTATGATCTCATCATAATCCTTAGAAGTGTTGCTCCACCTTTCCTCAAAAAATCCAATCTAATCTTCATATTCCTTAACTAATTATCTTATTTTTTGATTCTTTCTCCTTTGAAACTTCAACTCCTCTAGGGTACTAACCAACTCTTCCTCAAGGTTCACTTCATCTTCTTCTTCATCTGATTCTATGTCAACCATAAGACATTTCCCACTTAAGTAACCCTTATTATATGATTATATGGCTATGAATAAGGTTTATTATTATCATGTTTAGGTTTAATACTATCATCATCATTTTTAGATGTTATTGAATGACTTACATCAAATGAGTTCTCTTCTTTGGTGTAGAATCTTCTCTTGCTTTTGAAAGTTCCTTTCCTACCTTCATACTTCATGAACTCATTTTTTTTTATAAGGCTTATAGGTATTCTTATAATATTCATCATGTTCTTCATCATGCTCAAATTTATCATTTTTAAGAAATTTTTATGCAAAGTCACCAATCTTATCATAGTTGAAACATTTGAAGGGAAACTTACCTTTATATTCACCATATCCAAAACTCAACTTCCTTGAAAACATGGCTATCAATTGATCATCATCAATATCTAAGCATTCCTCATCCTTGACATTATTGGATTTTGAATTTTTCTCAAATTTTAAAGTTGATTCCTTTGCAGGAGGTCTTCTTTAATTTGTTCTCATCTCATAGGCAATCAAGATGCCATGAATCCCATCCATCTCTAGCTTGTCCAAATCTTACATCTCTTATACTATAGACACCTTAGAGTCAAGCTTAGGATTTAGTGATCTTAACACCTTTTAGACAACATTAGATTATTTCACTTCTTTTCCCAATCCTCTAATGATATTGATAACTTCATCAACACTCAATAGATAAGATCCAATGGCTTCATCTTCATTCATCTTAAGGATTTTAAACTATCTTTGGTGAGTCTACAACTTGGCCATCTTACCTTGGTGTCTCCTTCATAGATAGTATTAAAAAATTTCCATATATATTTAGTTGATTCATAATGCATTACCTTCATAATATCTACCTCTGATAGGCCAAAAATAATGGCATTAATTGCCTTGGAGTTATTTTCACTAGCTTCATTATATGTTGCATCTATTGGTGGAATAGGAGGAGCAATATAACTATCCACAACTGACTGATAGATAGCATGACCTTGAGACATAAAATATATATTAATTTTGAAATTATAAAATACATAATTTAATCCATTGAATAATATAGCCTTACTGATAGAGAAACCACCTTGATCTTGATGACTTGTCATCCTTTCTTCTAGAATCTCCTTTAGGTTTTTAGACCTACTTTAAAGAACCAAGATTTGATACTAATTATGGGAAGCAAAATGAATAATATGGGGGGTGAATAAATATTTAAAAAACTTTCTTTAATAATCCTAATTAAGAAATCATAGATCATTTAAATAAGCATATATATCATAACAAGCATAAGCACCAATCTACAAGAGCATAAAACATATGAACATAGTATATATGTGGTAAATCCTCAAAATAAATAAAACACATTGATGATGAAAATGGAATATAGTATTATAAGACAAACACCAAATTTAGTAAAGCACCCACTTTAGATAGAGCACTAACCCTAACTAGCTAAGTACCAACTCAGCTAGGCTTTAACAAGCACCAAAATACAATGAGATACCAACCCCTTAGATGACTCAGCACCAACTTAGCCACTTGAAAAATTTTATCACCTTCACAAAACCTTATTTATTATAAAATATATGATGATCTTATTCATCATATCTTCACATGCTTCTATCCATCTTAAACTAGCCTCTATCCTTCTTCACTCAACTATCCCTCTTCTTGACTTGATTATGTCATATGACCTTGATCCTCATATGCATACCTCCTATATGATATTCATGACATCCCTCTGATAGTCCACAAGACCTTCATTTACTTACCAAATTTATATTTCATTCACTTTTTCTCCACACCTACACTAATGAGAATAAAATTACCTAATATTTATACAAGTCACTTAACCATATCCTTATTATTCAAATACATACTTCAAACTGTAGACACCAATTCTTACCAACCATTGTAAATTAAGCCTAAGAATCAATTAATATCCCAAATTTTATTGTGCATCATTCATCAAATCTTAAAATCTCATTGAGACATCCCTAATTTGGGTATCCTACCATAAACAACAAAAACCTCTCATAGATTTATCTCTAATCATCTTGTGGCATCATAACATGCAATTTAGATTATAAACCTATTAAGTGAGGCAAGCACACACATGAAATTAAATTAAATATTGGAAAGAGATAATAGTCCTAAACATAATTAATTAAAATACTAAACTTAATTAAATTCCTAGTTGAATTATCCATGAGCAAGTAATGAAATTCTAAAAAAGAAAATTCAAAAATCAATGATATCCTAGGTTTTCATGCTTAAATTTTGTGAGTTGTCAAGCCTTTACAAATATCTAAATATATCTCACCCATTCCTATTCATTGCAAATCATGAGTTTTTGACACCTTTAAACTCTATTAGGGTTAAGTAAATCACTTAGGTTAGGTTTGAACTCATTACATGTTTAAACTACACTCTAACTCACCTTGAGTTAGGATTAGTTTCTACACCTATAAATACAAGCATTTGCCTCTTCATTTGGAGATCTTAGATAGAATAAAGTTATAATGAAAGTTTTATACAAAAATATTGAGATCAATGGTGTTAGAATTCCAAAATCATAAGCCAAGCCATCAAGTAATCATAATCCACAATCCATGGTGGCAATGAGAGGAGATAACCAAGCTCCATTTTTAAATACTCTTTGATCACAAGTTGAGTAAGCCACACAACAAATATCTTGAAGAATTCAAGGTAAGTAATTTGTCATTATTTGACTTTTAGTTAGGTTTCTTATTGTTTTTATTTACTAAGCTCTTCTTATGATCTAGGCAAGTAAGTGTTGGCATGTTAGTGTGTTTTTATTCAAGTTTTGTTACTTGTTATAACACTTGATCTAACCTCCCTTTTTAGATTCCTTGATCACAAATGGCATGCCTGGTGGAAATCTAAGCACCCCACATACTAAGTAGACCAAGATGAAACTCATAAATCTTTAAATTAATGCTTGAATGTCTTAAAATTTTGAGTTTTAGATTTTTCTTGTTATCATATATTTCTTTGGTGCTAACTTAGATCTACACAAAGATCGACATTGGTCAGGTATAACTAGCATCAGTTCTACATAACCATCATTGATTATACTTAATAAAGCTTAGTTTTATGTGATCATCATTATTTAGGGTTTAGGGGAATATACAATTTATAAAACCTGCATTTTGAATCTTTTTATCATTCATAAGCACTATTTCTTGGTTTCATTAGTCTTTATACTCTGTTTAATCACAGTATTGCATGTTTTTAAGGAGTTTTTTGAGCTAAGCTTTGACTAGCTAATGTTTTTACCTAATTTTGGTTTTTCCTTTAAGTTCATAGTAAACTAATCTTGATCCTTATTGATTGATATCAATTATTACCAACTAACATCAGTTACTTGTTAACCCACCTTGATCATAGGTGATCAGTATCAATCTCTTTGATTTAAAATAGGAAACCTAAGAGATATGTTTTGAAAACTTGTTTGCTCAAACATTAATATGCTTAAAAGTAAAATTAAACTCTCTAACCTTTTTAGGGCTAAATTAGGATTAGGACATGAATTTGAAATTTTAAATGCTTGAACACTTCATTTTGGGTACCTAAGATGAATTGTTAAGTCTGGAACATCTGATTTTTAGTTATTAAAAGGAACATAGAATGGCTAAGTATTAAACACTTAATTTTTGGTGATTTAAATGAATTATTAAGTCATAAACATTTGATTTTTATAATTAAAATCAAATCTTAATTCCTAAACATTTCATTTTTACTGCTTAAAATGAACATAGGTGTTTTTGCTTAAGTTATATTGTGAAAATTCTTACAAGTTTTTCAAATAAGCCAAGGGGCCAAAGAACTTAATTAAACATCTCAATTTGGTGTATCAAATTGACACTCATTTGGATTGTAATTTCTTGAAAGTGTTTTTTACTTATGTGTTTTTTATGCAAAATGAAGAGTGTGTGTATGCTCTTCCCCCATCCCCTATAGGAAGCTTGGGTGAACAAAAGTGCCTTTTAACTTGTAATTTATGCCTAGTCCAAGGTGTGGAAAGAATATTGTCTAGGCTCTCCCAAAACCCACATGGTTTGGGTGATATAAATGCAACCCTAAATTTTTTCCACTTATTTTTATTTTCATGTAATTTGGATTGTGAAGGGAAGTTCATAGCTTCTTCATGAGTTATTTAGGGAAGCATTGACCTAGGGATTCATATCCTAGTAGTGTTTCAACCTCACTCCATGGAGGGGTATAAAAATCAAGGTATGTATACTATGAGAGATAGGGGGTTGAATGGCTAACTTCTCATTTTGTAATGAAGGCTTGAGTCAAATCTAGTTAACTAGGGGATTCCATTAATCAGTCTATGAATGGAATTACTATGTAAAATAATAGACCCTTTCATAGTAATTTAACCAGAATGAACTCAATTTATGTGTTACATATCTAATGTTAATCATACTTGGAACCAATCTATGTGTTCAAAAACTATAGTTCTAGTCAACTCCATTTAACCAAACTTGTTAGTTTTAGGATCTAGGATGTTACATTTAGATGTTATGTCATTTTATCCTTTATTGCTTGGTCTTTTGAGTTTATAATAATTTGTTTGTTATGATACATCATACCAGGTTTTGTTTATATACCACCCCTCTATTTGAGGAGGCATTATGTTTGCCATTTTGTTACACATCTTTTCCTTAAAAAAAAATTCCAAACTTGTTTGTGTGTGTGTCACTTGATTGAAATGGGTAACATTATGCTACCAAAATCATTTCAAGTTTGTGGATTGGATTATTTGAAAAAACCCATTGTTTATACCTTTAGATATTGATAATGCCATTACAATACTCAAATCATTTCATAGACTCATCTTGTGTCCAAGCTTCACATTTGAACCATGTGTTCCTTTGTGGTCTTTGTCTAGTGTTGTTATGTTATTCCAATTTGTTTAGCTTGTTTGTTAAAAAATCCTAAGTTTTCCTAAATTTAGTTTTTAATTAACCTTGAAAATATATAATTCAAATATTGATTAATTTTTATGTAGGCCTTGTATAATTAGGGCTTAGATACTGATCTTTCTCTTTTGGGTTGTGTAACTTAGGTTATTTAAAAACTATTTGTTTGTATCATTATCTAGAAGAAAATAGTCTATCCCCAAGTGCCTTTTTTTTGTTCTTCATGCCAATTTGACCAATTTCATGTCTAAAATCAAGTTCCTAGTTTATGCCAAAGTATTCCAAATTTTTTAGATTAATGCCTTTGTTTGAGCTTAGTTGTGATGCCACAATTGGTCAAAAGACCTAACCACCTTTATTTTCTTAGTTTAGACCTATTTGGAATACTTTATCCTTAGAGTTTGGAATTTTGAGTTTAGTTCATCCATTTGACCTTGTTTGTGTGAGACATTTAACATTAGACATTTGACGTTATATTATTTTATACCAAATTTTATCATAAACCTTTATGGAGATACAGATCCACCCCTTTGACCGAGTTAGATAGATTTTGAACCATTTGTATTTTTAAACATTATTTTTTTAGAGTTTTTATAACTCTAATCCATTTTGTCATGAAGCACTCCCCTTTGATCTAACCATGTATCACTATACATTTAGTGGTGTCATGTACAATTTGGGGTATGGTAATGTTATCACGTAAGGGGACTTTGTTTAAGACCCTTATGAATATGATGTTGTTTATGAGATGGATCCTTATCCACTTTACAACACTCAATCAAGGGAATAGATTTAAGACCCTTTGGCCCATTATTTGGTAAACATACTTCCATACTAAGAATAGGACCAAGAATAGACAACAGAATATTTGTCTAGCATACCTTCAATTAAAGAACAAGTTCAACAGTAACCTTAATATGTTACAATTCCATCAGCCTATGACTCATACTTGTTTTATCATCACTTACTTATGAACAAGTATGAAGTATTAATTATATATAAAGAGTAGGGGCTAAGTTTTCAATAGACTTTCCCCTTGAAAACTTACCAAGTCTAATAAGAGGGGCTTACAATATGTATTATAATCAAGCCAATGAATAAGCCTCTTCTAGCAACCCTAATACCATAGTGTTGATGTCATATTAGGACCTTTATATGATTTTCATAGAAAGGGTCTCATAGAGGACCACTTAATTTAGATGCAAATAGCATAACAGACATACCTAAACCTAGTGCATAATTTTAACAATATGACCATGTTAAGTGCTCCTCTTATTAAGCTAGCTCCTTTAAAAAGAGTTTTAATTGAATTGATATGATAATAAATTTAATGTATAAACCCATTCACATAAAAAACTTTGATAAAAAACATGTTCAATACCCCAACTATAAAATACGTGTCTTTTACTTTTATGCAGTATACTAAACCAATCATAGTGGACAACATGGAAGTAATGTCTAGTCTAGACCAAAGTGGTGTAAATTCACAAACACATAATCCATAATAAAATATAACTTTATTCAACACCATGAGTGGTTTGAAAATGTATGGGGTGGGAACTTATACTTCCCAACCTTAACAAACTACCTCTAATCCTCAACCAACTACTTCTTCAAGCACCTAACACCAAGGATTAAGCAGTCAAGAAATGACCAGTACCACACATCAATAAAATGTGATGAATGTTACTCTAAAATAAAATTTTATGAGTAACATTCCAAAAAAATAGGCAACATCCAATGTACCAACATAACAGAGGCAAAACATCTTGCCACCTCAATAGAGGGAAACCAATGTTCCACCTCACTAGGTAGTGATGAACATACCTATTCAATTATATACCAACATGATAATGAAAAAACAAATGATGTCTAATGAATAATGTATAAGAATTGGTTAGTGACAAATTTCAAATCTCCAACATGCATCTACTTCTTAATAGGGATTCACACAACCAAGATGTTTTAATTTTCCATAAGTACCAATTAGGCAATAATTACCTTTCATGCCAAACATGCCATAAATTCAATAATAGGCCCTTGGTTCATAATTCCCTCCCAATAATCCAGGTATGACTAATCAATATCAAGTCCCTGTTTAATCTCAATAAGTAGAGTATAGCCATATCCCTCTATCTCAATCATAATTATCCCAAATTCATGACCATATACCCAATCCCAACTAGAATATCACATAGTAGGGCATGAAATTTTAATAATCACACCCTAATTTATGTATTAATATTCTTGTTCCATTCTAAAACCAAACCAACACTCCCCAAAAAATGCTTCCATTGTACCCTAGTCAAAGTAATCCACTTGTGATCACCCAACCTTCACCTCAAGCCAAAGTTCCCATTGGTTTCCTCATATAATAAATACAAAAAATGAAGGATCTAATTTCCCTCATTCAAGTGGGGAAATAGACCAAAAATTTTAAGTCATATTATGTGTGTTCTTACCCTTTTAACATGGATTACCTATAAATAACATTTCGTACATAGTACAAGCCACCAAAGTTTGGCAAATACAAGGGGAAAGGTGACCCCAAGGCCTTGATACAATTCTTTGTTTATTATTATCCAATGTATTATAGTGATATATACCTTTTACTATTTTTTTCAATAAGCTTAGTAGGACAATCATTGGAATGGTTCCTAAAATTTCCCAACAATTTAGTTTCTAATTTTGATGATCTTGTAGACAAGTTTGTGCAACACTTTTTCTACAATCTCAAGCATGAGATATTGTTGTTAGATTTGATGTAGTCCAAAAAAAATATGGTGAAATATTTGAAAATTATTTATATCAATGGATATCCCTTGAAAATTTATTCACCCATAGTCTACCAGATAAACAACTAGTTGTTGTGTTTACCAAAAATCTACATAGCAAGATATCTTACCATTCAGAGTTGTAGTGTGCACACACTTTTAAATAAATCATTGAAAAAGTTTTTTTAATTTAAAGGGACCTTATTATCAAAGGGATCATTAAACTTACCTCATAAAATCAAACCAAAACCAAAACCAACACAATGGCTAAAATCAGAACCAAGTCTAAGCACAAGCATCGCAACTAACCCAGCCTAATAATTATGACAAACCCAAGTCATTAAATCACAAAAATAATGTTATAATAAATATATTAAATAATTTAAAACATGTATAAATTATGAAAACACCATCTACTCAACTTATTCTACACTTGAAAATTAATCCTTGCTAATAACCCATCATGAAAACATAACAAGCACAATAACCTAGACCAGTGTAACAAATACAACAACATATGCCTTTACAAAACCCTCTTCTAAGGATATATATGCCTACTAATCATGTCTTTAGTGACCTTGGATAAATCATTGAATTTGTGTTTCACAAACTTGCCATAGTTAGTCTAATTAACTGACTTATTTTAAAATACTATCCTCAAGGAATTGACTATCTAGACTGGTATAGGCAAAATGAATTATGAAAGTATCATTAGGTTAATGGCCATAATTTGAATTGTTGTATGTAAATTAAATATTTTATTGAAAACATGTTTGAAAATAGGGAGATAACATTAGATCATTAAGAATCAACATCTAATTAAGACCTTGGTATTTATCAAAACCCTTTTCCTTAACATAACAACCAATAATAACAACCAAGACAACAACAAAAACAACAACAATAGTATCAATAGCCAAAGTATAACCAAAAAATTAGTAGCAAAATTAATAATGTCAAATGAATGGATGGAACCAAGCCTATAATGATGCCAATAACTAATAAACCTAACATGAAGTTATACATGACTAAAATAATGTTATAGTCCATATTATAGGATGTCCCATTAACACCATATCCATTAATTTAAGACCAAGTACCAATATAACAAGATCATTTCTAATCATTCCTAACCAAAAAACCCATGTTAATGATTTTTCCTTAACCTAAGACCACATATAGGCTAACCACTAAGTAATGATTCCCACTTTATGACCTTATATTGATAACTCATCATTAGCTCATGACCATACACAAGTATATCAATAGCCAATAATTATCCTATCTGGTCCCCATCTACAATCATTTATTAGCAATATTGATCTTATATATAATCTTGATTATGCAATCATAACTCAATGGTCAAATATTACCATACCAGGCCCATAACCATCTACCACTTCACCCATCATCCAACCAAATTTTTTGGCTAAGAATAAGTCATTTATTATTTTCCAAGAAAATACATTTGATATCATGGAATAATTACAAAATATGCCTAAACAAATCTCCATTTTGGATTTTTTGCATATGTCTACCATCCACAACAACATCTTAATAGAGTTCCTTAGCCAACCCCAAGTTCCAAATGACATATCTCCTAATAAATTTTAAGGTTTGTTTGGGCACCTAGCTCTATGCCAACAATTAAACTTTGACCAAAGTGATATGGCATCCCTTGGCCATCTGCATGATAATCCATTATACATCAAATTTATCATAATGTGGCATAAAGTGAGGTGTGTCCTCATAGACAATAGATCAGGCCTAAATATTGTGTCTCTAAATCTCATCAAGCTTGTTGAGTACATGATAGTTGAATTACAACCAAAAATAATAACAATCAAGGGTTATGATAATGAATAATGGGAATCATAAGGCACCATCAGCTTACCAATTATCATTAGGCCTTTGACCCATGAAGCTTTATGCCATGTGTTATACCTCAAATTGTCATATATTATGATTTTGGGTAGACCTTATATACATGAGATTCATTCAATCCATTCAACATTGTACCAATGTATCAAGTTCCCATATTTAGGTATGGAGGTTACCGTCCATGAAGATTTGCAGCCATACAAGCAATACAAGAATTTAGAGGTTGAGTACCAAAGATATAACTATCATTTTCACTTGAATATAGTTTCAAAGAAAGACAAAATAAATAAATACTTGATGATTCACCAAATGCCATCTGTATTGACCCTAATACCCTTGATTCACTTTCCCACATACCACCTCCCAAAATATCCAATCATTATACCAAAATCAGATAATGGCCTAGGAGAATAGTTGACCCATGATACATTTCATATTTCTAAGCTTCCATAGAGCCCAAAGTCCTATGGAAGACCTAAATCCAAACCACCTTTCATCGAATGGAAAATAAAGGGAAAATCTAAACTACATAGTCTAGCACCTATCATTTTTATACTAACCTCTGACAAAGAACTAAACCCTCTTGTAGATGATGAATAATGATTTTAAAATGATAAAATGGTTTATTATTACCTCAATGCTAAGTATCCAATTTCAAACATAATCATGGAGAGGCATGCCTATGAAGGAGGAGGCCTTGGGCTAAATCAATAAGGACCACTTGAGCCAATTTTTGCCACTTGATATAAAAGAATATTTGGTCTTGGATTTAAACCACCTAGAGGTGACCCCACATTTCTTATTCAAGTTCTAATGCCAATGAATAGTGATAATGATGACAATAGTGAAGCAAAGTCTAATCATATCCCTTTCAATGACCTATCCCATACTATTTTTTTGATACTAATGCCATTTGTACCCTTTAACTAGTTATTCACCATAATCCATTTCCACTATATTATCCTCAACTGATAGACTAATCTCAACAAGAATCAGTAGTGCCAGTTGATGAGTTCTAAAATGATGAGGTCTTCTATGATTTTCTTGGCCTTAAGGACAATGTTCTATTAGGAGAGCAAAAATAAGGGTTCTTAATGCAGTTGGATCTTAAAGCCTATTTTTGAGAACAAGTTAACACCCTTAGCCATAAATAATTAAATAAAATATTGAGGTCCCAAAGTGAAAACCTCTTTGAGGTGATTTTGGACAAGGGAAATAGTAAAGAGAAATGCCAGTCTAGTGATGAAAACCTATTTTAGGTGCCATTAGATGGGGGTGTTCAACTTACTTTAAACATAGCTTAGGAGACCACTAATGACAAACTTGCCTATGGATCTGATTTTATCTTTGAATAACAACAAGATTTTGATTGAATCATCTAGGGGTTTCTAATATTATTTGTTACATGGCCATCCCTACCAATGGGGGATTTTAATTCATCATACCTAGGAGAACTTAAGGATCCAGTCCTAATAGAGGACACTACCATTGTAGGCCAATTAAAATCTTTACCAACTATTATAGAAGATGGTTTGACTCTTCTATTATAAGACATAATGGAGGTTAATATCAGGACTCTAGATAACCTAAAATGGATCAAATTAGGCACATTCCTAATTGAAGAGGATTGTGAAGTCTTTAGATCCATTTTGAGGGACGTGTTATATTTATCTAGGCCTATTCTAACATGCTTGGTTTGGACCCCACCTTGGTTTTTCACCACCTTGTGATACATCTTGATGCCAAACTTATGAAATAAAAATTATGCAAGATGAATCCTCGCATTATTGTATTAGTAAAGAAAGAGTTAGAAAAACTCTTGAAAGTAGGATGTATTCAACTAATCAACTACTCAGAGTGGATCTCCAATGTTGTACCCATCATCAAAAAGCTAGAAGGAGTTAGAATCTACACTAATTTTAGAGAAATAAACAAAGCTTGATCTAAGGATGACTTTCCTTTACAAAAAATTGATATGATTATCGACTCCATATTGGGTTATGAAAGACTTTCACTGATGGATGGATTCTTAGGCTACAACTAGATTTGGATTGTGCCAGAAGACCAACACAAAATAGTGTTCCCCATTTCATGGGGAACCTTTTGTTATCAGGTTATGTCATTTGGTCTCAAAAACTTAGGGGCCACCTACAAAAGTTACATGAACATCATATTTCATGATATGATGCATAATATTGTTGAAGACTACCTTAATAACATAATAAGTAAATCAAAGACTAGGGTTGATCATCTAGCATCACTAAGAAGGATATTTGAGTGACTGTGTGAGTAAAAATTTAGGATCAACCCAAATAATTTATTTCTAGAGTTAATTTAAGAAAATTTCTTGGCCTCATTATGTCTTGTAGAGGCATTCAAGTTTATCCAACCAAATTACTAGCCATCAAAAACATGCCACCATCGACCAATTTGAAGAATCTTCATAGTTTGTAGGGAAAGATAAAATCCATCAGATGCTTCATATGTTAGTTGGCTAAATAGTGCCACCCATTCACACACTTTATAAACAAATGGGTATAATTTCATTGGGATGGTGAATTCCAAAAAACTTTTTAATAGATAAAGGAATATCCTATAAATCTACCTATTTTATTGCCTCCAATGCTAGGAAAGCCATTTATTTTTTTACCTATCAGCCATAGATAAAGCCTTGGAGGAACTTCTAGATCAACATGATGATAATGGAAAATATCATTCCATGTACTATTTAATCTATACACTGGTCATATATGAGCATAATTATAAACCCATTAAAAAATCTTATTTAGTTATGGTCTTCATAGCTCAAAAACTATGACATTACATGTTAAATAATAAGACCATGGTCATTTCAAAAGTAGATTTTATCAATTATCTACTAATTAAAATAGATTTACAAAGTTTTATGGCCAAATGGATCATGCTTCTCAGTGAGTTTGAGATAGAGTATGTTAATTAGAAATCCATCAAGGGGCAAGTTCTCACAAATCAGCTTGTTGAATGACCCCTTACAGATACAAAGCCACTAACATTCCAATTCCTAGACGAATCCATTATGACCATCATGGAAACACCTTTTGAGGAGAATCACTAGAAGCTATATTTTAATGGATCATTCACTACACATGGATCAAGAGTAGGCCTTTTGTTTATTACACCATAGGGGGATTTAATCCATAAATCATTATAGATCAACTTTCCTTGTACCAAAATCATGGATGAATATAAAGCAATTATTTTAGGAATTTAACAGGTAGTTTAATGGAACATACAACATCTAAAGGTTTATGGTTATTCTCAATTAATCATCAATTAGGTTACAAACCATTTTTAGTCTAAAGATGACAAGTTAATTCCATACAAGGCCATGGTTGACACTCTAAAATAGTAAATTATTGATGTATAGTTTGACTATATATCAAGGGATAATAATATAATAGCATATGCCATGTCTACCATTAGATCTTTGATTTTCCAAATAGATACGACCAAAGAATATCAATTTCTTGTTAAAAATCTAATAGCACCAGCTTATGAACCTTAAACTATCATAATGATCTTTGATATTGTTGGTCTTAGCTCTACTTGGTATTCATAACTATATGTTTAACTTCATGACCAAATAATACCAAAAGACTTATCCTGCAAACAATCTAAATCCTTCTTCCACCATGCCCAATGTTATACCTTAATCATATCAACCTTATACTACCACAATTTTGATGTAACTCTACTTAATTATTTAACTTTGGAAGAATCTACATTAGCATTACAAAAAGTTCATGGAGTGTGTATATCACACAATAACAGTGACATCCTGTACAAAAATCTCTTGTGTACTAGGTATTATTGGCCAATGATGGATGTGGATGTAGATGAATATGTAACAACATGTGATAAATCTCAATGGCATGCCAATCTGATTCATGCCCTAGCCAAGAATCTAAAACCAATTCTTACACCATGGCCATTTGCTACATGGTACCTTAATATCATTGGGAAGATAAACCCCACCTCATTTAATGGCCATAAACATATACTTGCCACCAGTGAATACTTCACTAAGTGGGTTAAATCTATACCCCTCACTTACATGACTAGAAAGAAAATTTAAAAATCCATATATAACCACCTCATTTGCCAATATGGTATCTCCTCATAAATTATACCTAATAATGGTGGATCATACAAGAATAAAGATGTTGAATCACTATGTGTAGAGTATAATATTAAACAACATTTTTCCATGGAATATTGCCCAAAAGGTATCATCCAGGTACAAGCATCTAACAAAACCATTATCAACATCCTCAAAAAGGTTGTTAATGATGAGGCACCTCCAAATATTTTGTGCCCTCTTGGCATACCTTACCAATCATCACACTCTAATAGGAGTCACTCCATATGCACTTGTTTATGTAACTGAGGCCATTCTTCCCATTGAGATCAAGTTACATTCTTTATTAATCTCTTGAAGCATGTCCTGGATGATGAATACTATCAAGTAACTTGCCTACAAGAGCTAGAGTTACTTGATGATAAATACTTGGCTATAGTAAACAACCTTCAAGCATACTAGAATTGACTTGGTGGTTACTATAATCAACATGTTAAACATAGAGAATTTTGGCTTGGTGATATTGTCCTAAAATAAAACCAAAATAATACCATGGTTGAGAATAAACATAAAATAAAGTTCAAACTCAACTAGGTAGGTCCTTTCATAATTTTTGCAAACTATGGTGCTAGAGCATACAGTCTTAGCACACTAGACAGGGATGAACTTGATGAGCCAATGAACATTATACACCTCAAGAGTCACTTCACTTGAGCGACTTGGTGTCGTATCTATGAGGACCATTTAAAATTACACCATAATATCAAAATTCTTCTTTGTATCATACCATTCTATTTTTTTATCACTTTTTCATTCCACCATTCTATTTTGTCATACCTTTTCTATCGACTGAATTGTTTTTAACCTTCCCTACCCATCCCATTTAACGTTGGTTTCATTCCATTAGTTATAGCATGAATATTCAAATCAAGTTTTAGTAGTTGCTTTAAGTATTCCAAATAGAGGCCATTTTTTGGAGTAGTATGACAGTGGTTTGGTAGTTGCATCCTTCATTTCTTGTTCCATTCTATACCAAGTGTGTTTAATTATAACTACTTGTGGACAAATTAGTATCCCACCATCTTGCTACTAATTATAACCACCTATGGGAAAATTATTATCACTAACTTATGCCATTGTATCTTATTATAACTTCCTATGGGAAAATTAAGTATAACACTTGTTTATCATGCCTTGAATTACCACCTTAACATGCTTATGCCATACTATGCCATTATGTCAAATTTGCCTATTTTTTTTGAATTGGTTACTACACTAGTCAGATTCCTCCACTATAAGGCAAAACTATAATGACTTGAGGTCTCATCCTAGGACTATGTAGACAACACTCAATTTACATTAAGGTTAGCTCAGTCACCATTCTCCATGATCTTGCTATTTTATGATAAATTTAAGCCACTCTTACCATTTTGAAAATAATTTTTAAGTTTGAACGCTCTCACCATTTTGCAATATTAGACCATTTAGTGTCTCATCATTCTAAATTGACTTGAGATGCTCTAAAATTATGAAAAACATTTGTAAAATTGATTTACAAAATAAAAAAACATTAACCACTTTTTTGCCTTAAATATTATGGGAACCCTCACTAAGTCACAAGAAATAACTTATCATTTAATTTCCCCATCTTTTTTGGTCTTTTATATCATTCTCTCACCATTTTATGAGCTCATTCTAATATTATTGTATATAATATCCATAATTTTTTTCTTTAGTCTAATTTTATTTTATCCCATATCTTGGGAGAACTACATTTGTCCTGAAGTTTTTCTTAGATCTTACATCCATGGAACTATGTAGGTAGCATCCACTTACCTAGTTCATATGGAGATAACTCGACCACCTCCATCCTTTTCCTCTATTCCCCCATGTTTTTTTATTTGTTTTATTTTTCTCTATCATCTAGGGGAGATTTTCATTTTTTTATTTGTGTCATGTTATTTGTATTAACACTATGATTAACCATTATTTATTTCTTTATTTTTCGTTGTCTTATTTTTCTTTTCTTAATGTTTTATTTGTTTGTTTACCTATTTATTTACCTATTTTTTTGCTTTATTATTGTGCCTTGATTTAGTATATATGAATTAATTGGGTGATTCCTTGTGCATTATTCTTGAATCCATACATATTCATATGTCCACATTGTCATCATAGTTTTTATCATTGGTCCATTATTTTCACTTACACATATTTTAGCCAAGTTATCATGGTATCCTATCATGATTCCTACCATCATGTTCTACAATAAAAATCAGCTCTAAGAGGCTACACAATAATGAAGTAATGATATATCTCTTTGTCACTAGTAACATTCCTGATCTAATCCAAATTATATCTTGCATAGAGTAATTAAATAATGAAATAATTTTCTTCCTTGTTAGTTTGAATGAGCAGGTTGCCTAAATTCTATTTTTTCCTCTATACAAATTTACCATCATATCTCACATCATGTTTTCCATAATCAAGATATAATGATTATAATTTCCTTTGGGAAAATCATTATATACCATCCCACCTGCATTTCCAATGATTCTAACTACCTTTTCACAAATCATTATGTTTCCATAAATTTTAAGGTTGATGATTATAACTACCTTTGGGCAAATCATAGCTTTCTTCTACCCAATTGGGGCATGTTTTTATCCTACCAATGATAAAATCACCTATGGGAAAATCATTATTTTCCTTTTTACTGATTATAACTACCTTTGGGTAAATCAGTCTCTTGTTACCCTAATCCTTTTTTGATGATTATAACCACCTTTGGGTAAATCATCACCTTTTTAAATCCTAAATATGTCGATATATATAAATACCTATGGGAAAATCATCCTATTTTTCTACCCTAACTAGGGAATCGCCATATGCCACTGATTATAACTACCTTTAGGAAAATCAGTCCCTTCCACCCCATTTAATTTGTTTGGTCCACTTGTTTCCTTATTTTGAGGGACCATTTGCCAACAATTTTTCCAATCATTCCCTTAAGGGGGCACTTATAGTTCATCCATTATTTTTTAAGTCATAGGCATACAGGACCTTTTAATTATTTGATAAGACATTATTGTGCTTACAACTTACAATTCCTTCCTAAATAGGGTCAAACTATAAATGCCTAAAATTGGCCACCAATGGCCTTCGACCAAACTCTAGACTGATTCTTACCAATCATTGAAAATTAAGTCTAAGAATAAATAAACATTCCAAATTTACTTGTGCATCATTCATCAAATATCATAATCTCTTTGAGATAACCCTAAATGGTTTATCCTACCACAATCAACAAAAACCTCTCATGGATTCATCTCTAGTGATCATGTGGTATCATAACATGCAATTTGGCTTATAGACCTATTAAGTGGGGCAAGTGCACACATGAAATTAAATAAAATATTGAAAAGATATAAAATATAAAATAAAATTAATTAGAATTATAAACCTAATTAAATTCCTAGTTAAATAATCCATGAGTAATTAATGAATTTGTAAAAAACTAAATTCAAAATCAAGAATATCCTAGGTTTTCATGATTACCTTTTATGAGTTATCAAGCCTTTGAAAATATCTAAAAATATATCACCCATGCCTATTAATTTAAAATAATGAGGTTTTGACATATTTTAAATTTAATAAGGTTAATTAACTCACTTAGGTTAGGTCTGAACTCATTCCATGTTTAAGTTACACTCTAACTCATCTTGAGTTGGGGTTAGTTTCTAAACCTATAAATACAAGCATTGGCCTCTTCATTTTGAGAGATTGGATAAAGTTATACTTTAGTATTTATAAAAAGGTTTACTTAAATAGTGTTATAATTATAAAATCTTAATCCAAACCATCAAGTAATCATAAGCCACAAGCCATGATGGTAAGGAGAGAAGGAAATAACCAAGCCCCATTGCTAAAGACTCTTTGAGCACAAGCTGAGTAAGACACACAACAAATATATTGGAGAATTAAAGTAAGGTAATTAATTTTTCATTATTTTAATTTTATTTATGTTTATAACTTTTTTTTACCCTGCTACCCATATGATCTAGTCAAGTAATTGTTAGCATGTTAGTGTGTTTTTATTCAAGTTTTGTTACTTGTTCTAACACTTAATCTATCCTCACTTATTGTATTACATGATCACATAAACCTATTATTTAGGCCATGTAATACATATTATCATACCATAATAACATTATTAAATAATAATTTGATCACACATTGGTTGGTAAAATCTCAGTTATCACTTAATCCTCTTTTAGGTCTTATGGAGACATTATAGGCCTTTTTAGCAACACGTTACCCTTTAATTTTCTTGAAACAATTAAAAAATTCATAATAATAATATAAAATTCATATTAAACTCAAAAATACCCTATAAAAGTTCAATTTATTTCTACAACACCTTTTAGGTTCAACAATAACTTGAACCTTCTTTTTGAAAACACTATTCACAATAGGCATGTGCATACATAGAAAATATGTTTTGAACAACTGAAGTATAAACACACTTTTACAAATAATTCATGGAAAATAATAATATATTAATTACCCTCATTACTTATTTCATCACAAACTTCATTACATGTTTCAATTCAAGGTATATAAGCTCAAACTCTTCTCTGCAAGATGTTAACTTAGAATTGCCAACTCACTTCAAAACATAGTCAAGGAAACATAAAATTATGACACCTGATTGAACATACTCAAGGGATTTAAATTTATGAACATAATATTATAAAATCCTTAGTTTAACCTCAAATAAATATATCATAATCTCTAATGGAAACTATTGGTCTTGTAGACCAATCTGACGACTTTCTCTCTAGTAGAATTCACTCAGTTAGACAAGCCATTTTGGATTCAATGTTCCAACTTCTTATACAAACTTAAAATATTTTTAAAAATATGTATAGATAATTTAAGTCTATAAAAACATCATTATTTTTATTATGTTCTTCAACTCATGGCATGGAGTCTCAAACTCATCGATGCAACCTGCTTACCCAAAATTGCCAATTTACCTTCAAACATAGTCATGGTGTTAATTACATTCAATGGCTATGTAGAAACTTTTAGAGACTTCCAATGAATTTTTATGATCTTATATTATCATTATAACAATATATATATATATATATATATATATATATATATGTTCGTATAGAAATATTGGTCTTACAAACCAATCTCACAACCTCACACCTTCTTTATCTTATCTACACTGGACAAGTCAAATTATGAGTAACATTTTCATTAATATTCCTAACCTAAAAAAACATATATCCAATAGGAACACATATTATAGGTCTTTAAAACATTCTTCATGTAATTTTATTCATCCCTAACCCATGATATCTCATCCCTAATAAACTTTCCACTTCAACTTTTTTTTCTCATTGTCTACACCATTAGGCCTATTTAATGATAGGATATCTTGGATTACCAAATTTTCACACTTGAGGGATATAAATTGTCCAAATAACTTCATGGACATTAACTAAAATTCACACACTTTCACCTCCATTCATTTTCATACTTTGACTCGATCAACTTTGTCTACTATAGCAATTCTCTAAGAAATAAGGCCTTTTCTGTAGGGTTTGCTCACTCACCTAGGAAACCAATCACACTTAGAGATGATTGAGAGAGTTTAATACAACCTCCAATAAATTTTATATCCATACCAAACCATTCTAGGCACTTTTTATCAACTTCTTTCATATTGGGTCAGAGTTAGGGTTCTTTAAGGGTTTAGACCATCTTTCAGTCTTAGCAATCATTCATAAATTTTAACTCATATTTCCATAAACCAATGTTTTTAAATTTTATATATGATCCTTCCTCATCTACCAATAATATATTAGGTTCTCATGTAGATGTTGCATGTACCAACTAGCACTTGAAAAACCTTCTTGGGTAGAAAACTCTTCATCCTATATACTTGAGAGACCGTAAAACATTTTTTCAAGCCTTTTCTTGTAAAACATGACATTAAACTTCATATACATTATTAAAATAACTTGAATCACCTTTATCAATGCTCACCAACTCACCCATGCCTTAGAAACTAATCTTGATACCCCTATTTAGCCACTGTCTCTCTCTTTACTTTTTAGGCCTTAACTTACAAGTCTTAGTAGATCTTGAAGTTAACCTTCTAACCACTATCCAATTTATAAACACATCATGTAACAATTTATACAACCTCTCTCATGCTCAAAAACTATCAAGAATTCTTCATATGTCTTGTCAATAATTCATGATGCCTCATTAGGCCAAGCAAGGTCTAGAACTTGTATAGTTATAGACTTAGACTAAAGTACTTACATCCATAGGATTCATATTGAAACTCTCTTGAGTGATCTAATGACTCATATGTATTCTCAAGAAACCTTATAAAACACTCTTATTTGAAGCTTAAATATAAAATCTTTGTAACTCACTTGGATCATCTTCAGAGCTACTTATACATATCTTTGAAGCTTGACTAAGTATTTTCATAGTTCATTTAGAGCATATTCAGAACTACTTATACATATATTTTTATTTTGAATAAGTATCTTCATATCTCACTCATTTCATCATCCTATCTACACATACCTTCTCACAAGGTCTAGACAAGGATTTGCAAGATACTTGACACTTGACTCACTGACCTATATTCACTCATGCTAATCTCAATGATATCACTAACAAGCTTCAAAAAATAATCTCATGTTACTAGTATCATATAGTAACAACATTCACTATTCTAGCATAATAACTCATCATACACATACCTAAAAGTTTACTTGACCATGTACCTTCACAAGAACCTTTGACATCAATGACAATATTAATTCCAAATCTCAACAATCAATGACAATGCTCAAAACAAACTAATAATATTTACTGAGCTAAATGTGTCATATTTATGCATAAAAAATTAGAAAGTGTATCTTTTTATTTTGATATGTTTGTATTTGTTATCATTGCTTAAGATATATTTTTCTTTATTGCTTGTGATAATGGCTTTTGAATTTTTACATTATATTTGGTCAAAAATGGACTACTATGTAGTAAAATAGAGCATAATTTTTATCCATGTGTGACATTAAATGTGATATTTATAGCACATAAATTAGATGTAGTAGCTTTATTCATGTGTTCCATGTCATATCCTAGAAACATAAATAATTCCCAAGTACATATATTGAATTCACAACTTGGGTCAACTATTATATTTTTACATTACCATCTATGCAAGTTTGAATTAATTTATATTTTAAGGAATGATTTAAAATTTCTTCATATGAAGGCAAACATTTTACATTACCCTTTGAATGTGTTTCTTATTTTTTGTGGAATTGTCCCTTGTGCACTTGATTTTAATTTGTAGGTTCTTTTTATTTTATTTTAAAAAAATGGATATACATCTTTGAATAATTTACATTAATATTTCTAATATATCCCAAGCCTTTACAGTCATTATATCAAATGTGAAAATAGGGTGAATGATGCCTTGGGAATGTTTTCCAAACCCTTGTATAACAAAAGTTTTGTAAATATTGCTTTCCAAAACCATATTGTTTGGAAAACTTAGTATCATTATTGAGAGGTAAATTTTTATCATTTTAATCATCTATTTTTTCTTTTTGAACCTTTTATTTCTCTACATTTGATATTTGTAACTTATTTTGCTTTGAATTTTACTTTGGTAACCACATTTGTTGTTTTTTTAATTGTGGATTAGGAGAGGTATTCATAATGTGAGTGGTTTTCTTAGTTGATGTATCAATGATATGATCACCACTATTATTTTTGATAAGTTTAGTAGGAAAAAAGGGTCTTGAACCCTATACAAAATATCCCCCAAGGTATAAAGGCCTCAAATGAGCCATAAAATAAACAACAAACAAAAAATGAAAAAATGCTAAAGCATGAAAGAAAACAAGACCATTAAGGACTATCAATAGTCCCATAATTTGCCAAAAACTTGACCATGCCCTTATAACCATTGAGTCTTTCCATCCCCACATCCCTTACCTTGTCACCAAAGTCTTTGACAACAACAAATAGTGAAGTCATGTGATGGAGAGCCTTGGAAAAAAAAAAATCCATCACACACCATTTCTTCTGCATCTTATCCATCTTATCTTTGAACTCCATAATTTTAGTATCAGTCTTAACACACAACGAGTGGTTTCCCTTCTTACTCTATGGGCTTCAACATGATCACCACTATTGTTATGACTTTGTATTTTATTATTTAATTCAAAACAATAATTTGTATGGTGACCATGCATTTTATGATATTCATAATAGTATTTGGATCATCTTATGAAATGTAGAGGAGGTAACTTGATCACTTTGTCTTGAATCATTTCTCTTAGAATTTCACTTAGATATCTTAGTAGCCTTTTGGTCACTTTTTGAATCACATGTTTTATATGTATTCTATTATATCCTTTTATTTGGATGTGAAACCTTAATTAGCACAACATTGGTATATGAGGATGCAAACAAATGATTAACACTACCATGTGTTGGACTCTATAGGTATATAATCTAATTTTATAACAATGCTATCTTTGAACATAAATTATTTTTCCACTCTTCTATTGACTCCTCATAAGGATGAACTAATCTTTCAAGGATTCACAAACACAAACTATAGGTACCTTAGATTGAATATACATACATACACCATCTACCTTATCCTTTAAGGAGTAATAACATGGACCTAGCT
This sequence comes from Torreya grandis, assembly GCA_037957365.1. Taxonomy (NCBI): domain Eukaryota; kingdom Viridiplantae; phylum Streptophyta; class Pinopsida; order Cupressales; family Taxaceae; genus Torreya; species Torreya grandis. The sequence goes on along the minus strand of JARHVA010002190.1, from coordinate 2,015,126 downwards.
ATAGGGACAATTTTTATAACCCTCTTTAAGGTTAGCAGGAAGAGACTCAATATTATTGAAATAAGATTTGTAAAGAAGGCTTAAATTTTGATTTTGTTTTGAAACCCTCTCATTATATCGATCATGTTGGTTATTTATTTTAATTGATTCCATCAAACATGAAACATAACAAGTAATAAATATCACAAATTAATACAATATGAAGTAACTAACATATATATCCATATTAAACATGTTTTTTTTGAAAAAAACAAAAAATTAGTTTTTTGTAAATTTTAAATATGTCTAAAAATTAGAAATTAGAATGTTACAGAAAAAAATAAAATCACAAGATACATATGGTTTCAATGGTCAGTTTCACCAAAATTCTAACCCTAAATTTATATGAGGATTTGAATTGGGTTAAGGTCAATAATATATAAATGAGTAATCACAAGGGTGATAAATAGATTTATAGTAGTCCAATTAATTACATAAGTTGGATAAAACATATACTTAATTTATTATGCTAAGTTATGATAAAATGGAAAGCATATATATGTTATATATTTCAATGACATTGAAAAAAAGATATTTAATTATGATGTTATTACATATTTATATCTAGAATAGGCATAGAGTAGATTATTTTAGGATTCTATATCAATCACCTAATTTTGGAAATTATACCTCTGTAGCCATAGACACTGATGTTGATGCTTCCATATAGATTGGATGTAGGTGTATAGTATAGGATATACCTACTAAAACTACATGAAACCACCTAGACTCTTCTTTATTTTGTGTCACCATCACTCTAGTGCATTCAAATCTATAATATATATTATCACTCCTTGTCAAATGAAAAAAATCCTACTTCATCATATTCATAGTGCTGTGGGAAAATGGTTTAGTGGGCACATGGTGTTGAGCTACATGAAATAACCCCAAAAAAATTTAGAATTACCTTTAGAGTACACAATAGACTAAAATTTAGGCTTGATACATAACTTTCATGCATAGTATTATATCTCATCAAATAATAAAATACACAAGTACTAATAACCAACAACCAACATCCCAATTATCCCAAATGATTAATGTTATAAAAAACCAAAATGGAAATAAGTACATACAAGAATGTATGGTTAGAAAATTGCTATATAAGTAAATAATATATAATAGAAGTGAAATACTTAAGCATGAACATCCAAATGACCAAACATAAGGATCTATCTTGCTAACTTGCTTAGGCAAGTCTTATCACATCGTGAGATCAACAAGTGAAGATCTCTAATCCACTACTCAAGCCAACACAATAAATCTATTGAGTTACCATAGACTTCTGAGATTAACCCATGTAAATTATAAATCCTTATACCACCCCCATTAGATCACTATACCATGATCCAAAGTTCCTTAGGCAACATTTCATCTTCATTCCCTTATTAGTGAAGTTTAATTACAAGATATAACTCCGTAAATAAATAATTATTCTCATTAACTAGATGAGATATAATAGAATTAGTTTATGGTGGATGACATCACACACATGAATATCCTAGTGAATGGGCACACATATGGCATTAGAAACCCAAATCACTCTTATGATATTGATATATCATCCCATAATCCAAACATAGGGGTCTTACACCTAAATTTCACTTATTTTTTATTTGGTTAAATATCATTTTATTATAAAAAGCATAGGCATTCATGCCATACAAATAACATGTGTATGATTGTTATCACTTGAACTTATAACCCTTGGTGATAATTGTTTCCTTGAAAAAGTATGTACAAGTCATTTAATGAGCTCAAAAATCACTCAAAAGACACTTTATCATATGAAAACATGGCCAAATATTAATACATGACATGGGGATACCTTATAATACCTCAATGACCCTATTAGAACATTTATAAAATAATTTGACCCTTTGACCATTTTTTACCAGAGTTGACTAGACAAATATAAGGAATCTAGACCTAGGACAAGAGTATAATAGGACTTATGTGGATGATTAGACATACATGAGACCCTATAAGACATATGGAAACCTTTGAAAATTTTCAATATGTACAAGTTGACCCAATTTGACTAAAATTCAAATTTGGTCAACATTGTTTTGCAATTCCTAGGGGTAACATGCTTGCTATGTTAAAGATCAATGGATTTATCCTATTCATGGAAAAAGGGAGTTAAATTTACTCTAAAAATATCAAGATCAGACCTAGACTTGACTACAATTTTGACCAAAAAGACTGTTGATTGACCTCAAAACACATAAAAGCAAAAATAACACACCAAAGCAAAGGAAGGAACACACATATGTGTCAACAAGACACTTAGGAGACATAATATAATAGGAATTAAACTACTGATCTACATCTAACATGATATCTTCTTATTCCTCCTAGATTAAAGGGGAAGTTTCTTAGGTCTCTTTCATGACAAGAAACCTCATGGTGCCAAACAAGTGGTTAGTTAAAATAGAGGATTCATGACTCATACCTTTTGTTTATCACCTTGATTGATAGGTACCCAATTATATCATGTTAAAATATATCTCCAATATATATGGTTTCATCTTTATCCTTGAGACATGTCTTATGTTGGTACTTCATTCTAGTTTAGCTTATCAATGCATCTATAACTATAATTTCATCTTTGGTAGGCTTATTTGGCTCATGCCCTTCCTGGTATATGTCTTGAACAACTTCATCCTTATCTATTTATTTAAGAATATTTATAAACTGATACCTATCTTTTTCATTTCTCTCTTTAGTAAGGGATGCTAGTTTAATATTACAAGTAACACAATAATCTTCAAGTTCATCCCAAAAGGAATCACTTACCTGTTTAATTTGTTTAAGGTCTTCTCCTCCTCAATGTCAAAACCATACCAATCTGATTGTTATTATTCTTGATCAAGGACCAAGACATCATCTTACTCATTATAATCCTCTTGGAGCTCCTTATCATTTCATCCCATAGATTTTTCACTACTTTCATCAAAGAAAAATGGAAACTCATCAAGTAGAGATACTGAAATCTCATCATGCCATTGGAGTAGTTGGTTTGGTGAGAAAGTATCATTTGATAAAAGGGATTTGGGGTACAAGGATGCTCACTTGGTGTAAGAGAAGGCTTAATAGGTATATTGGAAGATCCTTCTATCCTCTTTTGATGGACAATTGCCATTTATAGGATGTTTGGGATAAGAGAGGATTCCTTTTACATGGAAGAAGGTTGTATTGGGATGGAAAAAGGCACATGAGGCTGATTTCATTGCGTGGGTTGACTCCTCCATATCACTAGTCTCTCTTCCATGGATTTCATGGCTTAATCTTGCCTAAATAAGCACTCCTCTTTGTATATTATCTCTTGTTGATATCTATTTCACTCATTCAACCTATCTACCTCTATCATTTGCTTTTCATATTCCAATATTATCTCCCTAACACTCTTAGATTGATTAGGAGAAGGGAAATTAAGATATATACTTGAGGTGATTCTATTAACAACATAAGATCTATGTGAAGTGATATAAGATCCATACTTCTCAAAATTATGATTATACATACCAAAATCTAATTTCCTAATGCATTAGTGCTGATTGACCAGCTGATTCAACTTGGAGTCACTATTGGTGTCAATTGAGATGCCTCCAAAAGGCTAATTAGTTGAATAACACACCAATAATTATTTAACTCCTTAGACAAATGGTCCTACCAAGCATATGAAAATCTAATTTCTTGATGCAATAGGGTTGTTTGACCAACTAATTAAACTTGGAGTCACCATTGGTGTCTATTGAGATGCCTCCCAAAGGATAATTAGTTAAATAATTATCTAACTCCTTAGATAAATGGTCCCACTAGGCATGCCAAAAACTATTTTCACTTGAAATTGTACCCCTTGGTGACAATTATTTCCTTGAAAAAGTATGTACAAGTCATTTAATGAGCTCAAAATGACTCAAAAGACACTTTATCATATGAAAAGATGGAAAGGGTTTAATACATGACTTATGGACACCTTATAATACCTCAATGACCCTATTAAAACATTTATAAAACAATTTAAGCCTTTGAACATTTTTTACCAGAGTTGACCAAAGTTTACTAGACAAGTACAAGAAATCTAGGCCTAGACCAAGAGTAGAATAGGACTTATGTGCATGATTAGACATACATGAGACCCTATAAGACATATGGAAACCTTTTAAAAGTTTTAATATGTACGGGTTGGCCCAATTTAACTAAAATTCAAATTTGGTTAACAATGACCACACAAGATTTCATTCCTTAAGTAATCTCAAGAATTATATGAGTGACCCAAGGGAAAATTCAAATCTTGATAACTTGTAATTAAGGTGGATTACTTTAATCATATAAACAAGTGTAAACACTATGGGTTTCCATAGATAACTAAATCCTTATCCCAATTCTAGGATAATTTATTTTTTTAATGATCACATATAAAGTATACTAAGAATTCAATGTTAAGGATAAGCTTATAATTTTAATCACACACATCCATTATAAAGAAATCGTTATTTATCTCATGAAATCATTAATGACAATATATCCAACCTTGCATTAATCAAGGGTTGCATTATAAACAACTAAAATAATAAAGTTTTTGAAATGTTCCCTATATCTAAATCACTACAATATCATTATTGGTGCAATCCATAATCCAAAGCATAGGCCCATATAAGGATATTTATAAGCATGCTCTATTTCATTGATTAATAAATGAAAATATTCTCAATAAAGTATGACCATAACCATCATTACATCCATTACCATTATAAGTTTACCTTATTTTAATCATCATGAAAAAATTGATTGCATAAACCAAGAGCAATGATTTATTTTCAACCAAGGTTATAAACCATGAAACCATAAATTCATAAAACATCATAATAAAAATAACATCAAGGAATATTCATTTAATCACACAATAGGTTATATACTTGTCTATGGCTATTGATTTAAGCCCAAGTCTAACACGTTACCAAACATGTTCTAAAATGAAAATATTTCTCAATATATTTAGTGATCATGTTGTTATTATCATAAAAAAGAGATAAGTCCAAAGTTAAATAGGCATTCCATGCCATGAGAATGTCACAAGGTAAGTTAATCATAAAATATATAAAAATATATATGCAACTACCATAATGAAATTAAAGACCTCTAGATGTTTCTAGCATACCATAAGATAACACCATCTTACTTTCATATAAATTCAAGGCTAAATACAATATAGTTACATTTATTCCAATATAACTTTTTTATAATTTCATGACTAATTAACATCAACAAGTATGTCACTAAGTCATGTACATCTAATAACATATAAATATCAAGTGTAACATATTGCATTCTAAATACGTTACCATTCATATGGTAAATGGATCCTAATATAAATGCATACCAAATAAATAAATACATTTGGTTAAATATACAAGAACCAAGCCACCATCATCAATAGTGCCACCAATATCAACATCATATACAATATTTTCCTTTCTCATAATAATGTTATAATACTACATAAGGTAAGAAGATGGTACCACCACATAGAATGGGTAACCATCTATAATCTAACATGCCTACATCATACATCAAAAAGCACAAACAAGAAACAAGATGCCATAATAAATCTAGATGCATCAATAGAATAGGATGGATATGATGAGGAAAACACCCCTTAAAACTATCCCTATGAGTCTAACCATTGGTGACCCTTACCACCCCAACCATCAGCTTTGTGGAGGGTTTAGCAACCAAGTACTTACATGAAGTAAGAGGTATACACAACTTACTGAACCACCAGTATATACTTATAAAAATAGTCAATAAGGATGAGGAATGGAATGCAGTCAACAGAGAACCATAACACTCAACTAGACCAATTGGCCTGAGTAATGCTTAAGGACTACATTAAATATTTATGGGAGATCATTACACTTTAAATTAGGGTCTATTTTATCCACTTAACAAAACTAAAAGGTCTAGCCAAGTTCATTTCTCAACCTAAGATGTTTATCTAAGGATAATTGATTAAACACAATGGGATCAACCCATGACAACAAAATTAACTCAATTGAGTCCAAAAAGGGGAAGAAAATCCATATCATTCATTAATAGAAATTAACTTGGTTTGTCTTTAAAATATATAGGTAAAGACAACATTAATTCCTTCAATTAATTCAACAAATATAAAACCAAATAGGAAAGTGATCTCATTAAATCAAACAAAATAACACCATTAGCAGTCCAAGACTAGTAATTTCAATCCAACTCGTTTGAGGGAAAATGAGGAACAACAATATACCATTACTTCATGTCATACCAGTATCAATTCAGACTGAGGAAAAACCCTATATATATATATATATATATATATATATATATATATAATGGTGTACTATTTTCCCTCATTTTTCCTCAAATTGGTTGAGTTGAAATTAGTTTGAGGGAAAATGAGGGACCATAGTATACCATTACTTCATGTCATACTAGTATCAATTCAGATCAAGGCAAAACCTAATCTTATATATATATAATGATTTTTGATACCAATAAATCATCAAATAATAATACCATAAGAATCAGACATAGCCCAATGTAAAAATGTACTACTTACAACCAACCAAATTTCACATATTCAAAACTAGATGTAATTACCACTACAGCCATAAAATCATTAATTCATATCAAGATAAAAATTCAATCATTAATTTCCTAGTCATAGATATAAGTTCAAAAGGTCATAGCTTAATAATGCCATCAAGTTAAACATTCAAAAGGGTTTATGGTTTTATAAGGTTGAATCAAAGAAAATAACAATTGTTTAACATGCCTATCGGGGTAAGCAAGTGAGTAATAGAAAATCAAATAGTCATCAAAATCATATTTCCCCCTGACTAGTGTTGGAGATGAATATTCAAAATCCTTTGTCAATAGAACTAAAATTTCAAACACAAGTCATTTAGATGAAAACCCTGTATCATTCCATTTGACCAATCTAAAATTACTTAAAAACATGACCAAAATTATATTGAAGCATAATCTCATTTTTTTCCAAATCGATATAACTAATTATAAACTCAAAGAACAAAAACCTAAAAATTTAATAATGGAGAATAATCATTTTTGTTACATTTTGTAGGTTTTATAAGGTCTCCAAAGGATCATAGTTGATGTAATTAAGGATGCATTTTTCCTTTTTCTAATTTTCCATTTTTTAGGTGAGTCACCATTCCCCATCCTTTGTCCCCCTATTGTGGCCTCCCCAAAAATGGCCCCCATACCTTATTATGCCATTAGGGTTTTGACGTAGATTATCATAACATGTAGGGTAATAAGATATCTGAACAAATAAAATGTGATATGGAGATCCTAGGTAAAAACAAAGTTCAAGTGAACATTTGAACTTGTATTAAGGAGGAAAACATAATCTCCTACATACATTTACTATTAATTCCAAAATTGAGTATATGGAGCATTATATAATTATTGTGGATCAAGGGGTGATATAATTTTTTCTTTATTTTAACAACTCCCCACATAGGACTTCAAAATGTACCCAACTCTACCTCAAAATTCTAATTCCAAGCAATAGAAACAACTCTTCCCCATCCAACAAAATTATGCCAAAGGGAAAGGGCAAAGGGTGTTTCCAAGGACCAGTCAATTCTCAACCACTTCCTTCCCACTCCCTTACCATCCTTCCCCTTTCCCCCCATCCATCTCCTTTTCCCATCAAAATAGGGTGAATAGTCCTTAACTCCTTCCTTCCTCCACATGCCAAGATAGAGAAAATAATATTAAAAAAATTAAAAATCAAACTAAACTCATCCACCCCCATACCCAACATCGAACAATCAAAAATAATAAAATAAAATAAGAATATAATAAACTAAAATAATACTGATATCAATTCTCCTTTTGATTTAACGCAACTAGTGTCTTTAATACAACTAGCATCTTTAACTAATCAAGAAAATAATATAAAAATAAAATAGTACCAACCAAAATTCTCCTAAGTTAATCCAAGAAGGATAAACAACAAACATTAAAATAAATAAAAACAACAAAATATTTTTAAGACAATAATAAAAACCATTAAATAAATGTTAATTAATGAAATCATTAATATAAATAATTAACAAAACATAAAATAATAATAATAATAATAATCAATAAAACAATAATAAAATAATATTGATATTAAGATCCTTCAAACAATCAACAAGTAATAATATTAATCAACATACTTACTAAAATAATGTACAATAAAATCTTTAATGTGATCAAAATCTATAAATTGATAATAATAGATAACAAAATTGTATTACCAACCAAGCTTAGGTAAGTCACTTACCCATGAAGGAGGAGAGCTGATAAAATGTTTACCATATTCAAGAGACCCAATATGATCTATTCATACCCAACCCAAACTAGGCTAAAAGATAAGCCACATCATCAATAACATCGTTGGGGAAAATATCAACACATGAAAACATGTATGAGAATAAATCCAAGAAAGCGACCATAACCACATGCACAATATGGAAAGATCAATAAGAGACAGAGAATGGTAATGATAAAAATACAAAATGATGGTGGCCCTATATCACATAATACATGTTATACGTGTTAAAGTGACATTCTAACTACTCAATTGCCTCTCAAGTGTACCCAAGATTTCCAAACCCACCATCGATCCTATCTCATGGCTTGGTGCTTGCATCCACCAAATAAGACATCATTAGTACCTAAATGATGTTGATATAATAATAATAATTTATAATGATACATGAGACATGAAATAATAAATCAAGTATAAACATCTATATTTGTAAAGGGACCAGAGTCAATATTGATGATCATTAGCCCATGCATGTTCTGTGAACATAACTAACAACTACAAGAGTAATCAATGTCAATCTACATCAATAATACATGATAAAGAAATAATCATATAATAACATAACTAAACTAAAGCAAAATATACATAAAATAAGATAAAATGAATCTAGCATAAGCAGTATGCATATCAAGATATATTGAATCTAATGTGAGCATAAGCCATGACATAACATATCATAATGGCTACCCAAGGTACCTCACATCAAAACCATTTAAAAAATAACCAACATCAATATTCATCAATTTAAGTGCTAACAAAACATGTTAAAATGGCTATAATAAAATATTTGTAAGGGTCTACAAGGCCAGTTCATGACATTTTCCCCTCCTTAAAAAGGAGCCATCTTGATGACCATCAATAATCAGAACAAAAATGTCTAAAAATATACAACTAAACCAATTCCACTGCTTTGCAATATATCCACCCATTAAGGGGTGACAATAGCCTCAGCCTTACCTTGTTGGCATTCCTATTTTTTCCATAAGGATAGCCACTTTTCCCATTAAATTAGGCCAAGTAATGGCTTCCTTCCTACCTTCATATGTATTTTACAACATTGATAGGGAAAAAAATCACTTATACAACACTATTATAGTAGAATATCCCACCAAATATGCTAACTTGGTTAGAACTTCTCCAATCTCATGCCTTAAAAGGCCATCACTAACATTAGAATCCACTAAAACTAACTAAAATAGGTTCACCAAAACCACAATACCCATATTAATCAACAAAAATTCTAAGGTAACAGTTGTTAATTTTCAAACAACACTATTGTTATAACCATTCTAGCCATTTATGAAGGGGGTCATAAAATATCATGAGTATACAGTGTCCCAAAACATAGCATCTAACACTTACCTTAATATGCTTTCTAGAAAGGGTATTAACAGTGCTCCCAAGTATGAAAATATAGCTACAGAAGCACAAGTCATAAATCGAAGTCCAAACTAGATTAATAATCTAAATATAAAACTTTACTAGAGTCATAACCACTTGTGTTAACACACATAAACCTTCTACATGAGTTATACAATTATAATCATCCAATCCCACCAGATTACAACCAAAATCTCAAATTAAGAGTGGAAATATTCCATAAAACATTAAGATACATGCATAATCTTAAGAACATTCATTATAGAATGTCCTTACACAAGGGTATTAATCCATACTATTATGGTTACTCCACTACATCATCAACTATGTAGAGGTTAGTGCAGCATCCTACACCAACTATACTAAACACCAAAGAAGCCATATCAGGAATCACATGTAACCCAAAGGATTATATCATATTCTCCAACACATGTGATCACAGATGATGGCCCATGGATACCAATCCCACCATCTAAAATCAGCCATATGAGGGCATTACCCAACTTTCATCACTTTATCCAAGAGTCAAGTGGGTACCTAGGATTTTTAAACATCATTTGATTAGGGCTTAGTGATAATATATTAGAGCAAAAAATCATCATAAATTCTATTTATTATTCCAAAACAAAATTTAAATGTTCATCCCAAAATATTTGTAATAGGGTATAACAAAAACAACACCTTAACCAAAGCATGGTTATACCTACAGGCCAACACATGCATGCATTTTAGTGAGTATCACCTTGCTAATTTTACATAAATGTCAAAATTTTAGGACAAATTAGTGATTCATAATGGTATATAACATTCAAAATTTCATAAAGGTTATTTTTAGCACAACCTCCAATAGGTGCCTAAAGGAACACTAAATCCATAAAGTAACCATTATGCACTAAGATTCCATGTCCAACTCATGGCATACATGGTTCACACTCTAAACAAATCAAGTGGTTACTCATTTAAAGGGGAAAATTGGGATTTTAGCCTACAATAGACTCCACTTCCTAGCCTATACCCAATCAAAATCATTATGGATGTAGTTCTTCTCTACCCTCAACCTCATACTTGCACCAATACTCAATGCTAGATTAGTGATGCGGGATTACACAACATAATATAATATTATACCTTATAAAATTCAATCAAATATATGTTGGTTTAAAGAGGTAAAATACATCACATGAGTGGTGTACAACCATTTACCACATACCAATATATTAACAACACAAGGCCAAATTTAATCCTAGTTATGTACATAAAATAATCATACAACAAATTTAAAAACATAGATCAAACTAAGGTTCACATGGTTTAATTTCAATAGTGGGATATCAATTTACACAATTAATTTACCATCATTCACACATTCAACCCATATAATCATGTCTATAAAATTCTCACACAACAATGTTGATATCAAGAAGATGAAGTGGAAACCCACAAGGTTAACTACATGCACATAGTGTGTGAAAGATACCAATTTACACAATTTAATACATTAAATTAAATGTATAGTTTATAAAACACATAAAAATTATACATATAAGGAGGAATCACATGAAAGAGACCATGCATATGTGAATCAAGTGTTCTAAAAATTATGCCAAGTTACTTTCACATCTCAAAAATCAAAACACATGATGGTGAAGCACAAGGGTCCATGATTCCCAATGGGTCAATTGATGTCTATATGTCATCCAAATGACACCAAATATCCATCATATAATACACATAACTATTCCTAGGGATCTCAAAATTATGATCACCTTCCTTCTTAGAAGTTTGTATTCTAACAAGGCCTATAAAATCTATCTCCATGAGCTACTAATAATATTTTCACATCATGGATAGAAGGATCACACTAATTGATAACAATAAGAGATCCCTAAAACTCTCTAACTTGTCTAAGAAATTCAATCACACTCACCCATTACACCCTCTAGGATCAAGCCACACCCTTGGACCTCCCTATATATTATACCTTAGCATAATTGGATAGCTCATCTACACAAGCTATCAATGGAAACTAAGGTATTATCTCATGATTCCAACAAAAAACTTATATCAATATTCTTCTAGTTGACTTAATCCAACAAGTCAAAGGTTAATTAGTGATGCTTACTTGATGCAACAACACTTTTGGGAAAGGGTGAACTTAGTCAAGGCATGAGGTGAATGTTAAAACACTATCATGGGCATTATAATTTTCAACAATCAACAATTTCAATTGAACTCATAATAAACAACCTCATGGATGTAGGGAATATCTATATCACAATAGGCATCCCATGAGATTCAAAACATATCCAAGTTTTCAAATAGGCATCCTGATGGATGCATAACTCATCCAAAATCAGCTCAAACATTTTCATGGACATAAACATATCCATGGTTAACGTCACATCCTCATGAAAATTAACTTATCCATGATCAAATAACCATAATAATGTAACATATCCATGATTAAAATAATATCATAGATGTAAAATAAGAAATAAACATCCCCATGCACTTATTTATTTTTATCCCTTTAGAGTTATGAAGCCACATGCTTATCTATCTAACTCAAAAGAGACCAAAAACATAAATAGGATCAAGCTCTTAATTTAGTTCAAGATACTCCCTCATAAGTGGAGATCCCAAGCCTCACTAGTTTACCTAAGTAAATTAGGCACCCTCGCCCTATATAACCCTCCAATTTTAATTTTAACACTCAATATTCCCAAGGTAATAATGTTCTAAGCATCTACTGATCACTTTCCCATACAAGTCAATCAATACACATTGAACATCATTTCTTCAATTCTAAGGGTAAAGCAGTTATCACTAATCTCCCACTGACTTGCTCATACAAGTCAATAGTTGATAGGTGAGGCTTGCCCCAATATAACTTGATGAGTTAAGTATTGGTCAAAGAAACGCTATAGGTAAGCATCACAAGTTCATTGCATAAATTTACCAATTTTCTCATACCCACACACACGTAAACATTCCATAATGCAAGAACTTCTATCACTTTAGGCTTGCATAAGCAAATCATTATTTAATTCATTTAAAATGATAAGTGCCTTTATGAAGGTCACAACATAGCTTCCTCAAACAAATAAGATATTTATTAGTCTATACAAGGCATATAATTCCATCTATGGTTTAGTATGCATACTATCATACAAGGTTCTAATTTAAATCTTGGAAAGACAACATAGCCATAGAAGTGGCATTCATCCATCACAAGGCACACACATACATGATGGTAAAATGAGCCTCCATAACGATATGTACATATACACTATGTGTATTTATAGCCACCCAAAGTACATTATGCAAATGCAATCCCTTATAAGGGTATGCACAACCACACAAAAGCCTAACTAGCCTTTCAAAAACATGTTAAGAATTAGTTCAATGCATCAAAACTCATCCCAAAAATTTAAGCATAGGCTATGATACCAAATAAAATAACCCCCTAAAAAAATTGGAATTACCTTTGGATTATACAATGAAATAACATTTAGGCATACTACATAACTTTAATTCATCTGGTTCAACAATAAAATACAAAAGTACTAATAACCAACAACCATCATCCCAATTGTCCCAAATGGGTAATTCTATAAACAACCACAATGTAATTAAGCACATATAAGAATGTTTGGTTAGCCAATTTATAAATAAGTAAATAATATATAATAGAAGTGTAATACTTAAGCATGGAGTTCCAAATGACCAAATATAAGGATTCATATCTATAACTTACTTAGGTGAGTCTTATCACATCATGAGATTAGGAAGTAGAGATCTCTAATCCACTATTAAAACCAACACAACACACCTATTGAGTTACCATAGACTTCTAGGATCCACCCAAGCAAAGGATCAATCCTTATACCACCCCCATTGGATCACTATACCATGATCCAAAGTCCCTTAAGGAACATTGCATCTTCTTTTCCTTATCACCAAAGGCTACTCACAAGATATAACTCTGTACTCATTAACTATATGAGACATAATACACTTAGCTCATGGTAGATGACATCTCACACATGAACATCTTAGTGAATAGTCATATGGATGGCATTATAAACCTAAATCACTCTTATATATTGATATACCATCTCGTAAGCTATCCATAGGGGTATTTCACCTAAATGTCACTTACTTGTTACTTGGTTAAATATCATGCTATTGTACAAATCATAGGCATTCACACCATACAAATAACATGTGTATGACAATACAAGAATTCATTACTTAAGTAATCTTAGGCATTATATGGGTGTCCCAAGGGAAAATTCAAAGATTTATAACTTGTAACTGAGGTGGATTACTTTAATCATATAAAAAAAGTGTAAACATTATGGTTTTTCATAGCTAATTAAATCCTTAACCCAATTCTAGGATTATTTATTATTTTAATGATCACATATAAAGTATACAAATAATTAAATTTTAAGGAGAAGATTATAATTTTAAGCACAGACATCCATTATAAACCAATGGTTATCTATCACATGAAAGTATTAATGATAATATAGCTAGCCTTCCATTAATCAAGGGTTACATTATAAATAGCTGAAATAATAAACTTTCTAAAATATTCCCTATATTTAAATCATTAAAATACCATTTATTTATGTGATCCATAATCCAAAGCATAGGCCCATATAAATAGATCAATAACCATGTTATATTTCATTACTTAAGCAATGGAAATATGCTCAATAAAGTATGACCACAACCATCATTACATACATTACCATTATAAAATTACCTTGATTTTATCATCATGGAAAAAATGATTGCATAAACCAAGTATAATGATTTGTTTTCATCCAAGGTTATAAATCATAAAACTATACACTCATAAAACATCATAATAAAAAATAACATCAAAGAGTATGCATTTAATCATATAATAAGTTATATACTTTTCTATGGCTACTAATTTAATCCCTAGTCTAACATGTTCTAAAATGATAATATATCTCAATATAGTTAGCTATCATCATGATATTGTCATAAACAAGAGATAAGTCCATATGCTAAATAGGCATTCCATGTTGTGAAAATGTCACTAGGTAACATCCATCACAAAATCTATATAAATATATACACAAATCCCATAATGAAATTAAAAAACTTTAAATTTTTCCAACATACCATAATACAACTCCATCTTGATTTTAAATAAATTCAAGGCTAAAGACAATATAGTTACAGTCATTCCAATAATAATATTTTTACAAGTTTATGCCTACTTAACATCAACAAGTATAGCACTAAGTCATGTACATACAACAACATACAAAGATCAAG
This sequence comes from Torreya grandis, assembly GCA_037957365.1. Taxonomy (NCBI): domain Eukaryota; kingdom Viridiplantae; phylum Streptophyta; class Pinopsida; order Cupressales; family Taxaceae; genus Torreya; species Torreya grandis. The sequence goes on along the minus strand of JARHVA010002190.1, from coordinate 1,999,996 downwards.
TATAACATAATGCATTTTAAATACATTACTATTCATATGGTAAATAGATACTAATATAAATTTATACCAAAGAAATAAATATAGTTGGTTAAATATATAAGAACCAAGTCACCATCATCAATAGTGCCACTAATATCATCATCATATACAATATTATCCTTTCTCATAATAATTCTACAAGACTGCATAAGGTAAGAAGATAGAACCACCACATATAATGGATAACCATCTATAATCCATCGTGATAACATCATACATCAATATGCACGGATAAGAAACAATATGCCACATAAAATATAGATGCATCAACAAAAGAGGATGAACATGGTGAGGATAACACCCTTCAAAACTAATGTTATGAGCCCAACCATCGATGGCCCTTATCACCCAACCATCATCTTGGTGGAGGATTTTGGTAAATAGGTATTTGAGTGAGATAAGAATTATACACAAGATATTGATCCACCAATAAAGACTTATAAAAATAGTCAACAATGAAAATGAAAGCAATGTAGTCAACATAGAACCATAATGCCTAACCAAACCATTTGGCTTGATTAATGCTCAAGGCCTACTTTAGATCTTTATGGGAGAGGATTTACATCATAAATTAGGGTCTATTTTATCAATTTATAAAAACTAAAAGGTCTATCCAAGTCCATTTCTCAACCCAAGAGGCTTATCTGAGTGCAATTAATTAAACACAATGGGAACAACCCACAACCAAATTAAGTCAATCAAGTCCAAAAAGGAGAATAAAATCCATATCATTCATTAACATAAATTAACTTGGTCTGTATTTAAAATATCTAAGTATAGATAACATTAATTCCTTTAAGTAATTCAAAAAATCTAAAACGAAATATAAAAATGACCTCATTCAATCAAATAAAATAACACCATTAGTAGTTGAAGATTGGTAATTTCAACCCAACTAGTTTGAGGGAAAATGGGGGATAATAATATATTATTAATTCATGTCATACCAATATCGATTCAAACTAAGGAAAAACCCAATTCTATATGTATAATTATTTTTGATATGAACAAAACATCAAATAATAATACCAAAGAATCAAACATAGCTCAATGTAAAAATCAACTACTTATAGCCAACCAAAATTCACCTATTCAAAACCAGATGTAATCACCACAATGGCCATAAAATCATTAATTCCCATCAACATAAAAATTCAATCATTAATTTCCCAATCATAAATCTAATTTAAAAATATCATGGCTCATAAATACCATTAAGGCAAATGTTCAAAAGGGTTTATGTTTTTGGAAGGTTGAATCAAAGAAAACAACAATTATTTAACATGCCTAATAGAGTAAGCAAGTGAGTAACAAAAAATCAAATAGTCATCAAAATCATATTTCCCCCTGGCTAGGGTTGGAGATGAATATTCAAAAGCCTTGCTCAATAGAACTAAAATTGCAAACACAAGTCATTCAAATGAAAACCTCGTGCCATTCCATTTAACCAATCTATAATTACTTAAAAACATGACTATAATTCTATTAAAGTAGAATCTCAAAATTTTCTAAATCAATATAACTAACCATAAAATCCAAGAACAAAAACCAAAAAATCTAACAATGGAGGATAATCATTTTTGTTCCATTTTGCAAGTTTTGGAAATTCATCTAAGGAGCAGATTTGACTTACTGAAGGCTGCATTTTTCCTTTATATAGTTTTCCATTTTTCAGGAGAGTTTCCACTCCCCATCCTTTATCCCCCCACTATGGCCTCCCTAAAACCTACCCCCCATACCCTAAACTACCTCTAGGGTTTTGACCCAAATCACCATGCAATGTAGGGTAATAATAGATCTGAATAAACAAAATACGATAAAGAGATCCTAGGCAAAAATAAAGTTTGAGCCAACATTTAAATTTGCATTAAGGAGGAAAACATAATTGCTTACATACATTTTCTATTATTTCCAAACTTAAGCATATGAAGCATTCTATTATTGTTGTATATCAAGGGGTGATACAATGTTTACCTTATTTTAACTTAGTTCCCTACATAGGCCTTCAAAGAGTACCCAAATCCCCCTCAAAATTCTAATTCCAAGCAACCTAAACAACACTTCCCCATCTATCAAAATCATGCTAAAGGGAAAAGGTGAAGGGTGTCTTTAAGGTTATAGTCAATTATCAACCACTTCCTTCCCACTCCCTTTCCATCCTTCCCCTTCCCCCCTACCATCTCCTTTTCCTAGTAAAATAGGGTGAAGAGTCCCCAGCCCCTTCCTTCCTCCACATGCCAAGATAGAAAAAATATTATAAAAAAATAAAAATCAAATAAAACTCATCCACCCCCATACCCAATGTCATTCAACCAAAAGTAATAAAATAAAATAATAATATAATAAATTAAAATAATAATGATCTCAATTCCCCTTTCTATCCAACATAACCAGCATCTTTAATGCAACCAACATCTTTAAATAACCAAGAAAATTTTTTTAAAAAAAAATAGTACCCACCAAAAGTCTCTTAAGTTTATCTGAGAAGGATAAAAAACAAACATTAAAATAAATAAAAATAACAAAATATTTTTAAGACAACAATAAAAACCATTAAATAAATGTTATTTAATGAAATCTTTAAAATAATTAATTTAAAACATAAAATGATTATATAATAATAGTAATAGTAATAGTAATAGTAATAGTAATAGTAATAGTAATAGTAATAGTAATAGTAATAGTAATAGTAATAGTAATAGTAATAGTAATAATAATAATAATAATAATAATAATAATAATAATAATAATAATAATAATAATAATAATAATAATAATAATAATAATAATAATAATGATAATAATGATAATAATAATAATAAGGTCCTTTGAATGATCAACAAGTATTAATAATAATAAATATAATTATTAAATTACTTATTATAATAATGTACAATAAAATATTTAATTTGATCAAAATATGCAAATCGATAATAATAGATAATAAAAATATATTGCTGACCCAGCTTAGGTAAGTCACTTACCCATGAAGGAGGGGAGTTTCTAAAATGTTTACCATAATAAAGAGACCCAATATGGTATATTCATACCCATCTTGAACTAGACTAAAAGACAAGACACATCATCAATAGCATTGCCAGGGAAATGATCAACACATGAAAACATGCATTAAAATAACTCCAAGCAAGGGACTATAACCTCACACATAATATGGAAAGATCAATAAGAGATGGATAATGGTAATGATAGAAACACAAAGCAATGATGGCTCAATATCACATAATACATGCTATACCTATCAAAGTGACATTCTAACTACTCAATTACCTCTTGAGACGTCTAAACCCATCATCAAACCTAGCTTACAGCCTAGTTCCTACATCCACCAAATAAGACATTAGTATTACCTGAATGATTTTGATATAATAATAGTTTAGAATGAATCATTAGACATGAAATAATAAATCAAGTATAAACATCTATAGTTATAAAGGGACCAAAGTCAATATTGATGATTATGACCCTGCACATGCCCTGTGAGTATAACCAATAGTTGGAAGAGTAATAAATGTTAATCCACATCAATAATACATGGTAAATAAATAATAATATAATAATAATTTAACTAAGCTAAAGAAACATATACATATAATAAGATAAAATGAATCCAACATAAGTAGTATGCATATCAGGATATAATGAATCCAATGCAAGCATTAACCATGACATAACATAGCATAATAGATACCTAATGTACCTCACATCACAACCACCTAAAATATAACAAAAATCAACATTTATTATTCTAAATGCTAACAAAACATGTTGATATGGTTATAATAAAATATCTATAAGGGGCCATAAGTTTGATTCATGACAGTACCCAAAATACCCCTCTATTAATGAGTGTTTCCTACATATCCAATACTCTTAAGAGGTCCACATACTTATGTATTTCTTCCCTATATGTTATCTTATGTGTGTATCATGAAATGTGTGATAAGCAAGTACATAGAGTAACCTAGCTTGTAACTTGGAAAATATGGCTCATGGAATGATCCTTCATTACTTGAAATCTGTAGATGTGTTTTCCCTATGACTTGTATGGAAATAGGAAAAAATAGGAAAGCTTTTCTCACTTGAATACTTGATTGAGTGTTTTTGTAAAGTTTCCTTGTGAGAGGTAAGAAGTTGTTAGGTAAAAAATGAATGAGGATTGATCATATATTTATATAAATACCTTTGAAGAATATATCATATTAAAATACTTATGTTGACCATAGTAATACATTTCATTTGTAAATTGGATAACTTTAGGGCATTGTACACTTACGTCAGAATAAGACACTTGTGTTGATGTAGGCATTTGGGTGAGACACAAATGTCCAATTAGTTGAAAAAAAAATTTAGGTCTAAAACATTTAGTGATAAAAGATAAGTAGATTTTTAAAATTTTAGGCATGATATAAGTTATGATTCATCATAATAACATTGTTTAGACTATTAGATAAGTAATTAGGCATAGAGATATAGTGTATGTGATCCTTTCAGTATCAGGAAGGTTTAAAACTAAGAGGAATAGCCAAGGTTTGCATTTAACAAGTGTACAAGACTAAGGTGCTATATAATTTATAAATAACATCCATATTAAGGATTTTAATTTGTAAAAATAGTATTTAAAGGGTGCATGAATGAGTTAGAGCAAGATAGATATCTTTAGTAATTGAATCCATTTGACTATGGTTAGAGGTATCCAAGTAAGAAATATTGATCTGAGATCAAGAAATAGTCTAAATAAGATAATAATCTATTCATGTATAGATTATGAAAATCATGTGTATCAGTAAAGAAATTTTAGGAAGGCTAGGCCCATATATAAAATAATGGTTATGAAAAAGTGTGATCAAGTTTAAGTTGTGTACATATAATTATTTTAAATTAAGGCTTCATCAAAATTGACATTGTAAAGTTTCTAATACCAAATATGAGTGTCTATATATCCCCCCTTTTATTCTAGTATTGAAAATATTTAGAGTAAAAGGATAGAAGGTGATACCTAAGTGTAATTTTCATGGGTTTTTTCAAGTAGGTGTTGAGTGTTTCACTTTATCCATGAAAATCCTATAATAAAACATGTATAAATTAATTTCCACTTATGATATAAAATATAAAGTTAAAAAATTGAACATATTTGATATTTAATTGATAAGGAACAATTATATATATATATATATATATATATATATATATATATATATATATATATATATATATATATATATATATATATATATATATATATATATCAACCAAGTTTCTTTCTTGAAATGGAGAATGGGGTGATCATGCCCCATGGATATGTGTGTGTAAAATATATGGGTTGAGTTAAATAAGCCCCAAACCTCATTGGATATGGATAATTTATTATAATTTAAATCATGTAGAACATCAGCCACACTACTCATTATACTTTTTGAAAAAATGGACCCACCTCGGGTTCCAACAAATCTAAGTTAAACCTACTAATTTGAGAATTTGAGTAAGTTTTTTATTCATCCACTACATATGGATTTTATGATTCAATTTGAGTATCTGGATACAAATGAGTATAACCTAAGTAAATATATTTTTTAAATGCCTCACATACACCATTTATATGCCCCTAATCTAATAACATGTGTAATTTGAGTCATATAACATGTGCCAAAATATCATAATATATGTGAGTTACTAACATGTGCCATGTTATGCTCCCAATATGATAACCTATGTAATATTAGTCCTATTATATTTGTAATAATATCATATAATTTATAAAATATCCCTAATGATCCTATAAAATATATGACATATTCCCCAATTTGTGTCAAATATGTCATAATTTGTGTAAACCTATAATAATTTGTGAAAACCTATCTATATCCAAAATATGAATTTTGTATTTCTAAATTGTAAATATATCTACATAAAGGAGTTATTTTTAAATACATGTGCACTATGTATGCCCCACTTTTGATGTGAGTTATGTATCCTAAAAAATACTTATTAAAAAATAAAATAGCAATATGCATCATGCTATATAAATAAATATGTAAGCATGTAAATCATGTGTTAACATTATTACATTATGTCATTATATAATTATTATATCTTTAGATCATAATGAAATATTTATTATAAGTCATAAAAGTATAATGTTGAGATAAATATATAAACAGTGCTTAAAATGATAGTCAACATAGTAACAATCATAGAAACACTTAGTAGTAACTTTGTATAAGATGTGTGATATTTATCATGGTAACATACACAATTAGAAGAATGTGTTTTATGGATCATGGCATCACAAGATCGGTAGAAAATATATTTTACCCTATATTTAATAAAAATCTAAATGAATTAATAATTGTATTATATGATTTTATAGGTGTAAAACTAAAAATATCATGATGATAAATATGTAAAATAATTAACTATTTTGATTTTGAAAAAATTTTAAATATGGAAAGTGTTATTTTTGGAAAGTACTACGGAATATACTTAGCTTGTACATAAGTACATATTAATTTTTTTGACTATTTGACTATCAAAAATAGAAAAAGAGATGATTTTTAAGGTTTGGTATCAAAATTAAGAGTATTAATATAATCTAAATAGGTTTGTTGTTGGTGGACAATGGTGTAGTGCACTCCAATCTATTAACTATAGACTTGTCTCAATTAGCTATGATAGATAGAAGATAAGAAAAGACAAAATAATATCGAATATAGAGATGACCTATTAGAGGTATAAGTAGGATATATTTTTAGATAAGAGTGTAATAGATAGATAGTGTCACAATGTGTTTGATTTCATTGATTGAATACTTATTTGGGTTGAATGTGCATCTAAACTAATCACTACACCTATTGTTCCTACAAATCATGAAAAATATGATATATCAGGGTTTTTTCATATATAAATAGTTGTTTGTTTTATTTTTTAATTTAAACCCCTTAGAGAACTTTAATAACTTGAAAATCTACAAGAAAAATAGAGGAGTGCAATGGACTAATTTTATCTCAATCACCCCCTTGATGATTAGTCATTGTCTACATATCCAATATTCCAAGTATGACTATCAATCCCATGTATCTCTCCCACATATAGTGAATTTCAAATTTGTTCTCCTTTATCTATATGTATATAGCTATAGTTTGGCTTTGATACTTGATGATAATATCACGTGCCTTGTTGTAGAGGGATATTGACTTGGCTTATGGTTGTTCCTTATAAACAATGTAAAATTTAAGTATAATAAGATAGGTTTTCTTTATGTGCAAAAGCATGTATGCTTATATCAAGTTAATATCAAGTCATACTAATGAATGGTTCTTGGCATGTATTTATATGAAAATATTTTGACAATTCCCTCTCTATGACCTTATGAAACATGTGGGAAAACCCAAAAGATTGATTTCAAATTAAAAATTAGTCACTATTTGATATAGGACATGGCTAACCCAAGAGGATTTTGGTGCAGTGTATCACTATGTGCTTATATTGGACTAGTTCAAGAAGATTTGAGACAAATGTCATTTACAAAGAATATTCTAAAGGTGCTTTTATATATCTTGATAATTTTACATTGAGAATTTTATGTAATAGTAATATAAAACAAAGGGTTGAGCCTCCATATAGGAAAATGTCTTAGAGGAATGGTGAATAAGATTCATGCATTTACATCAAATTCATGTGATTAAGAGTATTCAATAATTAGCACTATCAATTCTATGACTAGTTTTTGTGTCTACATCACCCCCTTATTCTATAAATCAAATTGTTAGAGTAAAGGATAAAGATTTGAACTTGATTATGTATAACAAACTTGATCTTTGAGTAGATACTTCAATTGTGAAAAACACTCAAGTTCATCAAACCCTAAAACATCTCATGAAGTAGTCATTCTATTCATTTGTGATTTTAAATTTATGAAATTTAAAATAAGATAAAGGAATGAATACATGTGTGTATATGTATGAAACCTAATATCCTTATAAATTTTAACTAATAGCATATAATCATTCCCCCTTACTAAAGCATTTTGATAATTTGATCCAATGGATAATTGAGATTGATCAAATCCAAATTTTGAATAACTGATAAATCTCTTGAGTTGAAAATATACATTATTATAGCTCCCATGAAAGGGTAATAGTAACAAATTTACTAACCAAAAAAATGTGGAACAATGATAGTTTCTCTATAGTTGATGAAAAATCCTTTGAGTGTTGACAAACTCAAACATGTATCACTTGTACATATTTAAATCACACCATTACATATAAATAAATATTATAGTTTGCATGATTGAAAGATAATACATAATATTCGTGAATCCATCATGGATACATTTCTCATATAATTTTCTTTGAAATGAATGCTTTGCCTTTGAATATTCATAGTTTTCTCTTTTAAACTTTGAAACTTTGAAATTGTGTATCTTTGAATAATCTTGAGCATGAATGAGTATAATTCCCCCTCTAAATATATTCCAATGATATAGAATTTTATGCATCTATATGTTCAATTGTAATATGTATTTGTAACCTATGAATTTGCTCTTGTACTTATTTCTCACATGCTCCTGCATATGCAATTAAGTATGTATGATTATGCATTTTTAGTATTTAAAAATTGATTATTTATTTATGTATTATTTCCCCAAAAATTTTACTTGTGTGGTAATATATGTCATGTTCTTATTTTTGAATTATTTTGAATCTTTTAAAACATATATTTTTCTTATAAATCATATTTTTCACTAGCTTGAATCTTTGAAAACCTATACTCTATTTTGTAACATGTATTTTTTACCAAATATATTTATAGAGGTTTGGATCTATAAGATAATCCCATTATAATTAACCCTTTTGATATTATGGTTTTAACCTATAAGTCACTCATCTTGAAATAATATTTAACTATATCATGTGATAAATATATGGTCATATAATATAATGTCATCATGTTGAAGACTATGTCATCATAGAATTGAAATTTTCATGTCAAGCATGTATGTAAAATATTAAATTTTAGGCACATAAGTGTCATGTATAAATACATATAGCATTTAAGTATGACATAAAATAATTATATTTGAAGTAGACTATGCTTTATAAGTGCATGATGAAGATCATGGCACCACTAATCAAGCTCAACAAGCACACAAGCACAACATGTAATAATGTCACACTATTTATGAATAATTTTAATTAATATTATAATTAGATCTAATTCACATAAATGGAATATAATAAATCAATGTGTTTTAAATACATTTTTTAATATCAAATTGAAGATAAATTATTAAAATAGACAAATTAAAATAGAAATGAAAAAGGCTAAACTATGCCAAAGAGACAAGGACATAACTTTATGAGTCATCAACTAAATGAACATTAAAATAGAATGTATGAAAAAAATAGAATGTTTAAAACCTAGAAACATTCTAGATGTTGAGCATGAGTGTCCTTAAGGATATCAACACCTACTATAGGACTAGAATAATTTTGATATCATCCATGTTGATCGATCTTGTCTTTTTATAGAAAACTTTAAATCCTAAAATAGTCAAGTGTGGCATTGGAAAATATATCTTATTATGTTTATTTCATTTTTGGAAAGTGTGAAGATTCTTATATGTTCTTTCTCAAATATGAAAACCCTATATTTATGCCACAAGGAGATAAATGGATTTGGATTAAAAAGAGGTTATAGGTTGGAGTTGTTATATACTTCAACATCACACTATATTGAGTAGTACCTACATACCAATACTCTGAAGAGGGATCAAACATCCATGTAGTTATCTCACCTAAGTGTTTTATGTAATTATGATCCTTTGAATATATGAATGCATCTAAAATAAACTTTAATATATGATTGTGTGGGATAAGGGTTGCATAAAATTGGATTTAAACTTGGTTGAGGACTACTTGATGTGCTTATAACCTAATTTGGGAAGAATGGGCAACTTTTTCTCAATATTCACTTGTGTCAATAATCCTTGTGAATTAAAATTTATAGTTTTGTAATAAGTGATATGATTGCTTATTCATATCATTATCATTAATATGATAACACACTAGGAATATTAAAAATAGGAAGGCCGACCTAAGGGAGGGTTTCATTTGAAAATATTACTATTGGCAGTAACTAGATAAAATTATTAGATGAGGATAAGATTGACTGTCATTGTTATCCCTATTGGTTTCTTATGTTCATTAAGGAAACATGTTTAGATCTAGGTTTGAACTGAGGTACACATATGTATATAGATGTTTTTGTAAATATTAACATTTTTATGCATGACAAATGATAGTTAAAAGATGGAGTAGGTCCTCACTTAGGATTAGTAGAGGTCTAAATGGTGAAATAGGTGTCAATTAAATCCATAATTAATTAGTCATAAAATGGTTAAAATATGGATGATCAAATATTCATGACCAAATTTAGGTTACTACATCCCCCCCCCCCCCCCCCCCCCCCCCCCCCCCGCCCATTTAGTCTAGAAATGAAATTACTAGATTAAATGAAAGTTATGCCTTGGTGTGTAAGACACACTTTATCTTTTATTTGCATACTTCAATCATGAAATACACCATATAATTTGTAAAACCATGAAAAACACATTAATTAGTTATTTTGTTTCTTTGAAAAATGAAAATTTAAAACCTTAATTTGAATTTTTTAAAATTTTATTATACTTTGAAAAAAATTAATTTGAAATGAACTTTTCTAAATTTAAAATTACTTGTATTTGAATAATTTTAAATGTTAAATTAAAGTATGGAATTAATACACTTATATGTGTGAAATCAATGTTGTTTTTTTATGAATTTTATCAGTGATGGTGCTTACTTGAATAATTTTGGGGATAGTTCCTCCCATGAATCACTTGGAGAAGATGGTTCCTTATTTAAACCATTAGATAAAACTAAGGGTGATCAAACCCCAATTTTAATTTGCTCTTTTGAAATTAAATAACATTCATTAGGGAACATTAATCCTCAATTTATCTATGCTAATATTTTTAACCCCAAGATGTGAAATGGGTTAGAATCCTAATAGATTGGCACATATAATGTTGGAGTGCATAATGAGTCTTAAGTCATGCACTATGAAAGTAGATTGAATAAATCACTATAAAAGGATTACATATTCAATTGTAATATTCTAGTATATTTTTGTATTTTCTTACATATTATAGATTTTTAAATCATGATCACAATATAATGGATTACACCAATGTTCCTACCATGTCCATAGATAGAATAATGTGGCATAAAATTATATCATGCCCCCATTGTAATTGTATAAATTGAAACGATACATCAATGCTCATTGTAACTTTTATTTGAAACTTCAAAAATTTGTGAATTTTATCTTTGAAAATAAATTAGTAGTGTGTATTCAATGGAATATTCCCATATAATATGTGTCAATAACTAAAATTTTCAACATTTTAAAAACATTACAACTTTGGTTGTGCCAAATAACTAAATTTACTTATTGAAAGTGGCTCATCTAATGCAAGATAATCCCAATAAACTTCCCCATTTTGAGGCGAGGGATTTTTTTCATAAAAAATCACTCATTTAAAAATAAAATTTAACTTGAAACATATGTAGTAAGTATGTTATAGAATTAGAATATTAGTATATTAGTTATTAGTATGTTATGGGTGCATGATATGGATTATGGCACTCATTAAACTCATTAATCTCAACAATTACATACACAACAAGAATGAATGATAGAAAAGTGACATATATGGGACAAGGACCAAAAGTAAGGACATGTCAAAATGTCCTAAAGAACACACATGAACATGAATATTATCTTAAACAAGGGACATGTTCAAATTTTACACACACACACACATATCACCAAGGGAAAAAGTAAGGACATATTTAAATTTCACACACACACACACACACACAAACAAGATCTCATAGAGATGAATCAATTAAACATTTCACACAAGGTCCAAGGGCCAACAAAATAGAAAATAAAAATTTTAGTCTATTATGTACAACTAACATCAATGTAATATAGAATTAGAAAAAATAGTCTAATTTGTGCAAATATCATGTGATCATATCATATAAAATATCATGTTCATATACACTATGTAAGATTAAAATGTTATCAAGACATTTATAATTAATATGAAATATCAATAGTATAGGGGTTACATAATTATAACACTTGCATATTGTGAATTACATGCCCTAACTTAGAAAGGCCAATGGGTAAGGGAAATTACATCACCTTAATCATTAGAAATATTTTTGTGTACTACACAACACTCATAAATACTATTGAAATTCATGTGTGATATAGAAATAATATGTTATCTACTAATCATGAGATAAATAACATATTTAAAAGATACAAACTATATCTCTAACCATGTTTAGGTCCTAATTTTTTATTTTTTAAATATTTTGAACGTTTTTGCATTTTTTTAGAATATATGAGTTTTTATGTATTTTTTCAATGTGTAAAATATAAATAATAGATATTGGGATGAAACAAAGGTATCAAAATTATAAGAAAGGAGACAAATATGAATATCTCACATAAGTGTTGATGAAAGATATTTATAAATGATTTGAATGGCCAAATAAAATGAATTTTCCCTTATGGAATGTGAATTTGAATGACTATAAATATATAGGAGGATAAAATATGTATTAAAATAACTTCTTGTACATTCTAATTTCATCAAATGTACACTTGTTGAAAAATGTTGCATGTATAAACAATAGAGTTTGAAATTAAAAGATTTTACATGAAAAACTAAAAATTTCATATTATCACTAAATAAGTTATCTAAAAATTGAATTACTAATTTATATAAATGTATATTATACGTATAAAGAGCCAAAGGATAACATATACCAAATAGGATAGTGGTAGTTGACATTTCTATCCTTCACTAGGTAATTATGTCCTATAAGCAAAATGATGGAATCTTTGAAAAAAATATGTAACCAGATAAATAAATGTCATTCTTAGTATATTTAATCACTATTTTGAGACTGTCAAAATTTTGAGAGTAAAAATATAAGGTCTAAGAGGTCAATAAGTCAACTTAAGCTAAGGGCATGGAATAATAAATCAAAGGATCACAAATGCAAACAAATAGAAGAAGAAGATGTAACAAATTAAAAACTATGTATAATCAAAATTGTGTTATTTTTTTGAATCCCTTAAATGTATTTGATTTAGTTTAATCATGCACAAGTTATCCAAATATTCCATTAATATAGGAATCAAAGAAATTTTTGATGAGTGGTAAACATCTCAACTTATTTGATTAAAAGGTATTAGATATTCCAATATTAGAATTAGAATATATATCATATTCAGTAATAAATCTATTTTAATGACTATTCATATGATCTTGAATAGGAGAAATGGGTCTAGGAGATGTTTCAAGTGTGTGTGATCATTGCAAAGAATATTCCTTTTTCTTATAAACTTGATTTTGATTTGTTTGAGTTTTAACCTTTTTCATTTCTTGATTAGAAATATTTTGCTTAGATGCCAAAAACATTTTTCTATTGTACATAGTTTTATCATTAAATTGTGATGGTGTATTTGAAGGAGGAGATAACATGGAATGTATAGGATACTCATAATTGATCCCCAAAATTTTAAATTTATTGCAACAAATATAATTCACACATATATGAACCATAAAAGGTAAAACACATATTTTTTACAACCATGGGCATCCCAATAACATATCAAAAATTAATCTACATTAAGGCCCAATATATTAAGGCCCACTTATAAAGGTAACATAATATGTCCCAAAGTTATCTTTTATTACCATTGAAAGACTTGAAACTTTTAGTAGATCCATGTATATCACTTTATGTGTAAGATAATGCATGAAGTAAGGTAATAGTACATGCATTTTCACTTTATCCATTATCAACTATCACACTATGAATGTATTTTTGATTAATGTGAGTTCTTATACATAAATCATGGAAATTAGAATAATCATCAACTATTTCACTACCATCAAAAGCAATCATAATATATGGTGTAATATTTGGATTAATTATACCAATAATACCATCCAAAAGATGATCATATGATGTAAGAGGTGGATAATTATTATAATTATGATACACATTTGAAGTATCTTTGCTAATAACATGATTATTAAATGGATCACTAAACATATTGAGTTTAGCATTGTCATTTTGTGTTGGCTTTGTTTCCTTTATAGGAATGTCTACCTTTATGACATTATTATTAATAAGATCCTGAATGTGATGCTTGAATTTACAATACCTATTTTTAGAATTATCATTACATCAATGATAATCACAATATGAATTGTTATCAAAGAATTTACTTTGAGGTCTATTCATGTTAACTTAATATATAAGAGGAAAATTGATTAAGTGACATTTAAGTAACTTTTGTATAATTTTAAAAGGTGGTTGTAGCAATCTATAAAATTCAATGTGTGGTTAATCTAATCAAATAAATTTGTTAGTAGGTTGAGAAATAGCATTAACTTGTATCTTTTCTTATTATTTAGTGTCTTGTGTCTTATGTTTATAATATAGTTTGATTTGAAACTTGGTTCTATCAGTTATATGTCATGAACCAACTTTATGACCCCTTACGGATACTAGACTATAGCCTACTTTAACATGTTTCGGTAGCACTTGGACTAACAACCATTGATATTGGTCTTGTTTTTATATTTTTGTGATGCATGTACCTTATATATTTGAGATGGTATGTTATGTTGTGATTGATGCTCGTAGTGGATTCATTATATCCTAATATACCTACTGCTTATGTTAGGTTCATTTTATCTTGTATACACACACACACACACACACACACACACACACACACACACACACACACACACACACACACACACACACACACACACACACACACACACACACACACACACACACACACACACACACACACACACACACACACACACACACACACACACACACACACACACACACACACACACACACACACACACACACACACACACACACACACACATACACACACACATACATATATATAATAATAATATATATAAAAGACTCTCCTAAGCAAGTTAGTGAGTTAGACCCTTGTGTTTGGTCCTTTGGAACTTTGTGCTTAAGTATTATGATTCTAGCATATCCTACTTGATTATAAAGCATCTGGCTAACCAAATGATCCTACATGCACCTAATCCATTTTGGTTATTTATAGCATTATCGATTGGGATGGTTGGGATGCTAGTAGTGGGTTATTAGCACTACTAGTAGAGATGTTTAGTTGTGTTACACTACATTAGTTATTTGTAATGGCATCTATTATTTCCCCATCATATAATTTGATATATAAATTCAAAAAAAAATTGGGGTTGTTTAATCTAGTATCAGAGCCTATGATTTAAAGGTTTTTGTTGAGTTATGACATGTTGCACTGATTTTTGGCATGTGCATGAAAATCTAGTTGAGATTTTGTATGATTATGCATACCCTTGTAAGAGGAGTGTGGTTGCATAATGTACTTGGGTGGCTATAAATACACTTAGAGTAGGTGTGCATACCATTTTGGAGACCTATTTTACTATCGTATGTGTATACCTTATGAAGGCTGAATGCCACATGTATGTCTATGTTTTCTTGATAAGACTAAATTAGAACCTTATACTTTAGCATGCATATTGATCCATGGCTGGAGTTATATGATTTGTATAGACTAATATATGTCTTAATTGCTTGAGGAGGTCATGATGTAACCTTTATTGATCCACTTAACCTCTTGGATAAATTAACTAATAATTTAAATTAGTGTCATGTTTATGTAATATTGAAGTACTAAAATTCCATTATTGAGGGATGTGTGTATGTGTGTGTGTGCAAAAAATGGTGAAATTCTATGAGTGATCTTATGGTGTTTACCTATAGATTTGGTTGGTCAACCCTTCCCTCATTAGTTGTGTTTAGGGCAAGCATAAATATTCAACTATTGACTTTAATGAGCAAGTCAATGGAAGATTAGTGATCAATGTTTTGCCTTAGAATTGAGAAAATGATGTTTGGTATCTATTTTTGACTTATATGGGTGAGTCATTAGAAGATGCCTGGAACATCCTGACCTTGGCGAGTCCAAGGGTTGAGCTCAGACCTAGAGAAATATGTAGGGTGAGGGTGTCAAATTTTCTTAGGTAGTCAGTGAGGATTGGGATCTCTAATTTGTGGGAACATCTTGAGTTGTATTAAGATCTCAATCTTATTTATGTATTCAGTCTCTCTTTGAGTAAAATAGAGGAGCATGTGGCTTCGTGACTCTAAAGGGTTGACAATAAATAAGCATATGAGGATGTTTATTTCCTATGTTACATTCATGATGTTGTTTTGATCATAGATGTGTTTACATCAATGATGGTTGTTTGATCATGGATAGGTTGATTTTTATGAGGTTATCTTTTTAACCATGGATATGTTATATCCATTGGGATGTTTACCTAATTTTGGCTGAGTTATCCATCCATGAGGATGCTTATTTGAGAATTTGACTATGTTTTGATACTCATGGAGTTTCTATTGTGATATAGATATGCCCTACATCCATGAGGATGTTTATTTCAAGTTCAGTTGAACTGTTGCTTGTGGAAATGGTAATTTCCATGGTATTGTTATAGCATTCACCCCATACCTTGGCTAAGTTCATCCTTTCCCAAAAACATTATTGCATCAAAGCAAGCATTACTATTTAACCTTTGAGTTATTGGATGAAGTCAACTGGACAAATAGTGATGTAAGTATGTTGTTGTAATCATAAGATATTACCTTAGAAACCATATATAGTTTGCATGGGCAAGCTATCTAATGATGCTGAGGTATAATATCTTGGGAGCTCCAAGGGTGCAACTTGAGCCCAGAGGGTCTAGTGGGTTAGTGTGGATGACTTACTTGGGCAAGTTACAAATTCTTAGGTATCTCTTATTATTCTTAGTTAGCATGAGCCATTTATCAATGATTTCTAAACATTTTTGGTAAATGTTTTAAAACTCATGGGGATAGATTTTATGGCTTTGTTGGAATATGACCTTCCTTTGAGGAAGGTGTTCATGATTTGAGATTCTTGGGACTGATTATGTGTATTTTATGATGGATATTTAGTTTCATTTAGATGAAATCTAGACATCAAGTGACCCAACATGAATCATGGACCCTTGTGCTTCACCACTATGTGTGTTATTCATTGTGATGTGAAAGTACCTTGGCATATTTATTAAATGCCTGAGTCATTTTTGCATGCCCTAATTCATGTGGCTTCCCCTTGTATATTAACTAATGTGTGTTGTATAACTATTACTTTCTTTGGTCTTGTTAAATCATGTAAACTTTTTCCTTTATTATACTTGTGCATATGGTTGACCTTGTGGATGGTCACATACTTGTTTTGATATAACTTTATTGTGTGAACTTTTACATTTTGTTGATTATGTCAATCATGTAAATTGGTATATTTTACGCCTTATGTGTATGTAATAACCTTGTGAGTTTTCACTCTATCTTCCTAATTATAGCATGGATATATGATAATTTTTCATACATGGTTGCATATTATTCATTGTTGAATATGGAAATAGTGTCAGAATTACTTGTGTAAAGTGATCTTCTCTCTTTTTAGAATTAAGCATGTAAACTTTACATTGATCAATGTTTAAAAATTATTGCATGAATATTTTGTGTACATGTCTTGGTAATAGATGTGACCTTGTGTTTTTTAATATAATGGTATGTGGTAATATGGTCATACCCCACTATGTGATGTGTTTTCCCTCTTGAAACTAGTTTCTTTTTGGTTGAATTAGCCAAGTATGATGTTGTATTGTGTTTTTTAATCCTACATCACTACTCTAGAATTGAGTTTTGATGTAAGTAGGAGGCTTAGGGTGAAGTGAACATTATATCTAAGATGATTAGAATGGGTTTAGGCTAGGGAGTGGAGTCTCATGTAGGATAAAATCCCAATTCTCCCCTTTACATGAAGTAGCCACCTGATTCATTCAGGTTATACACCATGAGTGCCACAAGATTGCCATAGGATATTCATGCATAATGGTCACTTCTTGGATTAAGTGTTCCTTCAACCACCTCTTTGAGGTTTTTGTATAAACAACTTTATAAAATTTGTCTGTGTATCCTTGTAAAAGCACTATTGGTCCTAGAAATTAGACTTTTATGAAAAAAATCAACAAGACTAAACTTACTAAAAAACAAGTACATGTTGACTTGTAAAGTCAAGCATGTTATCCTTGAGGTAATGGTTGAATTACCTAAAAAGTATATTATGGTATGAATATTATAAGTTGCCAACATGTGTTGACTAGTAAGTGAAACCATGTTGTGTATGAGGTATTATTTTGCATATACCTGATACTATTTTTTTGTAAATGTAAATATTTTTTATGGTTTAAGTATGGCTAAAATGCATGTTGATATTATGCTCAAATAGAGAAATGTTAAATCCTGATCAGGTGGATTTTATTATTTTTATATATTACAATGAGGTAATTATAGTGAGATGGTTATATTTTAATCCATGTAACCATCATGCAAGCTCATGATTATGTTGGAGAACATGTTGTAAGCCTTTAGTTTGCATGTGATGCCTGGTATGGCTTCTCCATGGTTTAGCATGGTTGGTGTGGGATGTTACACTAACCTTTGAATGATTGATGATGTAGTGGAGTAATCACAGTAGTATGGATTACTATATTGTGATATCACATTTTATGATGAATGTTCTTAGGATTATGCACATGGCATAATGTTTTAATGGAAGGTCTCCACTATAGATTTATTTTTTGATTGCAATCTAGTGGGATTGGATGATTGTGTGAATATTAACCTCATATTGTATGTATGTGTATGTTAACATGAGTAACATTGACCCTAGTCAAGTTGCATATTTAGATTGTTAAGCTATTTTAGTTATCACATTTTTTATTTTGTGGTTCCTTAGTTGCATGTTCCTATTTGGGAGTGTTGTTAGTGACCTTGTTGGGAAATGTATAAAGGTAAGTTTTAGCTATGGTATTTGGGACACCATATGCTCATGATGTTTTGTGGTCACCATCATAATGACTGGAATCGTCAATTTCAATGGTGTTATATTAATTTTAATAGTTGTTACCTTGGAATTTTTACTGACTAATGTAGGCATTTTGGGTTTGGTGAGCCTATTTTACCTTGTTTATAGCAGATGTTAATGTGTTGATGGCCTTTTTAAGGCATGAGGGTAGAAACGTTCCAACCAAGTTGAGTGAGTTGGTGGAATTTTTAGTTGTGATAGTATTGTTCAAGTGTTATTTTTTCCTTTTTAGTGTCATGGAGGACATGTGATGATGAAAAGGAGGAAATTAATTAGCCTAATGTATTGGATAACACTATCATTCTAAGGATAATAGATAAGATAATTGTGAGATGTAGCTGAGTCATTTCCACCCTATAATGTGTGGAGTAATTGTGTAATAGTGTTGATTGGTTTTGTTGGACTCCTTCTAAGAAATTTTTACTTAACTTGTGATGGTCATCAAGATGGATCCTCTATAAGGAGAGGAGGATGTCATGAATTGACTCTGTGACCCCTTATAGATACTAGACTATAGCCTACTTTAGCATGTTTTAACAATACTTAAACTAGCAATTGTTGATGTTGGTCTTGTTTTTAGATAGTTGTGATGTAGTTACCTTGAATAGCCAAGGTGGTATGTTATGTTTTGATTGATTCTCATACTGGATTCATTATATCCTAATATGTATACTGTTTATGTTAGGTTCATTTTATCTTGTGTGTGTGTGTATATATATATATATATATATATATATATATATGTATGTATGTATGTATATATATGTATATATATGTATATATATATATATATGTATACATATATATATGTATATGTATATATATATATATATGTATATATGTATATATATATATATATATATATATATGTATATATATATGTATATATATATATATGTATATATGTATATATATATATATATGTATATATATATGTTACTTTAGTTATCTTCATTACTATCTGTTATTAATATATCATGTTTTACTCAATTGACATTGATATGTTTTGTTGTGTTGATTGTACCTCATAGGGAATGCATGGGTTTATGGTTATTAGGACTAACTTTTGCCCTTCTCAACTATAGTTGATTATACATGATTTATCATTTTATGTCTAATGATTCATGTTGAGTTATTATTATCATATTGATAGCATTCAGGTACTATTGATGTCTTATTTGGTGGATGCAAACCCCAGACCATGAGTTAGGATTAACATTGGGTTTAGACATCTTGGTACATCATCGATAATTGAGTAGTTAAAATATCACTCCAATAGGTATAGCATGTATCTTATAGTACTGAACCACCATTGTCATATACCTTTATGTTATTGCTTCCCATCATTTGGTCTTGCCCCATTTTGAGCATGTATGTCTTGTTCTTATTCCTTCTTAGGATTATCATATTTTGGCATAGTTGTCCTTCTAGACATTGTGTGATTAAGGTCATTTTCACATTTTGGTTATCCCCTACATGTCATAGACTTGTGTTGATATTTTTCTTAGTGACATTTTTTTATGTGTCTCATTTCCTAGCTAGGTTAGGTTTGGGAACAAATAGGCCATAGTGGATCTCTCGACCTTAGTAACCATGCTAGCAACCTCCATCATGGATGATCATTTTCTTGGATCTTCATGTCTATTTTATGTTTCTAGTAATCATTATCA
Organism: Torreya grandis; assembly: GCA_037957365.1. Lineage (NCBI taxonomy): Eukaryota > Viridiplantae > Streptophyta > Pinopsida > Cupressales > Taxaceae > Torreya > Torreya grandis. Next base: position 1,979,117 of record JARHVA010002190.1, on the reverse strand, counting down.
TTATAATGAATTTTATTATTGATATTATTACCTTAAGTATTGATGTTGACTATTATCATTCTATTAGCACCATACTTAGCTAATCATTTATTAATGACTTTATTTCTTAATTATTTATTATCGATCTATGGCTAACATATATGTTTTGTTTATTATTATCATTTTGTTATTGACTTTTAATGCACTATGTTATCAATTTTTATTGTGTCCTTCATTAATCGACTTAACGATTTTATTATCTATTTAGTTAAAATTTTCCTTTATTATTTTAATTGGGTTTTATCATATTATATTTTCAATGAATCATTAATTATCTTATAATATCAATTTAAAGTATTTATTACTTTATATATATATATATATATATATATATATATATATATATATATTTGATTTTATTCTTATTGATTGATATTTGTTTAATGATTTTATTATTCTATTAGAGAGTTATTGATTTTCTATAATATAATATTTTATATATACATTTATTTATTTTTAGGGGTTGGAGATAGAAGTAAGGATGTGTGTGTGTGTGTATATGTATGTATTATTTTATTGGGATGGCTTGCAAAATAAGCCAAAAAAGGAGTGTTAACCAAGAGCTTATGCATATGGCCTGGAGAACATGACAGGTGTGTAAGGGATATATTGGTCAGAGGATATGGGATGTGAAGTAGGGAAAAGGTATAACAAGTTGGGTGAGAGAAGATAGGAAAAACAAAAGTATGGAGTGTAACAAGGAAACGGTGGAGGGGAGATATGTTGTTAGGGAGATGGCATATGGGAAATGTGTCAGTGAAGGAGAGGTAATGAATTGGTCTAGTTGGGGAGTGTAGGAAGAAGGCATGGATGGAATATACTAAGGAGAAGAGACACATAATGGTATAGAAGGGAAAATCCATTGGGGGTAGTGTTGACCTAGGAGTAGGTTTTTCATTAGATGAGTTTTAGTTTTGAAATAAGGGTTACATTCTATTTAAAAGGGGAGTTTTACATTGGCAAAAGTATATGTTATTTTATGTATTTTTCTTTATTTTGTTTCATCCTAGAAGCATTGACTAGGTATAAGGGACATTTAATATGATGTGGGAAAAGAAAGAGAAGCATGTAAGGGGCATAGGGTGGATGTTATTGGTATTTGGCCTTAGTTGGAGAAGAAAGCAAGGGGCTAGGCATGATATCTAGCTAATGATTACTAGGCATCAATGCACTCTGCTAAAGGTAATACAACCTGGGATTTTACCATTGACACTATTGTGATTATTTTTCTAACTAGTAAGTTACTTTTGGTTGATGATTATTTATCTATTGAATGAGAATATTTGTAGTTAAAAAAACCCATATACTTGTGCCATTATTCCTTTTGGCACAAAAATGCTTTATGAGAATCAATTAGGTTTATTATTTTCATCAAATTTTGTTTTATCAAACCCTCCTCTGGTGAATACATATTTATATATATAATCATGTATTTTAATCAATGGGACCACAACTACTTATAAAATCATAGCTACATTTTCAATGAGTGAATTGGGGGTTTTCAAAATGCTATGTTTTATGAATTAATTATATTTTTTTTCCCTTGGTGGACCATTTTACACTATACTATTGATAGGGTGTGTAAAAGATGTTGATTGGTGGTTTAAAAGATAAAATGAATTAGATTTGTTTTACTCCCTAAGGAAAATTTTATTCTATCTCTATAATTCCCTATTTCAAACTTAAAATTGAGTTGGGGTTTAGAGAAAATCCTAAGGTAGATTACTAGATGTAATATATATGATGCTATATATATGGTCTATTCGTATATATATACATATATATATATATATATATATATATATATATATATATACTCATACACTTCCTTAAATAAGTAACTGAGGATCCTTCAAATTGATTAAGATTGTTTATTGGGTTTTTCCATTTCTGTTAAATGAGGCCACTTTTCCATTATTTTAGATCTATGGAATTTCATGAAGTAATTAATGTCATCATAACTAGCTATGTTAAAGTCAAGTCAAATTTAAATTCTATTGTTGAGCATTTTTATTTCCTCTTTTTGACTCAATTGAGTTATGTGGTTACTCAAAGTTGGCTCCTTTATGTTATTTATTTCATGCTTGGATAAGTTTCCTAGACTGAGCATTAGACCATAGCTTGGCATTCTATTTTATGAATTGGGTGTATGTTAGACCTTTATTTTTGTCATAAGTCATTCCCTATAAAAATACAATGTATGCCTTGGGCATCACTCAGGCCAACTGGCTCGATTAAGTGTTGTGACTCTATGTTACTTGCATTATTCTCTTGTTCTTCTTGATTATTTTTCAAGTCCTTATTATTGGATTAATATTATGTGTATACCTCTTACCTCACCTAAGTACCTAGTTTCTAAAACCCTCCACTAAGCTGATGGTTGGGGTGGTAAGCATCACTAATGGTTGGGCTCATAGGGCTAGTTTCAAGGGGTGTCCCTCTTATGTTGTCCATCCTTCTTTATTATTACACTTGATTTACATGTGGAAACTTTACTTATTCATCATTGTTGACATTTAGTGTTGGATCGATGGATTTCAATTATTTACTCATTTTATGTGATAGTTCATCAACTACTTTATACAATTTTGTAATATTATTAAGTTGAAATATAGACATTAGTCAATATGTTATAGAATCTAGAGGTAATATTGATGATAGTTATGTGGGTCTTATATATTCAACTAACTATAATTATTCCTTGGTGATCATTTATAGTGGGCTCTACTCTTCATGTGAGTGGTGGTATACTAGAACACATTATGTTTTACTTTATCTCTTCATATTGTTTTATGCACCTATTTTAGTGACATACTTGTGGAATTTAAGTAGGAATGAAATTGGAAAATTTTAATATTGTAAAGACTAAAAAAAATGTCCATAACTTTAAATTACATAAAATTAATATGGTTTTATCTTATGATGTGGTTAAAATAACATAAGGTTATAAATCTCCTTGATAGAATTATGCATGTTTATACATAATTTTCATAATAAGAACTGATTAGTGACATTCTCATATCATATAATGTCTATTTAGTATGTGGACTTACCATTTTTTATTACATTATAATTGATGGTAACTAATTGAAATGAGAGATATTCTTATTTGTAACATGATCAATAATGAGATAGACTTGGGCTTAATTCAATAACCATGAATAAGTATACAGCCTATTGTGCATTTAAATGCATACACCTGGAGTTTATTTTCATTATGATATTTTGGGTGTGCATGATTTCATGTTTATAACCTTATATGAAACAAAAAATTATGCTTGAGTTATGTAATCCATTTTTCCTTAAGTATTTAAGACATCCATTAATTTATAGTGTTGATCTTAGACACATGGCTTCAACAGAAATGTCATCTTGGCTGAGAATTAAGATGTTACAAATATATTATGCAATTATTTTATTGGTGATTCTAAAAATAGGTTCTCATTATTGTATTATATCAAGGAATGTTTATTTTTTGTAATGTCACTCCAAGTGAGCTTACTTCCATTTCTTAAGTAATGATGTAATCTAGATTAATGATTTTTTTATATGGACCCACATTTTGTATTATGGATTTTACCATTATTGGTGTCATAGTACTTTAATAATATGACTTATATTCTTAAAGTTTGTTAAATTAGATATCTTAATGCAACTCTTGTTTATTATAATTTGGCTAAATTGTCTTTATTGCTTATGTGAGGATTGATAGTCATTGGTTACACTAGTTTGTACATGCTTAAGATTAAGCTTATCCTTATCATGGAACTTCACAATATACCTTATGTTGTCATTTTTATTTACTCCATGTGATTGGTAAATAACCTAGAATGAGGATGAGAAATTTTAAGTTATGGAAACCTCTAAGGTAATACCTATTTATATGATTGATTAATCCACCTTGGTAATGAGTTTATAAAACATAATATTCCTTAATAAAGGAACAAGTAAATCCTTGAGGCTAATTAAGAAATAAACTTTTGTATAGTCATATGCATGCTAATTAAATGACATAAATACTAATTTTTATTTAATAACATGGTATGATAACCAAAGGATAATTAAGTAACATTAGGTGTGAGACCACTTATGATGACTCACAGGATGGTGATCCTATAGCATGATAAGTGACCTTATATCATAAGGTGTAATAGATATTTCAATGCTAAATATATGTTTGTTCAATAGGATACTCACGTGTGTGATGTCACCTACCTAGAGTTAATTATTTTTTAATTCAACTAATCTAATGAGAACAATTATTTCTACATAGAGTCTTTTCTTGTGTGTGGTGCCTTAACTAATTAAGGGTTTGGATCCTTAATTTATGTCATGTTATCTTTAGTATAAAAATTGAGGTTTCAACTCATTGATCTTGTGATGTAAAAGATTTTCTTGAGAAAGTTCGTGTGTTGGACCCTTAAGTTTAGTCCTTTGAAACTTCATGCTTAAGTATTATACTTCTAGCATATCCTACTTTCTTACAAAGCATCTAGCTAACCAGATGACCTTGGATGCACTTAATTCCATTTTGGTTATTTATAACATTATCCATTAGTATGGTTGGCATGTTGGTAGTGGGTTGTTATCACTTCTATTAGAGATGTTTAGTTACATTGCACTACATTAGTTATACACAATGGGGTATATTATTTCCCTATCATGTACTTTTATAGATAACTTCAAAAAAAAATTGGGGTTATTTCATTATATTAGATGTATGTGTGTACTTAATCTTGTTTTAATTAAGAGTTCTAACTTCTATATTTACTATATCATTAAAAATGTATTAAAATGACTTAAACTTCTTAAAGATAATTGACTCATGTAATGGTGTAAGAAAAATTTATTTTAATATGTCTTGTATTTCATTATCTACCAATACATTAGTCATTTTATCCAACATAGTCCTATAATGGAACACATAATCATTTATGGGTTCGTTATTTTATTGTTTAAGTTTATTAATTTGTGTATATGAAAGTTTCTCATCAATATTTATAGAAAAGTGTTTAATAAATAAATCTAATAAAGGATAAAAAAAATTCATAGATTGAGTAGGTGAGTCATAAAAATAATGTAAATCATAGTATTTTAATATCATTGGAAAAAATTTAGTTTGTAAGTTATTAAATTCATTGTCCAGGCATGTTATGTGAAAAGATATGAGATATTATTCAGGATCTTCCTTTACACTCATATAAAGGAAGAGTATGAGATAAAAATTTGATGGGTAAAATATAGGATGTAATATCATGTGCTAAAGTATAGTGAAGTAAATCATGGTAATCCAATTATCAATTAGATTTTAAGACACCTTTCTCTAAATTAAACACCTTTTCTTAAAGAAATATAACTACTTGTTTGAGATATTTTTCATTATATGAGGTATGTTATGTAGTATGTGTAGCTAATAAAGGATTAGAATGGCTTACTTAGTTAGGCATAGGCATAAAATATAATGTAAACCATGTATTTCCCCCAAACTTAAATATGTGGATGGGATAGTAATATCAATGTTATTGGTGACCACACCTATTGTAAGGTTTACAAAGGGTTGCTCAACAAAATCATATGGTTCTTGAGATGCAGTTGCATTCTCATATATCCATTATTCTTTTCATGTTAAAAATAGTAATTAATCAATGTCATTTGGATGGATGTCGAGGTATTAACTAAAATATTTGGAATCTATATTAACAAAACCACTTTCTTGAATATCTTTGACTCACTAATTTTATCACTTTATATGGATATAATAATTTTATAAAGAGGGTGTAAAGTAATTGATCTAGAATCCATGAAAAATATAGAAGTGAAAAAAAAGAAAAAGAAATAAAAATATAGATGATAAAAGGCAAATTTTTACACATCTTGATGTCAATGACATTAAAATCCTAGAAGACTATAACCCTAAGGAAACATAGGGTGAAATAGGCTAAGAATAATAAATGGGTTCATTAAATTTTATGATGAATTTGAATTAATATTGTAATTAACCCTAATTCACATAAATGGAATAAAATAAATTAGGGTGTTATAAATACATTTTTAAATATAAAAATAAATATAAATGACTAAAATATATAAAGTAAAATAGATTTGAACAAGGATAAACTATGCTAAATAGAGATGAACTTAGCTTTTTGAGTTATCAATTAGCTAAATATTAAAATAGAATTTAAGAATAGATATATTACAAAAAAACTAAAAACATTCCATAATCTTAGCCTATGTTTACTCAAGGATAGGAAATCCTAATAGACGATATGAGAAACTACCACTATTGTCCTTGTTGGTTGATCTTGTATTTTTACATAAAATTGTAACTCTTGGAATAGTCAGGTGAGATAATTAAAAATAGGTATTCTTATACTAATTTCATATTTAAAAAGTGTGTAGAAACATATATGTGCATTTTAAAATATGAAACCTTAGATTTATGCCATAATGAGATAAATAGATATGGAGGATTAAAAATGGTTGGTAGTTGAATTTGTGCTAAACCTCAACACCCCATTGTGTTTAGCGTTGCCTACATACCAATTCTCTAAAGAGGGATCAAACCTCCATGTAGTTATCCCACCTAAGTGATTTTAAAAAAAAAATCCTATAAATATATTAATGCATCTAAAATTGTCTTCAATACTTGATAATTTGGTTTTAGGGTTGCATAAAACTAGCTTGAAACTTGGTTGAGCACTGATTGAAGTGTTTGGAACCTAATCTATAAAGAATATAGAAGTTTTTTTCAATGTGAACTTATGTCAATAATCCTTGTAAATTAAGATCACCAGTTGATTAATAAGTGATTTGAATATGTATTTACAACAATCTCATTGATATGAAAACACACTAAGAAGCTTTAAAATAAGAAGGTCAAACTTAGGGAGGGTTTTATTTGAAAATATAGCTATTGGCAGGAACTAGACAAAATCATTAAATAAGGACAATATCAATGGTCATTTTTGTCCTTATTATTTTATTTTGTCACCTAAGGAAACATGTTGAGATTCAGGTCTAAACTAATGCATATAAATGTATATATGTGGTTTTAGTAATCATAGCATTTTTGTCTATGATAGATGATGATTAGAAGATAGAATAGGTCATCTCTTAGGCTTAGGATAGGTCCAAATGATGAATATATTTCAATACTTGCACAAGTTATTTAAGGATAAAATGGGTAAAATAGGCATGATCAAGTATTTATGACCATGTTTTAGTTACTACACACACACGGTCATAAAATAAATTTAAGGGATACATACAAGGTACATACTCAAATGTCACATAAGCAAATATTTTTCACACATAAGACCAATGGCCACAAGCAATAGACATGTTCAAATGTCACACATACCAAAAAATTATCTCATATATATGCTTAAGTAATTTTAACATAAATCCCAAGGGGCACACATAATAAATAATCAATGCTAAGCCTATTATGAAATAAATTAAACAACATCAAAGGATCATATAACAAGTGAAAACTAGCCTATTTTATCCATATGTATCAGTGTCATAATGTTAGAAAAGTAGTATATCTAGTAGCATAATTTAAAATATTTGATATTTAGCAAGGTGCTTGTAAGATATGGAGCTCAACATTGCATTTTAAGTCATGGATAGATGTAACTTGATAGTGTAACATGTAAAATAAATACTTCCCCAATGGGAATGGCCATTTAATATAATGGAAGTCTAACATCTAATAATACATATGTAATGTATTTCCTACATCACACTCAATTACCTCTTAAAATTTATGTTGTGTATAGAAAATAATATGTTATTTACCAATATATATTTATAAATAACATATGTAAAGAATAAAACTAGCATCTTATGTCATGCAAAGGTCCTCGTTTTTATTTATTGAATTTTTTTTGTATTTTTATAATATTTTTCAAATATTTGGGAGGGGAAACTAGCCTATGATTTCATTAATGTAAGGATCATAATGTATGCTTGGATCAAATATTTTAAGCCTTATTTTTAATGGATAAGTAATACTATATGTAGATGTATCTGAATCTCATAAAGCATCAAGTGTTGTATCATAATTATCATGACCATTTCTTATATAATATGTGTTCATATGCGTAACTAGAGAGGTTTTAAGACTTGATGAAATCTACTATATAATTTCATTTGTTTGGTTTGGAACACACAAAACTATCATAAGAGTTATTTTAGGATGAGTTGTATAAGATTTATATTTTTATGAACCTTGATTAAATCTTTGAGATGAAGCTTGGTTTTTGGGAAGGTATACATTTTTTCCTTATACTAGTTGTATATATAAATTATGTATAAGTAATAAAATTTAATTTTTAGTATGCACTTGAGTGGGTGCACTAATAATCTTTGTACTACACTTTGAATAAGGTTTCTTAATTACATTTGTATTTTTCTCATGAATAGGCTTCACAAATAATTATGGTGGTGATGGGGGAGGAGGAAGAGTGATAAATGACTATAGGGGGTTCTCATATATAATGCCTTAAAATTTGAACACTTTATTTCAATGTATGTACTAAAGTAATATATGAAATATATATGTTAACGTGTGAAGCTTCTATATCAATGGGAATCCTAATAACATGTTGAAGACCCATATTTTTTTAGACTAGAAATGGAGTTTCTATTGTTGTTAAACCCATTTAAAGTGGTAATAATATATGAACAAGGGTATCATATGTCTTATTATCAAAATCCTTTACTGTTATTGATGTAACTTGTAAATATTAATCTATATATCCCAAAATGTAGAGGAGGGTCATTATGCATGAACTTTTACTTAAACCATTATCAATCATAACCCTCTAAATAGGTTTATTATTGATGTATGATCTAATAAATGATACATGCCTATTTAAATCATTACCATTTATTTCACTATCAATAAATGTGATTATTGTATGTTATGTTTATGTTCCTATAAATTTAATAATGATTACATCTATTGGATGCCCATATGTCGTAAGAGGAGGATGTGCATTTACGCATGATGTACTTATGAATTATTTAGATTCTTCATTATACCATGATTATGGAAAAGGATTGATAAATATTTTAAGTTTTGTGTTATAATTCTATTATGGTCTTGATTCTTATTTAGGTGTGTTTACCTCAATATTATTATCATCTATGAGATATTTTATTTTATGCCTTAGCCTGTAATTGTTGGTTTTAGAATTTATAATACATCTATTAAGTCACAATATACATTATTGTCAAAATCCTTATATTAAGGCATGGTCAAATCAAGATCAAATGGATAAGGTAGAGAGAGAATATTTTAATAAATAAGATTTTTTTATCCATATATGGGGAGGTTAAAGTAACCTTGTAAATAGCCTCTCAGTTACAGTTGCTAATGGAAGCTTGTTTGATGGTTGTGAAATTACATTTAGTTTTACTTTTCCTTTATTTTGTCTCTCTTTAATTTTGAATTTGTAATTTGAGTTTTTTTATAACTCGATACTTGATGCTAATGGAGAATTTTTTGCATACTTTAGATAAGATATTAACATCATTTCTTTGATTTTATGGCATACCTCATTGAAAGATCTAAATTTGTCAAACATTATTGATTCAAGGAGCGGTGATAACAAGATTTGAGTAAAGATATCTTGTAATTAATTAGCATCCATAGATTTCATCTTTTATATCATATTTTTGTACTAAATTATATATTGTAAATACATTCATTTGACCCTTACTTGAGTTTTACCTTTTGTTCATAAAATAATTTTTCAACACCATCCATTGAAAATCATGCTAGGAATTGATCTGCCAATGGGTTGAATATCTAATTGATTGAAGTGGTATATCATAGAACCATAAAAATGCATATTATTTGAGACTTTTTTGAAGGATCATGGTGATAATACTTATTATTGTTATCCTAGCCCAAAGATGTTGTATGGAATGAATGAAGATGTTACTCATGATCCCTTTTACCATCGTAAAGTGGTAGCCTACAAACTAAAAATTTTATTGTTAGTGGGGAAGAGGCTATTTTAGTTGCCATAGTATTATAAATTAGAGTATGAAAATACATTTCATGAGTAATTTCAGAAATACCTTCTTCTAATTATAATATTTCAGTATGCAAGGTTAGAACAGTTTTATCAAGAGAGAATAGATCAAATGAGTTTGTAAGTAGACCTTATGTGGTGATAAACATAGGTTTATATGATTTATTTGTATAAATATTCATCTTAATATACTATAAATAAATTGATTCCACCATACCCAAGGATGTTGGTACATATGTAGCTATATGGGTTGATATATGAATAGTAGAAATAATAGTGACTAGAACATCTGAAGTGGAGGTGTAAGTTGAATCTAATTTATTTTACTCATATCTCCTAATGTAGAGGAATCCATAAATATTATGTGGGTTTTAATTAATATAATTAGTGAATTTTTATCATTAACTTCCTCCTCTTTTGTTGTAGTAACATTATCAGTATCAATGTCCATAATAAGTTCACCAAGAGGATGTGGACTAGGCCTTATATTATTTTGAATTCATGATTATTATTTTTCATATGTCATTATATACTTTACAAGGATTGTATTCAATAGTGATTACATCTTAGGAGTATTATAGCAAAAATTTGGGTTGATTAAGGCTTGAGATTGTACATTAATTCTTTTAGAATTATTATGATTGTTGGATTTAATTAATGCATATAGATAATTTGTAATAGATTGCACATTAATATAACATGTAATAATAAACTTGAAAATATGTGAACTAGATGCATTCATTATGACCTAGTTTTTTAATTTAAAAATTTGCAATGAAAGAAGGAGTAAATAGTCAAGGGTGTGCTTATTTTATAGGACCTTAGATCTATTTATCTTAATCATAAATAATGAACATGACCATGAAGGAAATAACTATATATTATTACAAAATTACCATATCCACACTATCCCTTGTCTATGATATGTTGAACAAATGATTGAAGGCTTAATATGGATGAAAAATAAAAATCTAGGTGTTTTTGTTATACCATGAGGTGTGTAGAAACTAAAATATATATAGTGTTGTATAATGGGTTTATTATGGGGTTATTACCCCTCACACCATATCAAAATTAAAAATAACAACCATTTTTTCCATAATGACAACTCTTATAAGTTTTAAAACTACCAAAACATAATTCCTAAGAAAACAAATAAAATAGGAAAAAGAAATAAAAATTAAAGGCTTGACAACAAAGGTTCAGTTTCACCAATATGTTTAAAACTATTTTTAATTAAACATTAAATTAAATAATAACTCTATTATATAATTTTATGGGTGTAAAATAATAAATTTCATAATGATAAATATTTACAATATTTAACTATTCTAATTTTTAAAATTTATTAAATATGGAAAGTCTTATTTTGGAAAAGTACTAAAAAAGAATATGCTTAGCCTTCACATGAATACCAATTTCATATTATGATTGTTTGATTGTGAAAAATACAAGAATATATGGATATACATGCTCAATATCAAAATTATAAACAAAAACATAATTTGGACAAGCCCCTTATATGTGGACAATGGTGCAATGCACTCTAGTTTGTTGACTATGGACTTACCTAAGTTGACTATGATAGACAATAAACTAAAAATATAGAAGTAAGAATCTATAAATATTAGATCAAAGGTCAAATCAGAAGATGTTTTAAGACAAAAACACATAAGGTAAAGAATAATTAGTGCTCTTAATTCTGTTAACCATGGACTTATTTGGGTTGATTGTGCATCTAAACCAATCATTATAAATATTTCACCTGTAGATGATGATAAATATGATATATTACACTTATGTTTTTTTAAAACATAAATATATGTTTTCCTTATTTTATCTTTAAAACCCTTGGGTTATTTTTATATCTTTAAAATGTGTAAAAAAAATTAGGGGTTGTAATGGGTTGAGCTGACCTCAATCACCCCCTTGATGATTTACCACTACCTATGTATCTAATACTCCAAGGATGGAAATAAATCCCACATATGTAGCCCACCTAGAGTGAATATGTAATTTTTTCTCCTTTAACTTTATGTATGCAACTAAAATTTGGATTTAATATTTGATAATGATATCTCTTGACTTTTTTTAGATGGATATTGACTTGGATTATGGTTGCTCCTTATGAATAAGGTAAAATTCAAGAAAAATAGGGAAGATTTTCTCAATATGTAGAATTAGGTACCAAGTGAATATCAATTGGTGATAATGAATGAATCTTGACGTGTATTGATTACAAATTCTTAAAATAGACATTATTTTGCATAGGATGTGGCCAAACCAAGTAGATAGGGGAAAATTGTGTCATTGTCTTCTTATAGAAGTTTTTTTTGGGAAGATCATCGATAGACATATTTTTAGGGAACATTCTAAAGTTGATTTTAGATAGATTTAGTATTTTTCATTTATATTTATTCATAATATTAATATAAAACAAAGGGTTTATCCTTCATATAGACAAATATATTATAGGAATGGTGAATAAGAGTTGTCTATTTATGTGCAAGTCATAAGGTTTAGAATATGTCAAGAATTATCACTATCAAGTACCTGTGACTAGTTCTATGTGTCTACATAATACTTTATGTATTCACACAAATCATAAATATTACTTGAAATTTCAATGACACACACAATAATTCATAGAAACACCATGATACACATAGTGTTACATAGATTAAGAGTCACATAGAGAACAACCAATGTTACATAAAGTAATAAAAATAATTAAACATGGAATGATTTACATAATGAGCACCTAAAATTGTATAGAGTCAAATTTAAATATGGAATTATTCACACAAATTGATACACACCTATGGATAATACATATAAAAATAAAGGCTAATCTACATAATCAATGTAACATCAACACATATATAACAATATGGTACCCAAGGAATATATCACTCTAAGTAATATGATTAAGATAAATCCATGTATAATCAGTGTAAATAGCTCAATATTATTAATGTAATGGTTATTATAAGATGTAACCTATGTTAATTTCACTATTAAATCCCAAGTGTAAGCATTATCTCTATGTGGAAAGGTAGACTCTAGGTATAGGAAAATCCTTCATCTATGCATCCATGTTATATAGAGCATGTATATCCTACATATCACTCATTTATTTAATTAAATTCATGTGAATATAAAAATGGATATATAATCTACCATATGTTATGAATCATAAGTATATCATGTAAAATAGAAATATAGGTCATGCATACATCTTGATTTTTAATTTTTATTTTATTTTAATTTTTAATTTTTTTGAGTTTTGAATTTTGAATTTTTTTGTATTTGAGATATGAATTATTCTAACTAACAATCCCATCAAGAGGATTCTCTAATTTAAGTATTTTTTTAATCATGGTTATTGTTATCTTTGATGTGTTAGTAGTAACACTTACATTTGTATTAGAATCAAAGAAGTGATTTGATGGTGTAACATATCCATGATGGTCATCATAAACCCTATGATCCTATGTTTTTTGTGTAAATGTAGTATCCATAGTATTATATTAATTATTTTGTATACCATGAGAGTATGCCTAAATTAATTTTGGAACACATGAAGTAACCTATAACTAGATTAGGACATGATAGAGTAGGTAATGCATTTTGAACTAGGATAAGCCTCCAATTCATAGCATTGAAGTATTGATATTTTAGGAAAATGAAATATTTTTTTCTAAACTACATACATATAATGAACCTATACAGGGTGTAAACAAGTTATGGTGTAGACTTCAAATGGAAGGTCTATGGTTTAATAAGATAATAATATAGTATTCTCAAAACTATAACCAACTTGGTGTTGTATATATACTTCACACATAAGTGCATTGATGATGGTACTACATATATATTATGTATCCAAGAATGTCCTAACAACATTTAGAATGCCCTTATACTAGGTAGGACTAAAAACAAAGTGGAAATTATTGTATATCCTACCTTAAGTGTTATCACAATATTATCAAGATGTTCATGTCTCTTTCCTTCAAATCATTTTACTATCTTTTTTATATCCATCAAGTCCTTATCTTTATATCCAATACTAGTAATGAATTGCATAGCTCCAATGTTTTCTCTTGAATCATTATCTACAATGGCACTATATATAAGCTAAGAATCAATGTAGGTATGCATAAATAATGGTGTATAACTATAATCATCATCAAAATTTTCATTCTCATAAAATTCTATAGAAGGTTTGTGTACATGTATACTCTTAAGTGTGTAAACAATACCATCCAATATATGATCCTCTTTTATCCAAAAACTATAATATGGTAGGTGAGGATGTGCATTACAAGTCATATGCACTTATAGCTTTAGTTTCTTGTGTTGCATGATTGAAAAGGGATTTTTTAAAAAAATGCATTCCCATTAGGCTGTGTTATTGTATAATTTTTAGTTTAATAAGCTCAATAATGTTTTTATCTATCAAATCTTGTATATTATGTAATAAATTTATACATTTATTAAGTTAATGTCCTTAAAATCTAAGATAATTACATATGAATTGATATTAAATATCTTAGATTGAAGCCTACTTATATCAACCTATTTTTTGGAGGGATAAATATGATATTACACTCAAGTAAATTATCTAATATCTTATGAGAAGGTTCTTGTAACTTTTGAAACTACATATTTTGAGGAGATAATAAGACAAGACAATTAGTAGGTTGTGACACTATGTTAATAGTGTCTTTTTGTATAATTATTAGTATAATTCATTTTGTATTTTAAATTTGTTTTATTTTTATTTTTTTTACCATAATTAGTTGGATGGTTGGATCCATAATTTAACTTAATCATATCAAGGATCTTAAATTTGTTGTCCTTGACCATATGTCATAAGTCATCAAAAGAGTGAAAGATTTTAAATATAATAAACTCATATATTGGTCCAAGCAATATTTTATTTAATATATCTTCTAAATAATTTTCATCCACTATACTTATCATCTTAGACACCATATTCTTTTAATGGATGACATATTCATTAATTATCTCATTGGTCCTTGATTAAGTTATGTAATCTAAGCATATGATAACTTATCACTAATTTTGAGTTAAAAGGGTGATAAATTTTGATCATGCGAAGGATTAAATACATGCACTAACTAGAAACTAAATTCATATAACCATCCCAAAGTGTAGTCTTTAAGATTCCATATAAATGACTTAGTTAATAACTTATCATTCAATGCATAGTCCAAGCATGTTACATGAAAAGATATAAGGTATCATTTTATATCACTATCATCAACATGTAATATAATATTAGGTGACATAAAACCTACATATAAGGGACATGATAAAATATTATATCCCAATATATTATGTATTAATTAATGAAAATGAGTATCATGGCCTACTCTAGAAGAACTTTTTTATAGTTATAAAACATTGGTTTGAAGATCAAGAATCCTTTCCATAAGGATCTAAGTATTAGGAATAACAAATTTCATAAAATTGGATGGAACTACTTGATTATAAACCATATGAGGTATGAAATTATGTTATGTAGGAAGATTCATAGTAATAATAATAGGATTACTAGTAATATAAGTCAAAAATTCTATGTTATTGATTATATGATTACTAGAATAATAGAAATAATAGAATTACTAGTAATCATATAAACACATAAACACATATGTTTATATAATTCTATTATGTGTTTATATGTTATTGTTTATATGATTACTAGTAATATAAGTCAAAAATTGAGTTTCCCCCACATCATGGTTGGGCATCATAAGTGTATCCATAGGTGTAGACATAGGAATAATAGAATTACTAGTAATCATATAAACACATATTGTATAGTCAATACCTATAAAAGGTAAATTATTATCCATAAAGGGCTCATGTTATTCCTCAAATTTGGAAAACATAGCATTACATTTTTAAATTCTAGTATTGTGATTAAGACCTTATCTAAATCATGAGGTTTCATACACATTTGTTCTCAAATTTTAGAAATATGTGAAACTTGGTAAAGGTATACATCATCAAGTTCATCAAGATGTACTCTATCATGATATTGATTATTATTTTCTTTTTAATCTTGATAAACAATTTTTATTTCAGTCATATCATCATTAAAAGTATGTTGTACTTCTATGTGTTCACTATTATAATTTCTATTAATAGGAGGAATTTTAATTTCATATATTATAATGATTTTATACACCTTCAGTTGATCTAAATAAAATTATTATTCTTATTTTAAAAACCAATTATCTTAGCACTTCACCTTAGAGGGACAAAATAACTATCCTTCTTTGATGGTTTATAATATGATCATGAAAATATCAAGAGGGATAGAGCTAAGGATAGATTGTTTCTTTATGGTTAAATCTAAAATTAATAATAATATTTTGAGACCCTGATACATAAATTTGAAACCTTAATGATATATAATGAAACCCCTAAAGGAAACATAAGTTTTATTGTGCTCAATGGAATAAATATAATTATAGGGTTTTAAGGATTGAAACCCTAAGACAAAAATACCACCTATGGTAGAAAATCATAAATAAAATATAAATATAGAAATATGAAAACATATGAAAGTATAAGTAAACCCTAAGTAACCTACCATTTTTTTATTCAAGACAATGAATGTTTTCACCGATATGTTTTAACTTGTTTTATATTTAGAGATATAAATAAGATAAAACATGTAGTCTAATTCATATTGTATAATATATGACTAAATTAATAAAATATAAATGTAATAGTATAGTATAACTATTTTATTTGAATTTAATATGTATGTAAATTACACACTAGATATATTAATTATTTCTTTAGGTTCTATTTTCATCGATGGTAGTGTACAATCCTCAAATAGGCTTTGTTATGGTCTATGTTGACTCATATTAGGAAATAAAATATGAAACTTAATAGGTTGAGTCTATTACTACCTTGATTATTATAGAATATGTATGAGTATGGACTATTTAAAAATAATATAGGATACCTATGCTCATATGAGATTATTTGGATTATCATGCAAGTGACTACAATTATCTCCTATGTATTCATATTTATTTGGACTTATGTAAACAACTTTATTTTCATTCTCTTTGCCTAAAAACCCTAGCTTGTTCTCTTGAAACTAATGTGACATATAAAATGGGTTAGAATAGATGGGTTGAGTTGATCTAAATCACCCATGTTGATTATATGATAATTTACTATGTTCCAATATTTAGAAAAGGGCTCAAACCACACATAGTTTTTGCACCTAGGTATGTGTGTGAAATCAATGTAATACTATCATGATTTTGAATCCTACATATGGATTTAAACATTTGACAAGATATTTTTTCAACTTTCAATGGTATTCATACTTAGATCAAGGATTTCTCCTTTGAGGGGTTTTAGATTTGGAAGATTTAGGGTAGTTCCTTTCAATGTGAACATGTTTTCTAATGATTTATAGATGTTTACTAAATAGGATTAAGATTATGCTTGACATGCTTATATGGCTAATTATTTAGGTATGTTCCCTTTAAATTGACATGAAAAACATATGGTCTAACCCTTAGGAATGATTTAAATATTTTAAAATATCCATTAAAGGTAACATGGATGAGTCCAACCAATCTATATGGCTTTAGTAACAAGATTCATCTCGTTATGGCCATAGGTGCTTAAAAAGTATGAAAAATGATATGTGACTAGGAGATAGTCTAAGTAAGGTAATAAGTTGTTCAGCTGGATACTTGGTAAATCTTGTTTATAAATAATGGATTTAGGAAGGTTGATCTAATATATAAGAAAATAGTTAAGAGAAAATGTGAGAAAGAGTCAGTTGTGTACACAAAAATCATGTATATAAAGGTTTATTCAAAAGTAACATTTCAAAGTGTCTAATACCAAAAATGAGTGTCTACATGGACATCAATGGAAATTTTTCAATACATAAACTATGAAGAATCATTTAGATAGATATATTTATAGTTAATTATTCCCAAGATTATGATTATACTAAATTACAAGTATAGATGGTTAGAGGGATGAACATTCTAAAGATAACATTCATCAAAATGTTATGTGGTGTTAGAATATTTTAGATATTAAATTAACCATAGGGAAAACAAGGTCAAACCATAGGGATTATAATGAATGTGATAGCATAAGTTGAGAAATTAAAGTTATAATATATACATTGGAGTGGTTTCATTAGAGGCAATGATTATTCACTCCTACATACATATTTTTGTCCCATTTAGATCAAAGGGGGATTTATTTTTATGATGAAAGGTTATATGTTTTTAAATTAAACATTATTACTATGTATGGGGCATCTACCCTCTAGTGATAAACCCCCTTAGGGTTAATAATGCACTTTGGAGTAAATAATGGTAATTAGTGAATTAGGGGTAAGTTGAGTCATAAGTAGTTACACCCATTAAGTTATTTATTGTGTAAAAAATATTATTAAAACTTGTATGAGAATGAATATTTTAATTGAGCATACTCAAACATTTTATATTATTTAAGCTTATTTTGAATAAATAAAATAATATAACTTTTCCATTTATCTTATGTATAAATTCTAAATAGTTTCAATGTATTTACTCATATTTCATGCCATATTTTCTCACATTTATAAATATAGCCCATGGAATCTTCTATTTCTCTATACTATGTTAATTTCATTGAAATTTCCTAGCCAAATTTTAGATGAGTTACTACTTATTATTTTTTTTTATGTTGAGTATTATTTCCTTATGAAATAACTCCCACTGATCCACTAGTTCCCCTCTTATATTTATAGTCAGGCCAACACTTCCTTCTATGGTGTCTCCTTGACCTTAAACTGTGTTTTTCACAACTAGATTACTCACACTAGTTAACTCACCTTGTGCATTATCCCCTCCCATCAGTATTTCAACATTCATTATTCCATTAGATTATGTGGCTTCATTTTCTTTTGACACACTCCTTTTCTCTACCAAACTCTTAAACACAATTTCTTTTAGCACTATATCTTCACTATCCTCTGGATCAATTTTTTTCATTTTAGATAATGTTTTATAAATTCATTCCTATAAATCCAAATGCACATGCGTATCTATACCTAATGAATTTAAATTAGGGTTTCCTTCACCATATGTGGATCTTACAATCTCATTTAAATCTTATTTTGATATCCGTTAATATTCTTCATATGAATATTACTCAAATAAAGAACCCTCCATGTGCACATAACCAAATACACAATATTTTTTTTCTCATTTACATGATCCAATTACATGCCCTTTTTGCCTTTTATTGGTTATAATATGCACCAAAAATTATCTCCTCATCAAAATCTACATATCTTCTACTTTTATCTTTTTCATAGTGTGCCTATCCCTAAGCATAAGCATGTTTATTCACTCATCCTCACATTTTTAATTACCTAATAAATCATTAACATTTTTATTTAGATATAAATTTTTACAATAAAATAGCCTATAGGCTCCATTAGAGACTAAAATTATGCCTCCTATGACAACAAGTATGTCAAAACTAAAAAATTTAACAAGTATTTATTAAATACACCTACCCATTAGACATCCACAAATATTTTTCATTATTCATCTAATTCATTCAACTAATTCATTTAATCTTCTACCAAATCATGATTTATCAAAAAATATTTATTAATCCTAACCATATATATTGGTAACCATGTGCAGATGTTCTCTAGCAATCCATTAAAAAATTTATTACTAGCAATCTCTAGAATCAATCATCAAGACATGATAATTTTTTTAGTTTATAAAAGTTAAGACAGGACTCAAAATAGTCATAGGAATGTATAGATAGTTTAGGTCTAAACATAGTGCATATTTACATGCCTATCTTTATTCTACTTTTTTATTATAATAAGTTTTATTATTAACATGTTATCCCTTATACATAGTAACAATATTACACTCATTTTTAAGGAATATGCAATCAACTCAATTAAGATCTATACACTTGAAAAAATAATAATTATTCCAAAATTTTATCATATATGGATCTCTATTACATTCTATAATTTTTTATTTCAAGAGAAGAGTATATATAATGTTGTGAAGATACTATAACACTTCATCTTCATGACCACAAAAAAATTATAACACATAACCAAAAAAATTAACTAAATAGTTCACATAGAGTTTAGCATGAAAACACACAATAAGATTCATAATTGTGTTACATCCAACACAAGAACTAAAGTAAGTGTGTAACCCCTCAATGGATTCATTAGGAATAAATATTTAACCACCCAATATTCAGATAAAAGTGGATTAGTGTGGTCATAACCACTCACCTCTATCCATGTATTATATTGCAACTTTCCTAATGGAGTCATTACTAAATTGTAACCTTACCTGAGTATTTTTATAGGCTATAAAATAGAAAATACCTCATGGGTAGTATCAGTAAAATATATTAAATAAGGGTAGAGTAAGATCATATTCAATATAAGAATCATCATACTAATCCTTTTTAGGTATGATTCATCAAAATCACAACCAAAAGATAGATATCAAGGGAAAATGATTATTTATAAAACCAATGCAAAGTATTTGAACACCTTTTCAAACCATATTCAAACAACATATGAATTTGGATACATCAACTAATTAAGATAAGCAAGCTTCAAAGGATTTTTCATCAACCATGTTTAACTTTTACTTAGGAGCATCTAACCAATTATAGGTAAGAAATAAGTTCAATACTTACTTGCCTAAGGATCATTAATGTCTTAAAATAGATCTATTATTTCCATTTAACTTAGTATTTGGTCTTAGAACAAGTATTCATATTACTTATTTAATAATTATATCTACTTAAGCTTCAATTAAAAGATAAATTATTATTATGACAATATAGGTTCACAATCTCACTTTTGTCAATTAAGAATAAGAAACTATTAATAGAATATTTAATTATCTATTCTAAACACAGAGCACTTATTCCTCAATCACAAGATGTTTAGATAGGAATAGCCATGTTTTAAAGAATTAAAATTCAATTACATTATTGTCAATGTAACCTTATTATGGCATAAGACTAAATATATCTTAATGTTATTCAATTACAATGAATTGATATTGGAGCTACCCATATAGTCTTACATAAGAACTTATTAATTGACATGAAAGAATTATCTTTAAGTAGATAAGTTCATATTATCTACTTATGTGATTATTCATGTATAAACTTTATTCCAAAAACCATCAAGTTATTATAACTCCTCATAATAAATTGAACTAAAATTAATCCCTTAATTTACCAATATAGTTATTAATATGTAATTTAACCCATTATGAGGTTATAGTCCATATAAATATGAAGTATCAATCTTTTCATTTGTTCATCCATGTAATTAATAGGATTCACAATCTAAAGGGATTATCAAATTTCATTTAAATACAAAATTCAACCTTACCCAATACAATAGATAACAAAAGTAAACATATCCAATGAATATTGTTACTTAGTTTAAATAAGCTTGTGATTAAATATACTCATACAAGTAACTTTGATGTATCTAAAAATATGTCTCATTTACTTATATTATATTAAAGAATGAATCAAACCATAATCAAAACCTAATTGATATATGAGTCAAGCACTAATAATTGTATAATCAAATATCCAATTATTTTCTCAATCACTGTACCAAGTTTTTATAAATACAGTTAAAGACGTGATCAAATAACTACTCAAAATGATACAACATTCAAATCAACATTTAAAATATTTATTCCAAAGAGTTAAACATGATAAAATTTTAAATTCATATCTATTTATTAATTCCATAATATTCAAATAATCCAATCACCAACTATAATTTTTCATGAATCATTATACATGTCATGTTACATCATTTTGTCTTAAATATAATTATGACAAATCACACAAAATTTAGAGATAATAATTACTCAAAAAAATTATTTCATTTTTAATCCACTAAAATAACTCAAAATGAGAATAAATGAATACAATCATTACATGAAATCTAATGAAGTTAATCCTACCACCTAGTCTCAATGAGCCCAACCATAAGTGGCCCTAGACCACCCTAACCATCAATTGTATATGGATCAAGGTAGTAGATAACCGATGGATAAAGTATTATGAAACAATAAATCTTAAAAACATACCAAGACCAATTAAATAAAACCAAACACATATACCAACCCACCAAGACCCATTAACTTGGTACATGATTATAACTATAGCTCTACTTTGGGCTTCTCAATTTATGGTACATATACTATTTTAAAATATAATATGTCTTGTAAATATATGTTTTCAATGTTATTTTCATGTAATAATTTAATAAGAATTTAGGATTTAAAATAAAACTCATAAAAAGAAGATAACAACTCAACCAATTAAAAATAAAACTTATGTAAAGCTTCAGGTCATGTTATTGACAAAATTTAAATTTACTTAACAAAATAATAATAACTCAAATGTTAAATTAAAACCATTTACATAATAATAATAGTTAAATAATAAATAGATTAAATACCCCAAACAAGTCAATGTAATCATGAATGATAAGTATTCCAACTCGCTTCAAGAATTATTTTAATAATTCAACATGATTTAATAACCATGGGTCAACTAATCATAACTTTAATGATTCATAAAAATTCAAACCATTAAAATTAAAATAATAATAAATTATTCTTAAAACTCCTATAATTATTTTTAACCCTTGTGGGGACTCCCTATGGTCCTTGTCTTCCAAAACATTCATGGTTTGAAACAACCAATAGGCCTTTTATTTTTATATTTTCCTTTACTATATTTTCTTAACCCTAATTATACCCAATTAGAACTTTTTAATCAAACCTTAGTTACATTTTTTTTTTAAACTAAGCCATATGGATCTATTAAAAAAATCATCAACTTAATCATAATAAACCTGAGCCACAAAAACAACCAACCATCACCATAAGTCATATGGCTTTTATTTTATACACAACCATTAATAAAAATAAATTCAGTCATAACCAAATAAAGCACATAGTTTTCATATAAAAGGCCATAATTCTACCAAGACCTAGTCGAATCTTTGACTTCAAAATAATTTAAACCCCAAAAACTAATAAAAATCTAACTATAATCATTATAAAATCATTACACATAGTCAACTTTATTAACCCAAAAGACTCTTGAAGAATATGAGTTTTCCATTCCACAAACCCATTTTCCTCATCATAACAAAAACACATAATGACTTCATATTCAAAACAAATAACTGTATTTTAAACACAAGACCTCATTATGGGGCACCCAGATTAAAACATAATTATAACAACTGTATGTAGTCATTTTGAAACCAAAAACAAATGTTATCAATAGCCTAACAAAACACTATAAGTGCTCAACTGATCCACCAATAATAATATAAAACCAACCCAATGGCCCTTATTAAGGTTTCAATTGAATTTAAGAACTAATGTTTTAGCTTTCAACTAAATCCCTAATACTTTCCATTCGACTGTATTTCAAAAAAATAAATTTAGAATCATAAATACATTACTTACTTGGTTGATGGAATTTGATCATAGTAGTTTTCCTACTATTACAACCTCTAAGAAAAATAATATCATAATTGTTTTCACAAAACCAATCACTCAATAAACACAAAAACAAACCCCAAATAACTCTCTATAATCCCTGCATGGCTATCAAGATTAATGCTTCTAACTATAGTTCCCATTCCCAAAATTTCTCATGTGTAACTACTTCACATTCCCCTTGGCCACCATGAATAAAAATTGGTAAAGTTTCCCCAAGGTTTCCAAACCTCCAAGACTAAATTCTCAAAATCAATGTAATGAACCCTAAAAACTAACTAAAGTCTCTTGACCCTCTTGCATGGTAATGCGAGATAATGCCACAACCCCTAAGTCATTAGATTAAATAAAAACACACCAAACTAATTACCATGACCCCCATGTGGGTCAAGATCCTTACCTAAGTACCCAAGATCAAAAAAATACTTAACCACATACAAATAAAATAAACAAAGTATTCAAATCAAGGTCCATTTAAAACACACAAACCATCAAGACCATGTTATTATAATGCACAATTTTAAGATGCTTCAATGTAAGTTTGAAATCATATAGGGTTGTATTAAAACCATTAAGTCACAAATTTTAAGACAAATGAAAATATCATTGAATATAAAATATCAAATATGGAATGAATAAATATGATAAATATTATAATAATTATTGACATGAATAGTTACATGACTAACCAAGCTGTTGAAGTTGAAAAGTAAAGAGTTAATGAAAAATACACATTGGATTGATAGAAATGATAAAAATCACTAAGAAGACAATAGTCATCAATTACTTAGACTCAAATAGTGATAGTCTCTTAAATGATAGTATCAAATAAAAATATGCTTTCACAAAATTAAAAACTAACTTGAATCAACTATTAATTAAATATATCATAAAATGATAACATACAGTAGTCAAATGATAAAAACATAATGACTAGATCATTAATAATAAAAAACTCAACTTTACATTTAATTCCACTCTTTCATTTATCCATTTGATTTTCCATGTTTCCCTATTGCTCAATTTGATCACAACTTAGCTCAATTACCTATCCCTATAGTGAACAAATAGACTATCAGTAGCATCTAGACATATAAGTATAATAAATGTGATAACAACATTTAAATACTACATATAACTAAATAATAAACTAGTACACATTAAGAAATAATATCAAATGCTATAATTAAATGTAATCCATAATTTTCTTAGCAATTATAATGAAAATGTATCAATGTAGATCACCAAACTGTAATACCACAGTAGAATAAAAAAAATGTCTCAAATATTTCACAGCTAGACTATATCATTGAAATATTTTAAATGCAAGTAACTTAGGGTTATGACACTTTCATTTTCAAAATAAAATGAACCATTAAACTTTAATATGATTCATTATCCTTCATTAGACCATATTTTATAAAAATAATATGGTATGTCTTATGATTTCACCTATTTATCTTATAAAAATGTATGTGACTTATAATTCACACTCCATACTAATAATTTCCTATAGTTAAAGAGTTGTCTCATCTTGGGATAAAGATTATAGTAGAATATTTCTAATTATAAGTAAGTGAAGTTTCCCTAAATTGATGTGTTACACAAGAATCAATGGTTTCAAGTAAGTAGTATACTAATATACTACACTTTACAAGTTTTCAATATATTTTCATAATAAGGATGCCTTCCTTTATGGTTTTTTTAGCCTTCTTATCCCCTCTCTCAAAGCTTCTTGCCTACAAGAAATTTCAAATTCAAATTTTAATCAAAATTTCAAGGTTGAAATACCTTATTATGATAGAGGAGGCATAGTTTAAGAAGCTACATAAGGGTTTGGTGAGATGACTAAGAAGTTGTTGAAGAATTTGTAGTAGAAGTATATATTTTATCATGTGGTTGTTGATAAGGAGGTATGAATACTCTATAATTATCCTTGATATGAATAATCTATATGAGTGGATTAGGTGGAATGTATTATGGTTCATCAATGATTTTATAGATGGAATTATCAAGATTTGTCAAATATTTCTTATACATTTTCTAGTCCACTAAGATGTCCTTAACCATGATAAATAACATGAAAATAATAATTTGAATTTGAATGATGGTTTGGATATCATAGCTAGATATGGATATAATGATTGGTTTATGTTGTTCAACCTTTTGTTGGATTTATTATATAGTCTGATTTATTTTGTTGACATACCTTTATGTTTGCACAACTAAAAATTTTGTACATATCTCTCCAAATCCCAAGTGCACATTTTCTCCATGAAATTATTTCTTAATATGATATTGTAACCATATAAAAATGGTATTTGTATGTTAAGAGTGTTTCTTGAGACAACCTTTTCCTATCTTAGCCCTAGACCTACCCTAGAACCTTTATCACACTTTTTTAGCCATTGTGTAGACCACAGATATCCCTAATCATCTAAAACATAGTCCTATAACTTCATTCCCAAATCCTAGACCTTCATGCCTAATATCCTACTAGCTGGACACTAGAGCAACATTAAGGACACTAGAGCCACATGGCACTAGTGTCCCTAACATGGTGCTAGTGTCCTTTGCCCTAACTCTCCCTAACATATATATTTCAAATTCATAACCTCCTAAGGTCAGCCTAAGAATATTTTATTATATTTAAAAGCTAAAAAACACTATAAATACAAGACTATTAGACCTATATCCACTAGATGGAAAATAGATGCAAAAAGCCTTTTTAGATAAAAATAGGTTGAGTAAAATCAAGGTTATTGATCCCTATTCTACCCTACTTCTTCATACTACCATCTACATCTACCTTAAGCCTATATTTCAAATATTTCCAATCTCAAGAAAACTCAAGTCATCCAATACCAATATAATTCTATCATTTACTTGCACTTTTACCAAGTATTAGGTGGGAGAACTACATCGGACTTGATCCCTCCTCAAAGTATTAGAATGTAGGAAACTCTCTTTATAGTGGGGTATCAAGGATCTCCAACCTATCCTACTAATGAACATACATTTTTATCTAATGGAATACTTTAAAGAAGTATTATAATTTGCAACAATAATTAACTACTATAGGCACAATACAAAGTTTTAGATTTTGTGTGCATAGGAATAGAACCCAAAAACATAGGTGTAGGTGCATCCAAAAATTAGGAATAGTCTTGCATATAGGACACTAGCACCAAGTTTAGACACTATATCCATGTAGTGTTATTTTATAAGTGTTTCACTACTATCTAGGGAAGGATCTAACCTAGGTATCTTATAGATGACACTTAGATTTGTCTATAACCCAATTTTTAGCACTTAGATCTACTACAATAAGTGTTTTCTAGATAAGTATATATTTGCACATATTTAATAATGTATTTAGAAATTCAAAGCAATTCAAATTATATAATAAATTAATGGTTATTTATTTCATATTATTTCACTAATTTATACAACTCATTCCTTTAATCTAACATAATATTTACACTAGTAAAATCCTAAAAGGGTAAAACATTTGGTGAACTTAACTTACTTTAAATATTACTTAAAACCTTAGTTTGACTTTTCTAATTTTTTGTGCACTAAATTAGGGTTTAATACTTATAATTTTCTAATTTTTTTCACAACATATCTAATTAAATTAGTATCACATTAGTGTTTCATTTATTTTGATATATGTTAGATTTTTGTAATGGAAGCCTAAATTTAAAAAAGCTTATCCCTAAATACTCTTAGGTTTTAATCCTTCTTTTTCCTATTTTCATTCGCTAATTTAAATTTTTCATATTTCATACATTATTTTTTATCATCTCTATTCTAATTTGTTTACTATATGCCATCTTAAAAAGCTATCTCCCTTCCATTAAGAAGAAGTGCTAGACTAGGTGGTAATTCTATATAGCATATTTAAATTCTTGTTATCCGATCATAGAATATGGATAAGGGACCTATCATAACTCTATAAATGCATCATTCACACCTTGATTATGTGGACTTTAATTATAATGCATCTAAATATGAAAAATATAATCAAGAGTAAGATGATATACACATTGATAATTAGGACACCCTCCCTTCACTTAACAATGATGACATAATTATCAAAAAATATGAGATATTATAAGACTTTAGAGATATAATTCAAGAATATCCCATTGATCATGAACAAATATTATAATCTATATTGGAAACCAAGAATAAAGTAAACAATGGTTAATCCTTAACTCCCCCAGTTAATAATGTTGTTACACCTATAGTGGGGGCAACTCAACCAACTCAACTAGCACAACCTAAGATTGTAATTCAGAAACCTTTACTGATATCTATGCCTCTTTTGGATAGTACTTACACTCTATATTTATAATCACTTATACATGAGATTAATTATCTATAGTCTAAGGTGTTACATCTTGAGAAGGAATCCACTAGGCCATCACATGCCTTGGATTATAACATTATCTTACATACACATTTATAACATCACATAGTGACAATTCCCTTTCCATCTACTTTTTTGTCACATAAGCTTGTATTATATTATAGAAAGGGTGACCTAGATAATCATCTCAGATATTTTCATGCATCATGTTTAGACTATGTGTCTAAAAGTTGGCTTCACATGAAGTTATTTTCACACAATTTAAAAGATTATTCCCTAAAATGGTTTTATGATTTACCAAATCAATCTATCACAACATTCAATCCTTTGGCTGACATGTTTTTATTAAATTTATCCATCAACATTAGTGATAATATATCATATGCATAAGTGACACAATTGAAATAAAAATCAAATGGAATTATTACAGATTATGTCTTATGATACAAGTCTATATTAGCCAAATTGAATATCCCCATAGAAGATATATAACTATAGGATAGAATTAAAAAAATTATTTTACCAGCATTTCATGAAGCTATCATTCTCAAGAAGTTTCTTATATTTACATATTTATGCCACATAGTCAAAGAAATAGAGATTAGGCTCATATCAATGGGCAAACACAAGTATATTGATAGATTATAATAATAAATTAAGATTTAAAATAAACCTCCATACAAGTTAAGGGCCACTAAGAAAAATAATGATCAAAAGGCCATAGTCAACATAGCTTCTAAACCATATCCTAGATTGGTTTTATTCACTCCTCAATTTTGAATCCTCACTAACCTTCCAAAGTCACCAACATAAGTTTTATAGAAAATATTGGAATGCAATGCCATATCCATCACTCCTATTACATAGGTTGATATGACATGGCCTATTAAAAATATTTATGATTCTAACACATTCTACAAGTATCACAAGGCACCAGGTTATACAACCAATAGATGCATAAGCCTAAGGAATAAGATATAATATCTAATTGAGGATTATATTTTTGATGTGGGCACATCCATAGAGGCACTAAAATCACAATAAATAAAATATAAGGCACTAAATATATTTTATATCCTTTCCAAAAGAACACAATGAATGAGGTAGGGAGCACATTAAGTGTTCACTACATATCAGGCACATCCACCACCAGCTTCATATCATACAATTACAGAGGAGGCACATCCATTCAAAAACATTATTGGCATGTACCATACTATATTTATATATATACCACTCATCACATTCTTAGAGTAGGATATTTTTTATGATGATACATATTTACATGAACTCTTTATATGATCATACAAAGATCCTCATCCTCTCTAAAGTGTTATGGTTGACAATAAGTCAAGTATAAACATGTGCACTATGACACTTTTATATCATTTGGTTCCTTATAGAAGTATATATTCCCCATAAATATAGGCATTAGTGGTTTCAATGGTCATTTTCAAAGCTCCATCGAGAAGATTATGCTTCCATTACAAGTTGGACCAACACATATAGCCACTCAATTCTTAGTAGTACCTAGTGAAGGTGTGTTTGATATATTATTTGGCAAGCCATGGTTACATTATCTTTGATCCATCCTATCTTCAATGTATATATTCATGAAGTACATACATACAAATAAAGTGGTCCATGTTGAGGGTCTCTTATATTAGTATCATTTACCAATCCCATAAGCAGTTTTAGCATAATGACCAATTACAAGTATAAAACTATTATTAGATATTACATAGCTATTAATTATAGCTCATATTATAGTTCTTATGCATGCATCATATATTTTAGTAGATCCACTAGTGTAGGTGAATCCTAATCCAATGGTATTGACATGTATGCATACACTCTCATAGAGACCATTATTAGAGATACCCATATGTCAAAAATATGTCATAGATTCTAGAGGAGCATCCTCCACTCAATTTATGCTGAGATCGGTACTATTGGGTTTTTAGGGTTCTCAACATATGAAACCTACATCACCTATAGTTTCTTCTACCAAATTTGTTATTAAGGCCCCTATAGTTCATAGGGAATCACAATCAGTACCATAGATTCATATCATCCCTATACAGGTAGATATAGACATAGATTACTTTGTACAATAGATTATGGGATCACAGCTTCCCTTTCACACAACACACATGATCATAGTTCCCTTATTTGACACTAGTCACATTGATATAAATTCTATCATGAGACTTATTGGTTAGTATGTTTCCTACCCCCTTGTACATACTTTATTCTCTCTTTCTCTTTATACATAGTTTATTTTCATTTTCTTGTACATAGCTTATATCTAGAAAATATAAAAATAATATAACATGTTAAAACATAAAAACATTCAAATATTACTTAGAAAACACAAATTTTACAAATTATATACATTCTTATGTTTACATATCTTCTATTTTATAGATATTACATATGCTAGCTATCTTAGTATAGTCATATTTATCATACATACATGATTAACTTGTTCTTCTCGAGTGCTTACATATTACATACAAGACTCAAGTCTATTACACTAATCTAGACTTTCTATCATCTACCCATTGGGGGCATATAGACCAATCTAGGTTTATTCATTTGATACATCCACCCACTTGGGGGCATATTATACACAATCTCTATTATTAAGTTGTATCCTAACATTCTATACATTCTAATTTTAGCATTATTATATCTTAATATTTTTTTATTAATACTCATACTCATATTTTTTTTTGACTATCACTAGTTTAGACTCAACATATTTACATCCTCACATTTACATATATTTATACTACATTCATACATATTTTCATTTCTAGCTTTCCTAATTTAGAATTTATTGTATTTTATATGCTTCTTCTATTCGAAGGTATTTGAATATGAAATTGTTTTTTGACTCTACACCACTTTTATTCTTGTATGCCTTGGACATGTACCCATGTTCCTTGTATGTGATTTATTGATTATGTATGTGAATATTTGAACATGTCCTTCTATGTGGACCTAAGCCAAATTATTTATTTCTTGTGTTTATGAACATTTGAACATGTCCTTGTATGTCTTCTTTCTTAGATTTAGTGACATGTGCCCATGTCCCTTATATTATGGCTCTTTAGCCTATTTAGAATGCCTTGTGTGTTTTTTATGTATGATTTTTTATATGCATCATGGCCATGACACTTGTATTTTCTTATCACACACACAATTTTTTAATGCCATAAGGGACCTCATGCATTTATCCTTCCTACTTGGGTGTCATGATGGACATCATGCCCTATAGCTCAAGGTAGTTATTTAGATTTGTTTTATACACATTTATTACATATATATTGACACCCTTATGAAATTATAGATATAACATACATATTATACTACATACTTATGATCATACTCTCTTACATTTTGATGTTATGTTTTCACATTGTATTGGATTATCATGTAGTTATCATATGTGCTCTCGCTAACACATTTTACAAAGCTCTTTATTTTGAGGATAGTTCTTGTATAGGTCAATAACTACCCTCAAAAGAGGGGGAATTCATAGGGGTTTTACACAAATATAAGGATACTACATTTTTATTCACAAATAATTTTTCATCACACATGCTCAGTTTCAATAAATTAGACATAGGTAAGATCAAAAAAAATCAGGACTCAAAAAGTAGTTTAGTCACTCATATTTTAGACCACATAGAAATTAGTGCCCAAATTAGGAAACTAACATCACATGGTTCTATTATCCAATACATGGTGATACTATCTAGTATCCCTAGTTTTAGGGTAGTCTATATTAGCCAAAATAGTACACTAGGTATAATACAAATTTACATAGATACATTTATAAGTTTGACAATTATGTTCAAATTTTTCTTAGATTCACACTAGATCAATTAAAATTCATTTTATTTTCTCAAATTACGGTCATAATGTGTAGCATTATCGTCATCATATTTAGTTTATATACTCAAGTATATTTATTATAACTTAGTCTAGAATTAGTATCCTTAGATATCATATTGGGGGCATGTGTGTAGCACATTATTTCCATATGTTCAATTACACACAGGTTGATTAGATGGAATGAAAAATTACATGTCATTATTTATGATATATAAACTTGATAGCATATTCCAATTTTTCACTAGTTTCATGTCTTACTCCATCTATAGTGGTTGGCATTCCTAATTGGCCTAAGCTAGCTAATGTAATTGAGTGGTTGTAGAGCTGACATACATAGTTAGATATACCTAGTTAGATATTTTTATCACTTTAAATAGTTTATTTTTAGATGCATATACTAAACACAGGTGGTAAATGATGGATTCATAACCTACTTGAGTTCTTGAGCCACCCATATGAGAAAGTTAGGCATACTTACAATCTAATCCAAGCTATTCATAGGTCATGATACACCAAGTAGGGGTGGGTAATGATGGATTCAAAACCATATTGAGTTATTGAGACACCCAAATATGATTATTGAGCAATCTATTAGCTTAGTCAAAGATATTCAATGAATTGATCACTATGTACAAGCACACATAAAGGTTTTACTAGGTTTCTGTATTGGTTTACGTACCTAATGAGGTGTATTCATTCCTTTCCTCTTTCCTATCTCTTTACTCAAATTTACTCAGCTAATTTATTTAGCATAATATTTTAATTTTTATATTTCTAAAGGATATATTTATGCACTTTTCATTGTAATTCATGCTTTGGATCATACTTCACGTACACAAACCCAACTTTACATATTCAGACTTAGCTACACAGGCTTCACTTCCTAGGTAAGTCTAGGTACATTTATTTTTCCTTTATACTAGTCTTTTTTATTTATTAAATTTATATCATTAAGGGTGGGGGAGAATGTAATCACCTAAAAGTGGTATTTAGATGCTAAGAGTGTTGCTTGAGATAACCTTTTCCTAGGTTATCCCTAGACCTATCTTAGAGCCTTTATCACACTTTTCCAACCATTGTGTAAACCATAAACATTCCTAATTAGCTAAAACACAATCCTAGTCCTTTATATTCCAATATCTTATCCCTTCATTCCTAGTATCCTACTATCTAAACACTAGCACCACATTAATCTACATGGTGCTAGTGTACCCAACGTGGTGTTAGTGTCATGTTGGCCATTTTTGGCCCACATACCAATCTTATACCCAAATGGATTAGATTGATAATGGATGAGAATAAGAATAGATGTTATGGATGGAATGAGTAGACCAAAGAGATCATGCAACTTGTAAATCTTTTGAGACACTTTATGTTCACTTAAAGTATAGTTTGTCCAAATTCAAGAAAATAGGTCTCCATGGTGGTCATAACATTTAAGATAATGAAGTAGGTTGTATACAAGCCTCAAAATCTCATTCAAGCCTTATAAATTCATACAAAAGGTCAAGCATCAGCCTAATTAAACCAGAATATCACCAAGATGTCATGCAAGAACAAATGGACCTGTTCACCTATGTATTTTATAAGTCTACTCAAAAACATCACTAGCCAATATATTGTATCACCATGTAATTATCCATGCTAGGAACATACTCTACAAGTTTCATGTCTGCACAAGCTTTCTAAGTTAAGTTATGGAGCTTTAGAGTTGAACCTAAAGGGTAAGACATTCACACAAGTGTCAAGTTTGAGGTTCACAAAATGATCATTTGGATTCAAAAAAACCTTAATGAGTTTAAATTTGATAGTCCATGTGAGATTTCATACTAAAAATATGGATCTAATGGGTCATGCTGGAGTCAAAATATTTAAAATCTTCCTAAGTTAAATCCCTTAAAGAGCTACAAGTTGGACAAGATTTGACAGTGTAGGTTCATTGAGTTGAGATCCAATGGTGCATGTTCACTAACAAGGAGATGGTTCTAATCTAGATCAATGATCAACACTACCTCATACATTATAATCTAAAAATGTAAGATGAGTCACAAATTCAAGGAGCTTGAGAGGCCACCATGTGTCACAAGCATAAAAAACTGATAGATTGATAATAGGATACTAGGATCAATGCATGATTGACAAGTGGCATGAACACATTTAAGATGGCAAAGAATCAATGGACTATATTCATTCATATCAATATGATCTAATGGTGTGAGGGAATTCAAGAAATTAATATGATCTATGAGGCCAATGAGAGTAAAGATAGGTTGGATCATTTTAATTGGCTTGAGAAATATTCAATGGACAAAGCCGAAGCTAAAGACTAGTTTTTTAACCAAGGCAAATAGGTCTTGTAGGGTCATCATTCCACCATTATAACTCCATTAAACACCATGAAAAGGACACAATAATGTATTCAATTATAGAGACCATAAGAGGGACACCATTAAAACTAAATATAGACCTTTGGTTCAAAGGTTTGTAGCATATGGGGTCCATTCTATGATTATGTCTATCATTCTTTAAAGGAGAGTTGTACATAATGAGCCCTCAGTTTATATAGATTCTCAAAGGAAAAAATAGGTTTTTTGGACCTAATGGAGATCAAAAAGGCTATGTAGTCTATAAGTTTGCATTAATATATGTGACTATAGGAAAACCAATAAAGGATTTTAGTTTTCCATTTATAGAAAAGATTTGGTCCAGATTTGATTGAAGGTAGTTGTCTATGATTATTGAAGAAGATCCTTGTCCTTCGGCATGGCCACATTTTTGACAAACAACCACCTAAAATATATAATTCCATGTTTCTATAAGATCCATGAGCATGAAGTTTTATCCTCAAGTGAGAGATGGTGTAAAGGATCAAAGAAAAGGTCTAGTGTTAGGAACTAAAGCTAGGCAAATTCAATGTATTCTCGAGACCTTTGGGGACTTTCCCACTAAATAAGCCATGACCAGTATCCTAATTGATCAAAAAGGTGGCAATTATTTCATTGGTTAAGGATCAAAATTGGTAACTCAAGTTTAATTAATGACCCAAGAAAGTGTGTTCCCTCTCTAATGATGTGCTCCCATATTCTTCCTCTCTCTCTCTCTTCTCTTATATATCCTAGTCTCATTCCCATGATGGGGGTTCTTGGCTCTTAGATTTTATCATTCTTTTCTAGGACAAGGATACTCATTAAGACTCTTGTAAAATTGTGCTCATTTGATATGGTTAAACCCTATCAAAATATTATAATAACTACCTTTTGATGTAATAAGATAAACTCTTTGCCTATCTCTTGTCTTTAATCAATGCTTAGTATGGTGAATTTGTGAAGGAGATTCTTCCTAGTTTATTGTCCTTTTTCTTGCCTCTTTGAAGGTGTTTTTAATCTAACTTACAAGTCTAGATTATTGTTCTACTTGGAATCTCTTATATGAAACATTTATGTAACTAATGAGATTTTGAAATTGAGTAAACCATAGTTATCTTATGTTGATCTAGTGTGTGTCCAAGATTATATGAGTGTCCATTTAACTTTGGTGTATCACCCTTTTAGTCTTCTTAGGATCCCTTATCCTCTTTCTAACCCTTTTCACTATGAAACATTAGTTTAGCATTAGTCTAGGTGAGCATCAAGAGGAATTCAACCTTATTTGGAGATCCAACCCCACCATAGGTGACCCACAACTTGGGGTTGTTCCCATTATGTAGCTCAATTGGAGGGAGCCTAAAAAACTCTCTCTAAGGGTGTGAATTGAGCCTAAAACATGTCCCTTTCCCTAAATCTCTTAAACTGATATATTTTCAAATGTATACTACTCTTAAGGTTGGCCTAAGCACATTTTATTATCTACACAAGCTACAGAACACTTTAAATATAATACTATTAGACCTATATCCACTAGATGAAAAAATCATATTCAAACAAAAAATAAGTTGAGTTAAATCAAGGTTATTAATCCCTATTTTGTCATACTTATGCATGTTACCATCTACATCTACCCTAATCTCATATTTCAAAGATTTCCAATCTCAAGTACACTCAAGTAATTCAAGACCACTATCATTATAGCATTAACTTACACTTTCACCAAGTACTAGGTTGGAGGATTATATTAGGCTTGATCCCTCCTCTGAGTATTGGTATGTAGACAACTCTCTTCATATTAAAGTGTTGAGGATGTCCAACCTATCCTACTAATGAACACACATTTTTATTTTATGCCATACTTGTAACAAGGATTAGGGTTTATAACATAAATCATGTACTATAGACACAATAAAAAATTTATATTTCTTACATGTAGGGATAAAACATAGAAACATAGGTACATATGTACCCAAAAATTAGGAATAGTCATATATAGAGGACACTAGCACCATCTTTAAGACACTAGAACCATATGGTTCTACTATTCAAGTATAGAACTACTATCTAGGGAAGGATCTAACCTAGGGATCCTATACATGTCACTCAGATCTATCCATAATCTAGTTTTTAGCACTTACATCTTATTCAACATGTGTTTTCTAGATAAGTCTCTATTTATGCATATTTATTACTACTTTTATAAATTCAAATCAAGTCAATTTTTGTAACAAATCAGTTGTTATTTATTTCATATTATTTCACTACTTTAGACAACTCATCCCTTTAATCTAGCATAGGATTTACACTAGTAAAACCCTAAAAGGTTAAAACAAAGATACTCTTGTAAATCATTATCCATTATAGTTGGTGATTCTTGGATCTATATTACCACCTTTGATTTTTCTACTTAGGAGAGATTTAGGGTAATGTCCTTTAAAAAAAAATTGAGTTACTTCTTCTTATCAAGCATATTCCTAAAAATATGTATATCTTGGTGCATATTGGCATCTAGAACCTACTCCTCCAACAACTCAAAATTATCTTTCATTTCACTATGTAGTTGTTTGGATTGAGCTTTGATGTCTTATAGGAATTTTTTTGTGGCCAAATATTGAGTTAATCTTTTGAATATAGAAGTAAAATAATTTTCCTCTAACATTAATTGGTCCAAAAAGACCTATTGGACCAGTGTTGGGCATGTGTCATTGATTAAATTTCACACTTTGTCAAGTTGTTATTTCAAATCAACATTCTCTTCACATAATTTAGTGTTTTATTTCTTGATCTCAACTACTTTTTTATGTTATGGGTGTTTGAAATGTATTATTAACTTTAATTTCATGATTGATAATTTAGAATCATCAAGATCAAATTCCTTTCCTAAAGTAGGTAGGGTCAATTGGGTTGCATAAACCATAGATGTCACTAGTTGTTACCTTATTTGTGTGACCAGAAGATCGAGTATGGTTCATTTTAATGATAGTGTTTGTATATCAATACACCATGACTTGTTAGTCTCACATTTTTATTGTGAGGCTTCCTCCTATGCTTCTCCTTGTGTGGACTCTAAACCTATAAATGCTCTAGATTGTTATGATTTTCTTTCAGCTACTGCAACATTCATTTTTCCCACTCCTTGTTGTTATGTTAGACTTCCTTGGATTACCATTGTTTGGGCCTATCCTATGTCTAATTGACTAGAATTCATAGATTCATCATGGATATTTTTCTCGTACACCTTTTTGTCTTTCATAACTTCTTTAATGTAAACTTTCTTTTCTTACTCATGTGTAGTCATATTGCTTAGCTCCTCATAGTTTCTTAAATATGATTTTATTTTTTGTTCATCCTCCTTGGCTTCTCTTTCATCTTTTACCTTCATTTTTTACTCCTTATATTTCATATATTTTTCTTCTTCATGCTTATTTTTCTAGAAAAAATAATCTTTATCTTTTTATGCCTTTTCTTTGGTCACTTTCTCTTCCT
Source organism: Torreya grandis (assembly GCA_037957365.1). NCBI lineage: Eukaryota > Viridiplantae > Streptophyta > Pinopsida > Cupressales > Taxaceae > Torreya > Torreya grandis. The sequence continues at coordinate 1,941,277 of JARHVA010002190.1, read as the reverse complement.
CCATTCAATATTTGGTAGCATCATGTGATTTTTGTTCCTCTACTTGAGCTTATGCCTTATGCTGATCTTGATGATTCTATTTGGAAGGATAATCTAGTGGTTCTTGTGTTTTTTATAGACCCTTATATAGGGAATTGATAGTGTCAAAATAATAAATATTTGCTTATGCATGTGTGGGTAAATGTGATGAGAGTGGGGGTGAAATTCATGGAGAATATTATGGTTCCACTAAGTTCTTTGGCATGAAAAAATTTGGGATTTTAAAAATATGTACCAAAATTTTATTTTATCACTTCATAGTGTGATTCTCAACTTATACCACCTCTACTTTTACTTCTCATGTATCTCCTTATACACCTAAAAATGTTTTTATCCACTCTAAAATGGTTGGGTGCATTCAAAATAATCCAAGTGTGTGAATTTTATGCACCAAAGGCCTAAGAGGGTTATTTTATTTTGTGTTAACTTCCACCTAAATATATTCCATTGATATTTTTATTTTTCCTAAAGTCCCCTATACTATTTTATCCTTTATGTTTAGTCTTTAAGAGGTGATGGATTGTGGTGATACTACTACAAACCCCAACACCCATTATTGGAATAGAACTTACACCTAGTGCTTAGTGTCCTCTTCCTAGATGACTATGTTTACCATAATGTACTATATAAGTGTAGGAATGTGTATCATCAGGATGGATGAGGCATCATTTCTCACATGAAAATTTTGAACTGCCTTCTAGAAGAATAATTCCTTCTCTTTTTCCTCATCATAAATATTATCCTTGGTATCTTTGAGATGAACCCTATACACCTCTTAAAGTGTATCTCCAAATGAATTAAAATCATATTCTACTATTATTTTCAAAATCCACGTGTTTTTTATCCATGGGGGTATTTTAGGAGTCTATTTATTATGTAGTAAAGGTTGACAATTAGGTGCATTCTATATGAAATCAGAAATGTATAAGATCTATAAATCAATCCTAGTTCAGAGAAGATAGATCCTAATTACACTTCTGATTGGGACACATTAGATAATTAGGAACATGACTAATATATGGATCCTCTAGACCTAATTATGGGATATCTTAGTAAAATAAGATCACTAGGGAGGGTTTTAAAGCCTCCAATCAAGTAAAACTATGTAATAATCCTAATTTAGTCCTATGTTCTCATAAGAAAGATTGTGGCACAAAGTGGGGGTAATAAACACTAAAAGTAAACATGCATACAAGACATATACTCATTTTAATTTATACATAATCATAATGCATGAAATATAAGTGCAAATTCATATCTATCTACTCTTACAAAGGAGGAACAAAGTTAGGAATACTTACCTTTGAAGATGAACTCATTGAGCCTCAATCTCTCCCTTAGCCAAGGTGCTTCACAAGATGTTGTTATGGTAAGGATGACAAGGTTAAATCAGCTCTAGGATACATAACCTATCAATGCATCCAAAATACTTATCCATAAGACAAGATCCATATCTCCAAATAAAGTATGAAACCCTAACCTTGCTCCTCGAATATAATGGCAGATAAGTAGATGTGAAATAGCTCCTAATTCTTCTTCTCTTCTCTAAATAATTATGAAATGATCTTGTATATATAGTTAGATTAGAACCTAATACCTTCTAAAAAATTTAGCTCATAGGGTTGACCCAATTGACCTATTACTATTATTAATAAAAACTCACTAGGTCACAGGCTAGATTGGCCAAGAGCCAACCTAAACCCTAAATGAGTTTCACCAATAAGAGTACAAGGTTGACCCAATTGACCTAGTATTGTAAACTATCAAAATGGGTTTTAGGTTAAAAAATGGGTATGAAAGATGGTAAATTATTGGAGGAGTGTGAAAAAGAGGAGCAATAGCTTAGAGAATGGTTTTTAGGAGCTAGTTAGATTGGAAATAAGTGGAAATAAGGGATAAAATCCTATGAAGTACCAATGGTCTTCCCACCCTTTTCCCAATGCACCCCTTAAGGTGTACACTTAGAGATATTAATACTCAATAGGTTCTTCAAGATTGTGAGTGTCAGTAATTGATATAATTTTGAAAATATTATGTTTATACACCTTCCAATTGTAAGGGGCTACTTTCAAAATTGATTCTAATCGTTTCTTATATGGATTAGATTATTATTGTTCTCATATTTTTGGATATAGTTACACTTTAATTTTAATTGTGATTAAGGTTTTGGTTTTACTATTCCCAATGGCATGGATCACAATAGATGGACAATCTTAGAAACTATTTTCTTTTACCTTGGCACTTATGATTGAGCCATGGGGATGTCAATGAAGAGTGGAAGTGGAAGGACATGTGGTTTTTGAAACTCATGGATTCAAATTTATACTCCATTATACATATTGGTGATGTTATAAATCATCCCAAGATGCTTAAATACATCCTTTGTTACATATGGATGTGTTTTGATCATGCTTTAGATTTTCACCCACCATTTTGAAAACTTACCCAACTTGAGCAAGTTTTTTCCATCTCTTGGCCACATTAGATTCAAGAAGGTATTTGATATAAAATAGTCAACATATAATATGATTTTTCCTTTTGGGGATGTCCACTATGTGAAGCATATTAGTATTACCAAAAATTAGTAATGAAAATATTGAGGTTTTTCTTTGAGAAGCTTCTCAATATTTGTTATGATTTTTACTGCTAGGAACTCAGGATAATTGAAGTCCTCTCTCAACCTTATAATTTTTTATGAAATATCAATTATGCCCTTTTTCCTACCTTACTCCTTTTATTTTTCTACAGTATCACTACATAATGCATTCTATGAAGACATGTTCTAGTGCATTTGTAACTTGGTAAATAAGCATACCTCGCATTATCCGATCATAGCACTCTTGAAATTCTAAGTGAATGGGAGTTATTTATTTTATATACCTAAAAATTCATCCCCCTTTTTATTAGTATAATATCATGTGAAATAATATATGAATTTATATCATTTGTTAAATATTTGGAAAAATTGATGGCTCCCTTATTGTATCTATTGAGTAAGGTCATCATCAATTCTTTGTGTTGGTTCAAAATGGGTAATTGAACCAACAACTTAGCATAAAAACCTTGTAGTATATTAGGTAGTGAAATCACTCCATACCATGAATTAGTTACTTGGGGTTGATAAATCCACTCTTTTTTTTTTACATTGATGAAATATAATGGCTCAATTTCAATCCATTTATGTTATCATACAACAAATATAATGCCCAACTCTTCCTTCTTAGACTCTAAAAATGGAACAAGAATGTGATGAATGGCCATTTTATATTCTAAAAAGTGTGTTGTTATTGATTTTGAAAAAATATCTCATGAATGTAAATAATTATACTGGAAACATATTTGTTGTTCACTCAATTTTGAAAAGTATGACTAACATCATTCTCCTTCCTTATATAGGAATAAAACTCCAAATAATTATTCTACTTGCATTCATATAAAGATATACCTTTCACACTTCACGTGCTTGTATTAAAAACAAATAACCATTTTATTTAACCCTTGGTAATTTTAAGGTTATAAGAAATATTTATTTATTAAAATTTCATGATATGATGTGTCATAATTTCATTTTCCCAATATTTCCTATTTTGAACATTAACTTATTTTTAGAAGATCTTTACTTTTTGTAAATGTTACAACATTCCTTATATTATGTCATTAACTAATTTTTACCATTTTAATTTATACACCCATTGAAATTTTTTATCTTTGGGTTGATGTCTCATTCCTGGACTTCTAAATTTTGTAAACACAACATACAACTTTGTCATTAAAAAAATACTAATTCACTTAAACCAATTGTATCAAATCTTGATTTTATTTAATCATGGTATTTCCTACAATATATATTTAGCTAAATTATATAAGTTAGTCCTACTGTTACTAAACCTAAAAAAATAAACAAATCATAAATTTAATATCACACTCTACTTCACACCATGTGGCACTTATTATGTTGAGTGTGTGATTCGTTAAGATCATATATGGTAGGGTTTGATCTTAAACCCATTTACCATTATTGAGAGGATATTTCCTTAGAGATAAATAATTATAATAGTTCCTTATTGTGACACTTGATGAATGATATAAGGACCTTTCCATTTAATAAATAATTTCCTTGGGTGTGTTTTAAATATATTATCATATAAAAAGACCATTTATTCTAGCTGAAACTCCTTAGTTTTTAGGTTGTGATCATCTCATACCTTTTGAATTTTATTATGGACTTAATGAGTCCAACTTTCCAACTACCTTTCTTCCTCCATGGGAGTTATTTTTAAACATAATTATTGATATGAATCCTTATCTCCCAATTTTATTATCATTGTGATTTACAAGATTGTAATTATTTACCCCATGGGCATCATAGCTTCCATTCCATGCACCAATTAGAATGGGGTGTACCCAGTCCCACATTTATAAATTATTTTATATGCCCATTAAATCATTGGTATGTGATCTTCCCATTAATATTTTTAAATTTTATAGATAATAGTTATTATCTTCTTCATAACCTTGTTAGATGCTTTTACGTGTCCATTTTATTGGGGATGGTATGTTGTGCTTTTATGATGAAAAATCATAAACTCTTATGTTAAGGTTTTGATAGTACTATCAAAAAAGAGTATACCCATGTCACTTATCATCTTATGATGACATCCAAACCTTGTTATAATGTTTTCATATAAATTTTTGATAACATCCTTTGCACTCCAACTTGGAGTCATAGTTACCTCAACCCATTTGGTGAAATAATTTATTATATGATAATATATTTGGAATTGGATCACTTAGATGTAGCATTGGTATACCCCATGAGGTAAATACCCCATTTTTAAAATGGTTTCACATCTATAAATGGATTTAATGTAATCTCATAACTCTATTTCTATTTTCCTAACTTTTGATGAACATCATAGTGTTTTGGAACCCTTTATGCATCCTAAAATAAGGTTGGCCACTAGATCCCACTTTGTAGTATTTTTAATAGGGTTAGTTATATTATGAAATGTCCTCCCACTAATCATTATTGTGTTTCTTCCAAAATTTGGTTTATTTCACACTTAAGGTCCCCATTGTGCATAACCCTATCCTTTCCTATAATATAGAGAAATATTTTAATGATGTTTAATGGCAAATCTCATGTGACTAGTTTTTTATTATCTAAATCTACATAATTTCATGAAGTATACCATCCTTCAAAAAACATTTATTATCCTCCAATTCCTCTATGATACTATTCACTCTAAAAATATGTATTTAGAGATTCATCTTGAAGTTATTCTGGTTCTTCCCCTATTTGAATACAACTCAGATAGTCTACTCCCACATTTTCCCTACCATGTTTCACATTTATTTAAAACTTGAACTCTTAGAAAAGCACTATCCACCTCGAAATCCTTCCTCCAAAAATCATTTTATTTTAATAGTATCATAATTTATGGTGATCCATGAAGAACTATAATGGGGTATCCAATAAGTAGTGTCTAAAATTTTGGAGTGAAAAAACCATCACTAGAGGTTATCACTCTATAGAAGTATATTATAGCTCAATTGTTGATATATTTCAAATAGAAAAGTGAATTGGATGATCCAGGACTCCATATATTGGTTTTGATAACATGTCTCCCATTACTATTCTTAAAGCATCAACATGAATATGAACTAGTTTGTTCCAACTTAGATAGACTAAAATGGGTGTTATGACAAACTATTTCTTTAAATCTATGAAGGTTTTCTAACATTTATGGTTTCATTCAAATGTGTTATCTTTACACAATATTTTTTATAGAGGTGATGAAATGGTTACAAATCATGAATGAACTTGTGATAATTCCTAGTGTGACTTAGGAAAGATTGCACCTCTATTGAGCTGATAGGTTCTTTAAGTCCCAAAATGACTATAGTTTTCACTTTGTCTATTTTAATTTCATCCCTATAGATAACAAGTCCTAGTAATACATAAAATGGTGTGAATAACAATATTTTTTATTATATCTAGTGTGATACATAAAGCTTGGCATCTTTATAACATCAATAATAGATTTGATAGATATTCATTGAATAAGTAGAAGACTACCCAATTATCTAGATAGACTTCTAAAAATCATGAATGAAATCTTTGAATGCAGTAATGACTACTCTAGAAAAAATTGTAGGTGTTTTATTCAAGCCAAAATTATTACCTTATAATAAAATTATCCCATTCTATTTTGAATGTTTTTTTTGTTTCATACTTAGTTACAATATGAATTTAATGGTATCCACTAAACCCATTCATAAATGAGTAGAATTCATGACCTATAATTTATTAAAGTACTTCATCCATGAGATAAATTAGAAATGGATCATTGACACATGCATTATTCAGTGCTTAGTAAATTTCACATACCTTTTATCTCCCTTGTCTTATTAGGTTGTACCACCATGAGACTAATCCAATTTAATTTATCAACCAAATATATGATAGTAGATTCTTCCATTATATATATTTCTACTTTCACCTTTATTTTCATATTAGGATTTACTTATAATATCACTTTTTGATTAGGTTTTCACACTCTTTTAGCTCAATATGAATCTCAACCAAAGAAAGGTATACTCCATTAACCTTTAAAGATTTTTTGGGAAACAGATCCTCATAATCTAGTAGTAATTAAACTACATTTTAAATCTACTCTTGTGTCTAATAGCCACCAATGGTTACTTATTTTGGTACTTATTATATACCAATATTCTCATTTTTATTTTACATTGATTCTTGTTATATTTTTATTGTTTCCACTTGAATGGATTTCATTGCTTTAATTTTCCAAGTTTGTCTCTTATATTCATGTTTTGTATCTAATCCTCATTTTCCTTTTATAATCTTCATTTCAATTTCCTTTATATCCCTTTCTAATTTAAATAATCCTTTCTTCTTATTTTCTTTCACTATGATTAATTTCCTCTATGTTGTTCTAGATATTATATTACAATATTTAAGAATAAATTAATCTTTTTTATGTTTACCACGATACTCCTTTATAGCTATGTGAATATTTGTGCTTGTATTTGTGTAGAAATTATGTATTCTTCTCACCCATGACACCATAAATTTATTAGTTTATACATATCCATGTGCACAATCAATTTTTAAGCTTCAAATATAAATGTTTGATTAAATTATTTTTGAATTTGGGGGTAGTTTCATGTTTCCCATATGTATTATTTATGCATGTATTGGGATCTGGGTAGAGGAGCTAAAGTATGTTAAAAACATGCACCTCATACCTTAGATCCACTTGATATGATGGTCATACTTTGATGCACTTTTGCACATTCATTTCAAGACATTGGACCTCCTAAAATAATGGCCACTTTTAAAATATATAAATTACAAATTAAAATATTTCTCATATAATTTTGAATACTTTTTCCTAGTAATTTTTTATATCTATGAATAACCTACCAACTCATAGTGACCCCTTTTAATGCACTAACTCACATGTTTATACATGGAATGTGAATTTTTAGCCTATGAATGAATTTTCTATATCCTTTTTAGAAAAATATTAGGATAACTAAATTTCTATAGAAAACACCATTATCATGGGTCTTATTTCGTGATCTCCCCACACCCAATTTTTCATATGAGCGTCTAAATCCCCACTTATTGAATAAGTTAATTCACATAAAATATTTCTTTCATTTTTAGGTTTAAAATAGTCTCTATATATAATATTTAACTGATATATTTGATCAACCTTGATATTTTATAAGAACACATAGAAAGAAACATTATTCTATTTAAAATTGTGGGCATATGTTAAGCATATAGATTGGTTGGGCTTAAAAATATTCCATTTTTTGTATCTTTGGTACCTATTGTCCATGTTTCAAACATTAGGTAAAATCTCTACTTTGTAGTTCTTCCAGGTTAAAATATGCATGAAATTTAAACCAATTAAAATACATGTTTGCATATGGAAAAGATGGATCTTTTGATATCATACATGGCTTAGACTTAATTTTATTAAAATGTATGATAATGATAACATCCCCCCAGTGTGCTTATAGTTAGTTGTAAAATATTTTAATGGTCATATGACCATAATAATCCCATTTATTTCCAATTAGTATAGGATAATGTGTCTCATTTGTCTTCATGTCAATCACTTCAAAATATTCATGCAAACTTAAGTTAACTACATTTATCTCTACATATTCCTATCTCCCAATGAGTTTGATCTAACCATAGTCAACCAAACTAAGATTAATTAGGTTGTAACTTAGATTTGGCCTTATAAAAACTTCTCAAGTTGATCTAAGAATCATGTTTACAATGTTAAAAAACTCAAAGTTAACATTATATACTTTATATCATGTGAGTTTAATATCCATTTTGGCATCCACATCCCATGGTTTCTTGGTCTTAACATACCACACCACTCACTCAATCCTTATTTTCTTATTTTTGTATAATCCAATAAAGTATGCAATATATTTATAATAGCTTTGGAAATGTATTAATTTTACAAAGTACTTAATAGGTTTATCAAATCTATCAGAGATATGACTACTCAATCATGTCACAAGATCTGAATAATTTGTCCATACATTTAAGCATCTAATATCATAGGATCTCCTTTAGAAGAATTTTGATTTTGGATTGACTACAATATTCAAGTTTATTTATTCATTAGAACCTTTTCTTTCATAGGATTTGAATGATTTTCCTCTCACACTTTCTTGATATAATTGTATTTATGCATCCCTAAATGAGGAAGACATTACTCTTTATGTTGATTTATAGTAACATCTAGGATCAAATATTGATTTTTAGGATGAGACTATACCATATTCACATTTCATATGGTTTCATCCTTATTTATTTCTCAATAATAAGGAAATATTTAATATTATTTTGTCCTATGATTCTATAATATGCATAAAACATTTCTCACTATATATAATTTTATTTATGCATCCCTAAATGAGGAAGACATTACTCTTTATGTTGATTTATAGTAACATCTAGGATCAAATATTGATTCTTAGGATGAGACTATACCATATTCACATTTCATATGGTTTCATCCTTATTTATTTCTCAATAATAAGGAAATATTTAATATTATTTTGTCCTATGATTCTATAATATGCATAAAACATTTCTCACTATATATTTTTAGGAACATTTTGTGCAATATGATTCATTTCTCCATATAGGTAATAATTAATAAGATGCCTTGTCTATATATTCCCTTGCATTTAGTTTTGATTACCACACTTATAAATTCATGATAAATTCCTTATCTTTGTAGATATCCACATCCTTGTTTCTGATTATAATATCACTTGTATTTTTTTGAGTCATAAGAGGTGCCCAAATGTTGGTGTGGTTAATCAAGGGTCCATCCTTGTTATTAATATTAAGCAAGAGGAATCCACCCTAAATGATATTGAAGAGAAGGAAGATTCCATCCTTGATGAGATTAAGGCATCCACCATGTTTGGTATTATTATTATTGAGGAGTCCAACCAAGAATAGGCTAAGTTGTTGAGGGAACCCAACCCCCTTTTGTTATGAGTTTAGTATCTTATGTTGGTACATTTTGTTTTATCATTGGTAAATATTGCATAGTGAATGAAAATACATTTCATGTGACACTTATTTTAATTCTTATAGTGCCCTAAAATTATTATCATCGTAATTATTTAATTTATATAAAGTTAAAATATGTTGTGTGACTAATGTACATACTTTTGTAATAAATGAAACTTTATAGTTGCATGTCCTACAATGCTACATACCTTAAATAACTCCATTTTTATTTTATTATATGCATTCCATTGATGTCATTCTTTTACACATTTGATACACCCTATAAGCAATCTTGGTTTCTTCCCTTCTTCAAGTTCATATATCGTATGCAGTACTGCATCTAACTTAGCATCATTTTATGTAATGTAAAAGGGTATTCTCCATAGTATTATATTTTATCAACTCTAATATTAACATATATTGCATCAACTTTTGACATGGTAAAAATAAGATTAGGATATGTCAAATAATTTTTTTCTTCATAGGCATTATACAAACCAAATAACTTTATTTGAATATTGGAATTGAAAATTCACCCTTTTCATCACATCCAAAAATTGGTGATCATAATACTAAATTAGTTTTCCTAATTTTTGTCTAATATATTTCAAATATTGATTTTTTTACTCTCACACTTCTTAATTTTGAATTAATTAATTAATTTATCCTTAACATATTGAATAATCAATATTTTCATGATTATTTTTAAATATGAACTCTATAGATAGACTATTCAAATCTCCTATAGGTTCACACATGTTATCTACTGCATCTATCACACCCTTAAACTTATCACTTCATTTCATAGGTCAATAAATATTTTTTGGGATAATTTGACCCATCATATGGTGTCAAAGTAATAAAATATCTTACAAAAAATTATTATATGCAAACTTTCTACAAAATTACTTAGAATACCAATAATATTGGATTTAAAATTTGTACTAACTTCATGTAAACCTTCATTTTTAGGCATACCTAGATATTTTACAACTTCTTAAAATAAATTTTAAGATATGAATACTTATTTTATCTCATCTAGATTAATATTCTCATCTATCAAAATATGAATAGGGGATGTGTCCTCTTAGAGTGAATAAAACATGTCTAGAGTATTTATCATACCTAGTCTTAAACCTAATTTAATCCTATGTTTCATCATTAATTATTTGAAAGGTTTCAATATTATTCCACATGATCATTTCCTTAGTATATACTCCTTAAACATATTATTATTATTTTATAACTGCCTTTTTACAACTTTTGGTGTCTCCATACTCTTGTTTCCCCTCTTTCCAGGTTGGTTTCTAATTCTTGGTAAGTTTATATGTTCTTTGTGGTTATATGTTTCTTGTCTTATCTTTTGGTGATCTTTTACCTTTAGCTTTGGATTCTCCTTTTGGAGGTCTATTTCCTCTCATTTTCTGCATAGTAACATGTCTACTCATATTTACATCTACTTATAGGCCTCGTACTCTATAAAATTAAACTTGTTTCATCTTTTCTATTGTCACAACACTCTTTAAATATTTGAAATTTATTTATCATTTTCATTCTCTACATTATCCATCCTATAATTACAATTTTAGGTTCCTTAGTTAAAATTCTATTCATTCATGTCCCTCTAATATGCATCTACATAGTTCCCTATGTGACTAGTCCATATTGGATGGAATAAAAAACCATGGCCTTTTCCATAACTAATATCTTCAAAATCACAAGGATTCACTTAAAAATATATATATTGATCCCTATAAAAAAATTAATAAATATATTCAAATTAATATATCCATAAACAAAAAAAATCACAACATACCCTTAATTGTCATCTTTACCCAATGAGAAATTACGTGTGTCCATTCAATATCTAGATTATAAAATCTTTACAAATTTTATTTATTCTGCACAAAATGTTTGATTTCTCATTATTTAATTCATTAATATTCAAGTATAGCTATTAATTCTACTAATAAATTAAGAAACTCACACCAAAATATTTTGTAAATCTCTCCATGGATGTGATTAGAAATGATCTCTATATAAACTCATAAAATTATGTTTTTTTTTACCTATGAACTTATATATCCTTGTGTCTATCCAATTTTCAATGTCCCTTTGACCAAGTAACCATTTAAAAATATTCAAGTCCTAGAAATGGAACCATTATTAGTAGTAGTTCCTAGAATCAATCATTCGGACATGCTAATTGATGTAGTCTTCAAAAGTTATAATGAGACTTAATAGTTACATGATGTATAAAAAATTTAATGTTAAATGTAATTAATATTCACAATACCAACTTTTTTATACTTCACCATTATTTTAGGTGTATTTATTAATATTTTATCCCTTAGATTACAGAGATGTATAGTAACATGAATACATTCATTCATAAGGAATATTCAATAAACTTAAAAAGATTTATACAATTGAAAAAATAATATTGATTCCAAATAGTTATCATATATGGATCTCTATTACATTATTTACTTTTCTATTATAAGATTAGAGTATATGTAATGTTTAAAGAGACTATGACTCTTTGTCTTCATGACCTTACAATTTTAGAGTCTAAGAAAATGTTCAGCTTCCATATGTTTCATTATCATTCATTAGACCATATTTTATACAAAATATGATGCCTTACACTTGTCACCTATTTATATTAAAAAACTTATGTGTGACTTATAATTTACACCTCCATACTAACAATAATATCTCATATATAACACTCGGTATAGTATATTTTATACAATTATGTCGACTCAAATGTTTACTTTTGGCCACATCCTTCATAATATTTAAATAATTTGACTCAAAATATCCTTCAACATGCTCTATATAAATGTTTTATACCATTCACAATTTAAATATCCATTCTCTATTCAAATAAGGTCCCTACAATGGAAACAAAATGTTGTGTTTTTTATAGATCATTCAAGGTCCTATGCAGACTTAATCTTGTGAACTTTAAATCAAATGAGGTCATTACTTAACCCATTTAGTGGGTAACCAAACTAGTGGTGGGTTTAGTTAGGGTTTTAAATAAAAATAATAAAATGAAATAAAAGTATGAAGGAAAAAGGTCAAAACCAATGTTAGGGTTTTGAAGCCTCATTTTTCTCCTCCAAGCTCTTGCTCCACAGGTGTTGATATTACTAGGAGAGCCACTCAAGAAAGGAAGAAAGGAAGGAATGAAGATTAGTTGAATGTAGTAGATCCAAGTATTTTTAGGCAAGTAGCCATTCCTTCTTATATCTATTTTCTCTTTTCTTAGTTTTGTAAATGGGTAAAATAATGAAAGCAACTTCTCTTAGATTTTTGAATTAGGGGTTTTTTTATTGGGTTGTTTGCATTCAAAATTTATTACACAAATAAAAAAAAATACCTCTATTCAGAGTTATCCATTGGATAGGGTTTTGAAAATGGAGTATATATTTATTATTTATACCTCCTTACATGTGTTTTATTTTATAAAACAAATTATGTATATATACATAAATATTTATAATTTATGAAGTATATACTCAAAATCTATTTCTTATTTATTTTATACATTTTATGGATATATAATCTGTATATATATTATGTTTTTATTTTATGTGTATATACAATCAGTATATGTGGGTGTATACCTAAATGAAAATAAAACCATAAATAATAATAATGATGATAATATTAATTAAATTAATTAATTAAACCATTGTTAATATTACACAACACAGGTTTCTTTTTAATAGTTGATATTTATATATAAAACAAAAATAAATATATAAACAATAAAAAATGTATATAATATAAAATATATATAGGAAGGGAGGAGCAACATCTGAGTTGACCCCTACCCCCCTCCCATGGTAGGGAGGGAGGAGGCATTAGGCCAGCTAGCCTCCCACTCAAACCCTCCTCTATGACACCCTGGCCAATGGCCATGGCTACCAACCTAGGGTTTGTCCTTTTTAAAACAAATAAAAAATAGTAATCTGTGGCATTATTATTTATATGATTATAATTTGGATGAAGATATATTTATACTATTTAATTTATCTTTTATGTTGATTAATTTATATTTTATTGTTTATAAATTATAATTTATAAATTATATTTATATTTATTATTTATTATTTATATTTTATGATTTATTATTTGAGATTTATAAAACTTTATTTTTTATAATTCATAATTTATATAAAGTGTCTATATATCATATGGTTCATTTATTTTCTATATTATTATTTTTTTAAATTCATAAGATATAATTTATATTATATTTTTTAAATTAAATTTTATTTTATTATATATATATAATATAAAATTAATAGGGGAAATTAGTCTCCTAATTTTTATATTCAGGTTGAGGATTATTTTAGAAGGGGATGAGATTCAATATTTATTTATGGACAAGAAGGCAAGGCTTATTGTGATCTAGTTTTGTATTTGGGTTTATTTTATTATTATCAAGTATATATAGTGGTATACTTACATCTATAAAATACTCTCTCTCTCTCTCTCTCTCTCTCTCTCTCTCTCTCTCTCTCTCTCTCTCTCTCTCTCTCTCTCTCTCTCTCTCTCTCTCTCTCTCTCCTCTCTCTCTCTCTCTCTCTCTCTCTCTCTCTCTTTCTCTCTCTCTCTCTCTCTCTCTCTCTTTTATATAGACATGCTTGTTCTCAAAAGTTTTGAGTGAGGCTCTTTTTGGTGAAGACATGAACACAAGAATGATAAATTTGTAGAGACACTTATTGAAGTGAGGTGTACGAAATGTTGATTTTCTTACATCTCCCATATGCCAAAACTAATGATAATGACTAAAAAAGAATATGTTGATAATAAATTCTCTGTTTAGTTTGAACCGATGATGGAAAGGTATGTTATAATTAATATTGTGATGAAGCTAGTTTAATTTTATTATTTTATGTAATTTATTTATTACCCTCTTAATGTTAATTTTATGAAAGAACTATATGTCTCTACTTACATTACCATGTTTAAGAGGAATGTTTGTCTCATTATTATCTCATTTATGACTCTGGAAAAAGAAATAAAAATCTCTGAGGACTATTTACTTACTCAACTTTTTAGTTGAACCCCTTTGTTGACCATGTCCTAATGCAGATGGAAGAATTCTAGTGTTATAGTCAGAAACATAATTTAGTACTATTTTTATATATTATTATAGGGTAAAATTGAGTTGTTTAATTGTATTAGTTTTTTATCCAAAGTTTTTGTAACAAAATTTCTCGATAAGCCAAAGTGGATATAGTTATAAGTCTTGTTTATATTCACAAGCATTTAATCCTTATAGTGGTAGCTTTAGCATGATTTTGTATTGATTATAAATGAATTCACATTATAATTTTTGTATTGTAAATATCCTAATTTGAACAAGAGGAACTTTAATAATAATGAGGCTTAATTAAATTATTTAAGACTATTAAAATACTTATAATGAACATTACTTTAATAACTAATCAAGTTAACTCAATTTACACTTAGATAAATTATGTGATAATTCTTAAATTTTTTCATAATGTAATCTCTTGTAAATTATGTTACATTTATGAAGATTTTTAAAAAAATCAAAGGGTCTTGGGTTTAATGGAAGGAGATGTGAAGTTGTTAGAGAGAGTGTAGTTACATTTCTTAGCCTAGGATTTATGTTTGGTTCTTGGAGTGCCACTAATAGGTTAATCATAGAAAGATAATTTAACTCCTTGTAAACCATTATCAATAAGTGATTTATCTACTTTTATTTAATTTGAGAAATAAATGAACATTAAGTAAGAAGTTTATTTCTACCACCCATAATCTAAATTAAAGATGAAAGTTATGTATTACTCTCTATGATTTAATAAACTAAATAGTTAACAATTGAATTCTTCTATAAGAAGCAATGTAGATTTAAGTGTTATAATCTCCATACCAATGAGGGTACATTTGACAAGTAACTAGAAGGGTAAAGTTTGGTAAATCCTAGAGAAAAAAACATCAAAATAAAATAATTGACTACAAATAAGTTATGATGTACTTAAGCAAATGAGTTACTAAGTGAAATAAAAGTGTATATATGATATATGTTATTTGTAATCATTGATTTGTAATAAATCAAATATAGAGTATGTTTGACTCCATCACATAATAAAGAATAGTTCATAATGATAAAGACAATGACTCTTCTTGGGATAATATTAGGTAAGAACTAAATATAATTGTTATAATATAAATGTTATAATTGTATAAGTAAGCTATTTGCAATGTCTTGTGTTTCAAATAATGAGTAACATTTAAATGTGCTTTTATATTTTCATAGACATAAAGGAACATATTAAAAGTGAATGTAATATAAAGTAAACATGAATATTAAATTAATTTAGCTATACTTGAAAGAATTTTAAGTACTCTAGGATATACCATGGATAATTTTGTAAATTATGTTTTCAAAAGGGCTACAACTAATTTGACTATAGAGGTTAGTAAAATTACAGAAGGAAGATAACAAAAAGAGTGATTTGAACATTTAGTTGTGAATACAACATGATAATAAAACATTTGTAATTGTATCTCAAAGTAGAGTGAAGATGATTAAAATATATTTAACAAATTAAAGGTAATAATAAAAGGTTTTATAAGTGGTAATAGTAATACATAGTATTAAATAAATATTTAACATTAATATTAAATATATCATGTTGAATGAAAGAAGGCACATAATAAATAGGTGTCCTCAAAGATAAAATTAAGGAATAAGAGAATAGGATTCATATAAATATATATGTACAACAATGATAATAGAGAAAATAATCTAGGTTTAAGGGAATTTTTTAAAAAAAAGACCAAAATTTTGAGCATTACATTTTGGTATCAACGCTTATGTTCAACAATGGGAAGTTTAGGGATTGTGTTTGGTATTCATGATGAACTTGTGAAACTTATCATCACAATATTTCTCTATTCGGTTGTACTCATAGTGAGTTGAGATTATGAATTGATCTGTGTAACCATGATGTTTATGTTTGGGTAAATTTTACTTGAATTTTGAATTGACAACTTTGTTGGCATGTCTATATTTCAAGTTAGCATTTTTTATAATATTTATTGTGTGATATATGTTTATTTATATATGATTGAATTTTAATGTTGTATATAAATTGTGTGTTTCTTATATGTGTACTTAAGTGATATTTTATCTTAATACATTTCTTTAGTATTCTAATATTTTTGACTGACACCGTTATAGAGGTGGTTTAGAATATTTCTTTTCTATAAGCTCTTTTTAGGGTTTGAATACATTCTTATAAGAAATTATGTTTGTATATACTATGATTTGAATATAGATAACAATTTAAAACCTACCTTGGTGTATCTTTCTTTGGTTTTCAACATCCAGACACATTGTTTACCTTTGGTTAAGAATTAATTATGTGCATGCTAGTTTAGACTTATTAATTCCTCTGGATGTTAAGGTTAAAGTTGTTACATTTACCTTTCATTAAATTGATTTGAAGTATATTTATTGAATAATAATATGATATGTTATTGATTTTAAGTATAAAACTATGATATTGCCCAAATGGATTGGCGATGATAATGTTATTTAGTGATGAACATTTTTTATATACCTTTAATAAGTATAGTGATTGATTGTATGTAGAAGTATAGATGAATCTTGAAGTTATAGTAAATGTGCTGAAATAATTCTTTCCTAGATCCAAGCTTGGCTTTATATAGCTTAACCAATTTTGAAATTGTAAATAGCCTTATGTTGTTAAAATAAAAGTGGTAAGGATAAGACTATTACACATTTATATAGATGAAGGAATACTTGTTTGAGAATATTCTAATCCTTTAATAATGATATATGGTCTATAAGTGTTAATAACATTAACATAAGATAATTCCTTTCAGAGCTTTAGGTGATGGTAACCCTAAAAGGCTGCTCCTCCCCTTTGTTCAACAAGCTTTTGATATGGGTACACCTTGATTTTATAGTATATATGTTAGTTGCCTACAACATATAGTTAGCATTGTTTTGGTTTTCAAAATTTTTTGAATGATGACCCTTATATTTTGCATTGACCATTTCATAATTTTAATAGTTCATGTCATGCTAACACATTCAAAATCTAGTAGCATGTGATACCATATTTTATGCATGCATCAAGAACCATAGAACCTTGTTTTCTTCATCTTATCACATCCTAGTTAAGAATGGTGAAATCTTGGCCATTTAGATTATGGCTTGATGATTAGTTCAGTTGATGCATTTTTAATCTTGGTGTTGATTGCTTATACCATATTGATATTTCTAGCATTTATAATAGATAGCAATTTCAGTGGTCAACACTCAAACATACATACAATTTTTACTCAGTAGAACTTTAGTGAACTATGTTTGACAATGATATTTCCTTTGAAATATGTTACTTGGGATAATTTACAATTAAAGATGTGAGATAACATGTCTGCATTGATATTAATGTGGTACTAGGATGCCATGTGTAGAAATTTATAGTTGTTATTTTAATTCATCTACATCAATTGGTTGTCATGATGGTCAGTTATGGTCAAATGGTATTGGATACTTACTCTGTAGTATCACTCTATTATGATATGGGTTTTTATTCAATGTCTTTAGTGATATTTCAATAGGGTTACTATTTTAGCTATATTAGTTGACATCAATATGGTTACTTGATAGTCAGAGATGTGAGATAGTATGATTACTTTTGACACTTTTATAGCAGTAGGATGTTATGTACAAGAGTTTCTTAGTTTATTTATATGGTGACACTATTACATATGATGATGTACAGTTATTGTATTACCTTGAGAGGTAATTTATAGTTATTTCTCTTACCTATGGGAGGTAATAGATAGTGTTCCTCATACCTCTGAGAGGTAATTTAAATAACTCATACCTCTAGGAGTTAATTGAGATGCCTCAAACCTCTAGGAGGTAATCAAGATGCCGCATACCTTTGGGAGGTAATTAGGATGCCTCTTATCTCTAGGAGGTAATTGAGATGATTTTTATTCCTTGTCTCCTTGGGTGACTTTCAATGCTTTGTAGAAGTCACATAGTGCTCGTGATGTGATCTATCTTCACTTATATTTTTTTGAAATTATTTATATTTGATTAAATTTTATTTTTTAAGTTGATTGGAAACTAGCATTTTATTTTATTATCTTTGATTTTTTTTAAGGACCGATCATGGACATTGTTGTTGAAATTTATTTATATTTCTAGGTTTATCTTTTCTTTTGAGATTGCTTGGTCTCACTTTTATTGGTTTTACCCTTACATGATTGGTTGAATTCTCTTGTATATTTATTTTGATGACTATTGGTGTTGGTTTCATAAGTGTTCATATGTGCATAACTTGTATGCCTATGGCATGATATGGGGGAGAATAAGTAGCTTTGAATATAACTAGTGGGTCATGATGATAACCAGTCATGTTGGTTCATGATGCCACCCTTCCCATCCCACCAAACATGGTGGTTGTGTGTGTGTGTGTGTGTGTGTGTGTGTGTGTGTGTGTGTGTGTGTGTGTGTGTGTGTGGTCCTTGCATGGGTTATGACTCTTTTTGGGAGGTATAATGAGTTTTTATGATAGATAAGTGTGTGTGTGTGTGTGTATGGTCCTTGCATGGGTTATGACTCTTTTTGGGAGGTATAATGAGTTTTTATGATAGATAAGTGTGTGTGTATGGTCCTTGCATGGGTTATGACTCTTTTTGGGAGGTATAATGAGTTTTTATGATAGATAAAAGTGTTTCTCAATAATTTTAGTAGTAGTATCATTCTATGTTGATGATGGGAAGCCTGGATAAAATATTTAGTATGCAGTGACTACTTGTTATTTTGGCACATACCTTGATTGGTTATTTCAACATGGTCCAATATGGTTCAAGGTTATTCAATTAACATCATATGGAATTACTATGGATGGATACTTATCCTAGTAGTGTACCCTCACCATGATTGATGCTCATTACTCTTCTCTTAGTATGATTTAGACATTGGATGGATACTTGAGCTTTCATGATTGTGTGCTTTAGTTGGCTAGTGACAAATGAAAATAACATGACTTATATTAGGATGAAATTTTTTATCACTTACTCATTTTAGAGGATAATTTTGTTTTTTTTGGCACCTTATGATATTGATCAGTATAGCACAACTTGGCAATATCACTAAGTGTGAGAGCTGTATTCAGTATGGTTTAGTCTATAGGGTATTGCAATGTATGGTTTCATGATTGATATTAATCTTAGCATAGTGCACCTTCTTTTACATGGCATGATCACCTTGAGATGACATTGAGTGCTTAGTATGAGTATATAATAGATTGACACATAGTGTACATGTAATTTCAGATTTTTGATGGATGTATTTATATGATATTAGATGGGTTGTGGTAGTTAATTGTTATTAGTATTGTTTAGCATTGTTCAGTTATACTCAATATTGTTGGCTATGGATTAACACTTATATTCATATACGTGTATTAGTCATTACTTGGGGTCAGTGGTTTTCTAGTGGAACCTTAATTATTGATGGTTATTGTAGTATTCTAGAGTTGTTGAGGGTGAGTAATTAATGTCCTATCATTCCCTATGATTTTTGCATCGAGTACTTTACTTTTATAAGAGGGGGAGAATGTAATAACCCAATGTCAAATCACTATAAATAACTTTATCTTTGTTTTATTGTCATAGGAGGAGACTCTTGTTAGGTGTGTGAAAATCTCAATGAGAGATGCCTAGTATTATCCTGTTTGTTATCTGAATGTGATTATATGCATTATTATATATTGGACTAGATTATTTTGTGATTACTAGATGAGCTTATTGAACTAATCTAGGTTTATTATTTATGTCTTGATATAATATCATTGTTGGCTATATATGTATAATTGATCATGTTTCTAATTATCATAAATATTTAATAACTTACCCGAGTTAGTAAATGAATAATAAAGTATCTAGTAACATGCATTAATAGTGAATTATTATATTCTTCTTCCTAATAGGTGAGAGATTAATGTATTCTTTTTAATAAAATTCATGGATTGATTATTGCTTATTGTACTATTAAAATTACTTTAGTGAACTTTAAATCAAATGAGGTCATAACTTAACCCATTTAGTCGATAACCAAACTAGTGGTGGGTTTAGTTAGGGTTTTAAATAAAAATAATAAAATAAAATAAATGTATGAAGGAAACAGGTCAAAACCAATGTTAGGGTTGTGAAGCCTCATTTTTATCCTCAAGCTCTTTCTCTACAGGTGTTGTTATTACTAGGAGAGCCACTCAAGAAAAGAAAAAAGCAAGGAATGAAGATCAGTTGAATGTAGCAGATCCAAGTATTTTCAAGCAAGTAGACATTCCTTCCTAGATCTATCTACTTTTCTTAGTTTTGTAAATGGTTAAAATAATGAAAGAAACTTCTCTTAGATTTTTGAATCAAGGGTTTTGTTATTGGGTTGTTTGCATTCAAAATTTATTACAAAAACAAAAAATTAAAAAAAATCCATTGGGAGTTATCCATTGGATAGGATTTTGACAATGGAGTATATATTTATTATATATGCCTCCTTGCATGTGTTTAATTTTATAAAACTATGTATATATACATAAATATTTGCAAATACTCTAAATCTGATTTCTTAATTATTTTATATATTTTATGGATATACTCTATATATTTATTCAATTTTTATATTATATATACAACTAGTATATGTGGGTGTATACCTAAATGAAAGAAAACCAAAAATAATGATAATATTAAATTAAAATTTTTGATTAAACCACTATTAATGTTACACAGTACAGGTTTATTTTTAATAGTTAATATTTAGATAAAAAATAAATATATATATATATAATAAGGGAGGGGCAACAATTGAGTTGATCCTACCCCCTCCCATGATAGGGAGGGAGGAGGGGTTAGGCCAACTTACTTCCCCTTCGAACCCTCCTCTATGACACCTTGGCTGATAGCCATGGCCACTAGCCTAGGGTTTGTCATTTTTAAAATAAAGCAAAAATAATAATCCATGGCATTTTTCTTTATATGATTATAATTTAGATGAAGATATCTTTATGTTATTTAATTTATATTTTATACTGATTAATTTATATTTTATTATTTATAAATTATAATTATTATTTATTATTTGAGATTTATAAAACTTTATTATTTATAATTCATAATTTATATAAAGTATCGATATATCATATGGTTCATTTATTTTCTATATTGTATTTTTTAAAATTCATAAGATCTAATTTATATTAAATTTTATTTTATTGTTTATATATAATATATACTAAATATTATATATTTATGTACGAGAATTCAGATTGTCTATTTTATAGTTGGGTTTTCTAGATTAGTATTTTATATTATAATTATTAGTTTTTAAATATAAATATTATATCATGGTATATGAATGACAAAATTTATTTGATAAATTAGTCTCATAATTTTTATATTCAGGTTGAGTATTATTTTAGAAGGGGAAGTTTAGATTCAATATTTATATATGGATAAGAAGGTCAGGCCTATTGTGAGCTAATTTTATATTTGGATTTATTTTATTATTTTTGAGTATATATAGTGGTATACTTCCATCTATATATATATATATATATAGTTTTATATAGGTGTGTGTGTTCTCAAAAGCTTTGAGTGAGGCTCTTTTGGTGAAGACACGAACACAAGAATGACAAATTTGTAGAGACACTGATTGAAGTGAGGTGTATGAAACATTGATTTGCTTACATCTCCCATATGCCAAAACTAATGCTAATGACTAAACAAGAATATCTTGATAATAACTTCTATGATTAGTTTGAATTGATGATGGCAAGGTATGTTATAATTAATATTGTGATGAAGCTAGTTTAAATTTATTATTATGTGTAGTTTATTTATTACCCTATTAATGATAATTTTATGAAATAACTATATGTCTTTACTTACATTACCACATTTAAGAGGAATGTTCATCTCATTTTTATCTTAGTTATGACTCTAGAAAAAGAAAGAAAAATCTCTATGAGGACTATTTACTTGCTCAGCTTTTTAACCGATCCCTTTTGTTGACCATGTCCTAATACAGGTGGAAGAATTCTAGTGTTGTAGCCAGAGAGATAATTTAGTACTATTATTAGATATGATTATAGAGTAAAATTGAGTTTTTTAATTTTATTAGTTTTCTATCCAAAGTTTTTGTAATGAAATTTTCTGATAAGCTAATGTAGATATAATTGTAAGTCTTGTTTGTATTCATAAGCATTTAATCTTTATAGTGGTAGCTTTAGCATAATTTTGTATTGATTATAAATGAATTCACATTAATATTTTTGTATTGTAAATATCCTAATTTAAACAAGAGGAACTTTGATAATAATGAGGATTTATTAAATGATTTAAGACTATTAAAATACTTATAGTGAATGTAACTTTAGTAACTAATAAAGTTAACTCCATTTAGACTTAGATAAATTATGTGACAATTCTTAAATTTTTTCATAATGTAATCTCTTGTAAATTGTGTTATGTTAATGAAGAGTTGTAAAAAAATAAAATGGCCTTGGATTTAATGGAAGGAGATATGAAATTGTTAAAGAGAGTGTGTTTACATTTCTTAGCCCAGGATTTATGTTTGGTTCTTGGAATGTCACTAATAGGTTAATCATAGAAGGATAATTTAACTCCTTGTAAACCATTATCAATAAGTAATTAATCTACTTTGCTTTAATTTTATAATTAAATGATCATTAAATGAGAAGTTGATTTCCACCACCCACAATCCAAATTGAAGATGAAAGTGATTTATTACTCTCTATGACTTAATAAACTAAATAGATAACAATTGAATTCTTCTATAAGAAGAAATGCAGATTTAAGTGTTATAATATCCATACCAATGAGGGTATCTTTGACAAGTAACTATAAGAATAAAGTTTGGTAAAACCTAGAGGCAAAAACATCAAAATAAAATAATTGACTACAGACGAGTTATTATGTACTTAAGCAAACGAGTTACTAAGTGAACTAAAAGTGTATATATGATATATGTTATTTATAATCATTGACTTGTAACAAATCAAATATATAGTATGTTTGACTCCATCAAATAATAAAGAATATTCCATAATGATAAAGATAAGGACTCTTCTTGGGATAATATTAAGGAAGAGTTAAATATAATTAATATAATATAAATGTTATAATTTTATAAGTAAGCTATTTGCAATGTGTTATGTTTCAAATAGTGAGTAACATTTAAATATGTTTTTAGATTTTCATAAACATAAAATAATGTATTAAAATTGAATTTAATACGAAGTAAACATACATATTAATTGAAGTTAGCTATACTTGAAAGAATTTTAAGTACTCTAGGATATACCATGGATAATTTTGTAAATTATGTTTCCAAAAGGGGTATAACTAATTTGAATATAGAGGTTACTAAAATTATAGGATGAATATAACAAAAAGAGTGATTTGAACATTCAATTGTGAATACAACATGATAAGAAAACATTTTTAATTGTATCTCAAAGTAGAGTGAGGATGATTAAAATATAGTTAACAAATTAAAGGTAATAATAAAAGGTTTTATAAGTGGTAATAATAATACATAGTATTAAATATATCATGTTTAATGGAAGAAGGCACATAATAAATAGGTGTCCAAAAGATAAAAATAAGGAATAAGAGAATAAGATTCATATAAATATATATATACAATAATGATAATAGAGAAATAATCTAGGTTTATGGGGAATTTTTAAAAAAATTACTAAAATTTTGACACAAATTTTAGGCATTCCATGTGTGGACTCCTTATTTGTGTGTGCATTATCTATGAATTTACACTTTTTTAAGCTTTCATGCATTTATTGTGTATCTCACTCATTTATCAACCCCTCGATTGAATTTTTATATTTTCCTTAGGTGCAATTATAGGGTTCAATATATTGTGCCAAAATAATGGTATATCAGGAGCATATAGTTTCATTTTATTATTTTAGGAATAAAAGGTGAAGCCCTATATGTCACTTGGGTTTATATTTAACTTACATGAACTATAAATAAGTTAAGTATAATTTTAATAGTGTCAAATATGTAGCTACAACTCCTTAGCAAGTTTTCCAAGTCAGCTGACTTTCACACACTGCTTTATGCATACATTTAAGGATTAGATCAATAATAAAAGGAGAAGTGTTACAGCCCATTCTTCTCATTAATATTTAAAAGTGTAGTTACAACCATATTTTTCATTATAGTGTGCACCTATCTCAAAATGTAAAATAATAAACCTAATAGAGGACATAATTGACACCTAGGTAAATAATCAATAGTAGTTGAGGTACACAATTGGTGGTCTACTAATGTTGTCTCATATAAAATTAATGAACTTTGTATTCTATTCTATAGATATTTTTTAAATATATTTATAGAGACATAATATAGCTAGTTTCTATATCCTATTTATAGTCTTATAGTTACAAAAATATTTGTAAGTGTTTATGTTTCTATATCTCTTTACTGTTATATTATTTCTGTTTCTTGTTCAATCATTTGTCATACTTTCAATTACTATTTTTAGCACATTAAGGTTCTTGATTAATTGTTTTAATTATATTACCTTAAACCCCTCTTGTGCACATATTTTTACTATTTTAGTGTGTATCAATAATGGTCATTATTTGGTAAAAAGGGTGCATCTTAATGTAATGATATAATGGCATGATATTGATCGTGTTAGTTTTGGGACTTTTAAACTACTTTTTAGGGTTGGTGATTTGGATATTTCTTATGTTGAGGATAGTTTCATGCTTATATCTAGTGTTATTTTGAAATAATATTATTTATTTAATTCTTTAATAAATATCAACTATCATTTGTTGATTCCAATGTCATCCTAAAAGAATAGTGTAATATATTTGGAAGTTGAGGACCATAACTTTAGTTTACATAGTTTTAGGTTATTATAGGGATCCAAATACATCAATGGGGATTTAGTTATTTTTTAAAATACACAAAAAAATATTCATTATTTATTAAGGTCTTTAATAATATGTCTTAATCACCCATAGGGATGTGACATTAATTATAGATCCTTCATCTACAATAAATTTTTCAAAATTTTGAATCATTGATCATGACATTAATGAGTACATAAGGATTTTTAACTCTATACATGATTTCATAATTGTTCATGTTATATATTTATAATTATAACAAGATTTTTTTGATTGATTGAGGTTGAGACATGGTCCCAATTTTACGCACTTTAGTATTTGTTTGACCTTGTGGAGGTGGAATACATTGCTTGATTACATTATTTAGCTAGGATATTCTATAGCTTATAATTTTTTTATGAGAAAAATTATATGATAAGGATATGTTTCCATGAGTTTCATTAAAGTATTTTTTCCAAGGCATGATGTTTTATTTTTTGTGGCCAACACACCCCATTCCTCTCAAAATAGGGGGCCCTTTTTTTGGTTTTAATGAATCACTCCTAGCAATTATATGTTGGAAAGATGATTTATATTTATTATTTTATAATATTTTGAGTCAATTTATTATTCAAGATTATTTATTTATCCATTTTTAATTTTAATATTTGGATTAAGTGTTGTAAACATAGAGTCTATTGATTTGAGGATGTGATACATTGAGTCATTCTATGCTTTTGAAATCTAAGATCAAGGTAGCCTCATTGAAATTTTTTTATAGCAAGATTTACTTATTAAACTTCCTTTGAAACTTTGATCTTAGGTTAGTCCTTTTTTCATGTAGTCTCAAGGCCTTGTTCATAAGTTTTTACACCTGATCACACCTAGTCATATGGAATCTAAATTGGTTATATCCTTTCTTTAACACTTGGTTATTTATTGCTTAGTCTATTTTTAGATTATTTTGTCACTAACTTTATGTTCTTTATCATGTAGGATTAAAGGACTTGATCACAAGTTTTTTCACTTCATTATATTGCTTCATAGTGATTTATAGTTTTATAAATCAGTGACTCAACTCTTGTATTTCACATGTCATGTATTCATAATGGTCACAGTCAGATCTATAAAAGGTCAAAGTTTCAAAGGGTCAAAGTCTTCAAGTAATGCCACAATTCATCTTCCCACATTATCATAGATTTATAACTTATAAAAATAATTTTACAATGCCAAATACTTGGGAATATACAAATCAACCACATATTTCTAAGTGTTGACATCACATTCACTCATGCCTTCACACTAATCACAAAGTATTTTATATAGAATAAATATCATGGGTTGAGAATAAATCACATGATACCATATGGAATGACCTTTCATTATTCAAAACATGAAGGTATATTCAAGACTTTTTGGAGATTTCAATTAATCAAGAGGGTCCACTTGTCATCATTGTAAGCCACTTATCATTACTTCTCAACTTTACATTTTCACACAAAACTAAAGTGTACTAGAATTATGAGACTCTGAGTTAATTATATTATGCCATATGTCCTAACACTATGCCACATGGAATATTTTTATTCTCTCTCATTCTCATAGTTCATAAGGGAGCCCACATTAAGTCTAAATTACCATGAAACTATGAGCCAATTATTATATAACATATGACATCATGTTATTTCTCATGAACCTCATAGTTATTTTAACATTTCACTTAGACCAAGGATTGTGAGCCATAATCTAACCAAAGGAATACATTTTACATAATGTCCAATCCATCACAAACAACAAATATTTTTTTACAAAGGATTAGTTAGGATTTTTTCTTATGTATAATAGATGGACATATGTTTTGTATTAATTTACTTGGACTAACACATTTATATTTTGAATCTCTATTTTTAGTACCTTTATTTATCATAAAATGTATTAAATAATAATTTACATTTATGCATCTTAACATGTTATATATAGTGGTATTCTTGTCATTTATTGATAATGATTTTACAGTTAAAATAATTTAATTAGATTAACTAATTTTATTATATGAGGTGGATGTAGAACATCTTCCACCCTCACTGATCGAAAAAGAACATTTTAGGGGATAGGGAGGTAGATCATGAATTTTGGAAGTGCACATAACCTACCAAGAACTTCTATAATACACACACACACACAAGGTTGTTTTCTTAATTATTTAAGTTTTCATTTAAGGTTGTGCACATAAGTTTTCTTTGATTGTGTACCTTGTATTAGCATTAGTTGACTTATTTTGTGGCTAAGTGGTATTATTGTATTTCAATACATATGGATATTTTATAATCTTGTTGATTTTTGACTTGTTTTGTATGTAAATTTGATACTCACTTTTGCCCATACAATTTAGTGGTTGTCTATTAGCTCGTATCTTTGACCACATATAAAATGATTGTCATAATATCTTTTTTAATGTATGGCACAGACCAAGTTTATTTTGATATATTTCTATTATGAACTAAGTGAATAAAAATTTTAAAGTGAAAACTTGCTTGTTGATAATATTTATGGTATAGTAACCACTTAATTAGTCTTAGAACAATTGTTTATTTAATAAAATTATGCATTTGTACTTTATTTTTTTTTAAACTTAGGAGAGGTTATAAAATATTGAATTATAAATTAAATAATGGTTTAATATATAATTTTATAAAGGTCTCCATTAACTTTGGGAAAATAATGAGTTGGTGACAATGTGAGGTAAATGTTAGAAAGTCCACTTTTTGGTGGAAACTTTTATTTTACTCCATTTAACCCTAGTTAAGTGGATAAGCACTTGAGTAAAGGAATTAAATGATTTGGTTTTCATTGATATTTTAGAAGTCAACAAAACTTAATTGTAAATCTATGGCATTATTTTGGGTTGAAACCTTAAATGGGGACCTCACTATTGTTATATCGAGCCCATTTTTAGGACAGTGCTAAAATATGCATGCATGAATAATGGAAGAAATTAGAGAGGATTTAGTAATTAGAGTTTGAGTTGTTTTGTACACCTATAAAATTTTAGTTGAGTATTTTTTGGTGAAAATTTTGAATAAATAAAGATGCATGTGCATATTGTGTTTTTGGTGGCCATAGAGGATAGAACTAAAATCTACATATTAGAAGGAAATAGATAAGTATAAAGGAGAATGAAATGACATGAGGATAAAATAGTAGAAAAATAAGGAAATAATTAGTTGGAGGCAGGTCTAGAAATAAAATTTTCATTGAGCCATAAAATAGTATCTATGTTGTCCAAGTAATTAATTTCTATGACAAAATCAAAGGAGTTACTTTTGAAAATGGAAGGTTTTTGTTATGGGTTTCATGTTTTAAAATTATAGATTATGATATAATAGTATTGAACTATGTGTTTTATTAAGCTATATATTTTAATAAAATTATTCCTAGGATTTTGAAAATCCCACAAAAGTTAGCTTCTTGTTTTGGAAACCTTTATATTTTCAAGTTTTGCTCATCGCTTGAACACAGTAGATGTTGGTTGGGTTTTTCATGTGTGTGTTTGTATTTTTATGTGTTTTATGATTTGTTTTATTAAACTAATCATACCCATATTGATATATGGGTGATAATTTATTCTCACTCACAAGCCCATATGGATGTGCATATAGGAGGAACAGTTGGGAGTTTTTGTATTACAAGCTAAGTTTGCCATGAGAAATTTTGTATCAAAAAATATGTGTAGCTTTCATGGTATTCGAACCTATAACTACATATTTTATATATGTATTGGGTTCATGTTGAAGTATTCAAACCATATTTTTTAGGAACCATCTATTATTATAAATTCTTACATTAGGTTCATGTTGAGGTATATGAACTATAATTATTTATTACTTATAGTAGGAATTGATATTACAGAATGTGAAAATGTATACTTTAGAAATATCTAGATGGATAATTGAATAGCTTATACCAATTTAACAGGGCATTTGGCACTACTATAATGGATTTTGGTTCAATTATTATGACAAGTGTTTAGTAATAGTTAATGAAATTTTACCTTAGATTCTTATATGAAGTCTTAATCCAACTGAGTAGACCTTGTTGTAGCACATTTTAAATATGGGATTTAGAGTTTTTTTTATTACCCTTTATTAATTAGCTATAAGTGTTAAAATGTTTTGGATATCTTATAGACCTTTTGTTAAGGTCATTATCTTATACAATAGCCTTTGGTTTGATAATATTTCCAGTACTCAGTCGAAATGAAGGTTAATGAACTAGAATAAATAATGAAGTAATTTTTGGTTATATTCTTAGTTAATTAATAAGAAAGAGATTGGGAATAAGGTTATAAAATTTGTAAATATTTCTTAACCTATGAGTGAGAGGCTACTCTCACTCATCATCTCATAATGAGTTAAGTTGGAAAATTTAGAGTCTTTTCCAGTATATATTAAGTGAGTACAAAACATAGGATTCCTATGAAATGTTAAAAATACATTTAATCCATATATAAATGAGACTATTTTAAAGTTATGAATTAGTTAATATTTTTTGAGTTAAAATAGAATGTAATTTAGATATGTAAGTTTATAGTTATTAAACTATGATTGACTACATATTACCTCTAGTACATAAGTAATAACATGAGTTTTTAAATGACTTGAAATACTTATTTAAAGTATTTATTATGAGTATTGGTATATATAATTCATGCATATAGTTGTCACATTCTTGGAAAACATAGATTTGACTTAAAATTAAGTTTGTCTTAGAATAAGACTATATGTGTATGTTTATAGTACATAGTTAGAAATCAGTTAAATTTTGATGTTTTTTAAACCTCACTTGAATGGACACCATCACATAGTTTTTAGTGTATTGTATATATAAATTAGTGGTTGTGTAAATTCTAGTTGAATGATGTAGTTGTCACTATACTAGTTAGGGTTATGTAATTGCTATGATGTATTATGTGAGATTCCTTCTATCTTTTTTAGTTATAAATTTTCATCAATTTGTCTACTTATTATAGGATGATTAGGGATAGGTATGGATCCCAAATGTGATCACTCATCATCATATAACAAGAATGAAGAAGATAAATATATATAGATGAGAGTATGTATAATGTGGAATATGACTTAGATGTGAAATTTGGTAATATTATAAAATGATTATGCCAAATTAATGTTGCATTTATATATATTAGCAATCCATAGTAAATTATAGTTTACATGTTTGGTTGTCATATCAAATAGAGGTGTGCCTAGGGTCGATATGATTAGATGCATGTAATATTTATTTTACTCTCATTATCAAATGTTTATATACACTTGCATATTCATTAATTTCCACTTTGTTTTAGATATATCCACTCCCAATGGGGAGGTGTGTGGGAGACCGATGGTATACGATTGGAGGTAAAACACCTAGATGCTTCTCTCCCTCTCTATAGCTAAATCCAAACCTATTATGATACATAATCATGGATACTATTATAATTTGATGGATTGTTTCATAAAATATTTATTGTACTATTGTACTTAATATTATTGTATTTAACTACTACACATATCACTAGATATTGTTATACATGTTATTCATTGTTTATTATATCATATGTTATTCATTGTTTATTATATTATATCTTTGTAGTGGCTATAATTAATGAATATGGATGAACTATTATTATTGTGGTACATTTTAATAGTTTTGTTGTTACTTTATTGTTATATATGTGTACCATTATGTAATCTTATGGGTTGATACACTATTGAGAACCTTATAACAGATTAGGAAATAAATGTATATTTATGGATAAAAGTGAGGTTTTATGAAGATTTATGATATTTTATTTCATTTTACTAAGAATTAAAATAGTATTTTATTATGATTTAAGTTTTATAATTTATAATATTAAATTTTTAGTACATAAACAAACAATGATTACTTAAACTAATAACAATTAGTATTATTTTTTTAAATAGTACAATTTATGAATTTAAACTAGTTGGGTTTTAACATGTGGCATTAGAATGTAGGTTAAAATGATTGGACCTAATTATTCTAATAATTTTAGCCTATCTCTCCTTTTTTAGCAAGATAAAATGGTTGTGGTAGAATAAATGCTAAGGAAACTTCTAACCAAGATCACCACCCTAATCTCAATTAGCCAATAGTAGAACAAGATGCTAAACTTGATCAAATCCTTGTAGTCTTGAATGAAATTTGGGATAAAATTGTAGCCTTGGAACATGAAATACATGGGAATGATGAGGAATAAGAGTAAAAATAATTTGTATAATAATAGGTGGATCAGTAAGAGCACCAAGAATAAAAGCATGTTAAATATTAAAAAGTTACAAGAGTGTAAGTGGATATAGAACTTGTGCAAGATATGAAAAAGGTAAATTGATATAGTAGATGTATCAAACCAATTTAGACCTCAAATTTTCCTTTTGAACTCACACTCTCTTTTAGGCTTCTAACTTAGGCTTGTCTTCCTTGATGACATAAGAGATCATTCAATTGACCATGAACAAATTTTGAAAGTCTTAAAACACTATTATATACCTTCTTCAAATAATAGGGAAGATAAATTATGTATTGGTTTATTTCAAACTTCTCAAACAAGGTTTGTCTCTTTATAGGCCTAGAGGCCTAATTTGAGCTCTAGTAGATCAAAATCAAATATATACCTTCTTGTCAAAAAATAAGACTAAAATCAAGTATTTGGGGTGTATTAAAATAAAAATAAACCTTTAATTTTCCTCAAAAGACTCTTTTGTGAAAAATTTAGCCCAATTTCTCTTCTCTCTAGGTCTTATTCTTGAGAAAATAGGGTATACAGTCCTTTAGATAATTATTCCATGAATTTTATGAATTCGTACATGTTGAAAATAGTTTTATTTATTGAGAAACAACTTATTATTTCTTTTATGTAGTTTGGAAATTTGTGTAGTGTTAGAATTAAGTTATAGGTCTTTTAGTGAAGAAACCCTATGTTTAACAGTCTATAGTTCTGTAAAGGACCCAAGAGCTAAATATGAAAGGTTCATACAACTAAATGGATGAAATTTTATAAAAATAATAATAAACCTTAAATATTATTATATGCTCAATTTGACCCCATACATAGTTTTCCATGTCCAAATAATGGACTGTTATAGGCATAACATAGAAAATTGTACATAGTGTATGAGAATTTAACTTATAGATCATCAAATAATATTGATTTATAATTGAAACATTTTAGTAAAAAATTTAATGTCTCAAATACATTAAATACAATACAAACACACTCATTATATCCTTCTTTCAATAAAAATAAGCTACTTATAGTCATACAGTCATGGCAGACTGTCTTTCCTGAACACTACTTTTTTGAAGCAACCTTTAAACTATTGAAAAAATGGAATTATTTATGTTTTATTTCACCTGTATCTTGCCTAGGATGAAGGCCTTAAGATGATACATCTTTAATTGATTCTCCTTTGTTATCAATTCAACAAAGACCTCCTTGATTTATTCCAAGATGTTTGGTTTTTTGTCAAGAAAAGCATAATAAAATAGACTCCTAAAGATTATCATTACATATGATAAATTTAGACTCCCTAAACCTATCATGTCTCTCCCTACATATCATAGGATTATTTAATCACATTACATTTGTCAAGACCTGAATTTATAATAAAATATTCAAATTTTCAAGTACATGTATTTTGGAAGGAAATACCAAAAAACCCTAAAGGAATATAAGTGAACTAAAATGATTATAAGAAACCTTTAAAGGACTAATATTACTCAAATCACTCCATGACACTTACATAATACTTACCTATCACCTAACCATGTTCATCTAGATGATGCTCCTGCATTAATCCACCAAGGCACAAAATAACTCAACTATATGCTTATGTTTTTTGTTAGGTTGTGGAGCTAAAAGCTTCACCAAGATGCAAATAGGAGTTGCTAAGTGTCACAGTCACTGGCATCAATCAGGCCAATCAACGTTGGTTAGGGGTGAATAAGAAGCTATTGACACTAGTTAGAATTGATTGACATCGGTCATCTCCAGACAGACAGTGACTGACGTCGGTCGCCTATGCAGTTCTAAAACTATTATTTTCATGAATAGTTTGTTAAAGAACCAGTTGTTTGCATGTTAAAGGATAATTTTAGTCTTGGATTTGTGATTCTAATTATTTTAATTAGATTTCTAATTATTGTTTACATGGGATCTATATTATAGACTCATGGGTTGTATTGTAATGTGTGCTAGATAGAGAGAGCAAGGTTAGCTCCTTCAGAGGGAAGAGAGCAAGGGTAGCTCCTCATAGTGCCACAGTGCCAAGTGTGTATGATCAGGTAGATCTATGAGAGAGCAAGATCTAGTAGAAGATCCATAGGGGTCCTGGTGTGGAGAATCAAAAGGGTTCTTCATGTGTGTATGATCTAAGTTGGCAGGTGTGCATGGCCAGGTTGATCTGTGGTATAGCAAGATCAGGGGAGATCTACATGTGTAAGTAAGATCGGTTTGATTTTTAGGTTGTTGCAAGTTCATGGGAGATCTACTTGGAGTATGTGGTATACTCAGACTTGGAGTATTTTGAGTACTTGCTCGGTGGTACTAGCAGTAGTGATATTGACTGGTTGGAGGTGAACAACAACTCTGTGTTTGAGTTGTTTGTTGTGATCATAATTGAGAGAGAGATTTGAGGGAAGATTACTGAGAGTCCTAGAGGTGTGGGAAGCCTCAGAGGTGTAAGAAGAGTGTGGCACTTCTTTATTGTAATTTATTTTTGGAAGAGTATTAATACAATTGGGTATTGTCTCTCATATTCTGTGTTATTTTTGAATTTCTAGTTACTTGTTACTTCTAGTTAAATTCTGTGTTTAGTTACTTATACAAAGGTAATCAATTGTGCTCTTTATGAGTTGGGGTCCTGATAAAGTGGTATCAGAGTGAGGTTAGGTTCACTAACAGGTGGTAAATCTTGTTAAGTGTGTTGATTACAGGTCACTCTCAGGGGTTTTTGATTGAGTGGGAGTATAGCAATGGTAGAAGAAAGTATGGAGGAATTCAAAAGAAATAATGATCAATTACGGTGTTATGAAAAGAAAGAGCAGGTAAAGAAAGATTGCTGGTTGGTAGCAGATTAGCATGAAGGAAATAAAGGATCATGTGTTGCAGGTATTGTTGCACTGGTTGTTCTGGTATGTTCCTTGGATAAAGTAGAATCTTGGTTTATAGATTCTATTGCCTCTTTCCATGTAGCCCCAAATAGAGTATTTTTCCATGTTAAGGTCCATGGAGACTTTGGAAAGATTTATTTAGGATCTGGTGTGCCTTGTCAAAGTTTTGGCAAAGGTGAAGTGCAGCTGAAATTGCAGATGGCCAACACATGGGTGTTGAAGGATATCATGCAGGTCCCAGTCTTGAAGATGAGGCTAATTTCTTTAGGAAAGTTGGGTGATGAGAGATGCATAGTAACTCTCACAGTGGATGCACTTGAATTAGCTGGTGGTAAGAAAGTAGGTACTCTTTATCTACCTACTTGTATTACTAATTATTTTTCTATTGCCAAGACATGGCTTTGTAGGCTTGGTCACATGAGCAAGAAGGAGATGCATGTTCTTAAGCGAAAGTCAGATGTCTTTGACAAACTTAAGAACTAGAAAGCCTTGGTGTTCATGGAGGAGATGATGGATAGAGATTAGTGGAAGGGACTGAATAACTCTGAGCAGGGCAATTTGGATAGGGTTTTGATCCAAGGTGAGCTCGTAGGTAAAAAGTCATCACTCATAGGAGAACATAGTTACCGGTGTCAGTCAGGTGTAATCGATGTCAAATAAATAGGTATTAATGTCGGTCATGTGCAAACAAGAAAATTTGATGGTGTTAGGCAGGTGGCTACTGGTGTCAGTCAGGGAACTAACATCAGTGACTAGGTAGACACCAACGTCAGTCAGGGAACTAGCATTGGTGATCAAGTGGATTTGACATCGATTAGGTACAAACCAGGGTCGACCAAGGAATGGATTTTGGGCAAATAAAATGCTGTCAAGGAGTCTCAAATGCCCATATGGAGGACTAAAAGAGTAAGTAAGCATCAAATTTGTTATTCCCCTTCTTTATACTTGTTGTTCACTGTAGAGCAGGGAGGATGCAAGAAATAGTGGGAGCATGGTATGATGAGGAATTTGATTCCTAAGATGCAGAACCAAATGGGAGATTTGGTAGAGTTTCTAGCTGAAAAAAAGAACTGAAAGATGAATTGATTCCTTGGTTAAAGAAGAGAGAGGATGGACACATGAGATAGAAGGCCAGGTCATATGGTCTTAAGGAAGCTGCAAGATAGTGGTACAAGTTTGACAGGTGTATGACAAAGCATGGCTTTAGTCAGTGTCATTGTAACCATTGTATTTTCTTTACTAGGTTGGATGATGTATGCAACATTATCCTATTACTATATGTAGTGGGGTCACACATGCAGGGTTTTGTTGAGCTAAAGGTAAAGTTAGTTTAGTGGTATGTCATGAAGAATTTGGGAGCAGTGAAATTCTTTGGCATGAGTTTTTCTAGAGACATGGAAGGTCACAGGTTGATTTTGTCTCCAGATGATTCTGTGGATAAGGTAATGGCAAGGTTCAAGATGTAGGATGTAGAACCAGTTTGTACACCTATGGATGGAAAATTCATAGAATAGGGTCCCAATTCATGTGATGAGGTTAAGTACATGTGTACTAGACCTATTTTTACCCTAGTAGTAGGTGTTGTCAGCAAGTTTGTATCCAATTCAAGAAAGAAGCACTAGAGAGCAGTTTAGTGGGTTCTCAAGTATTTGAGAGGGACCAACAACAGGTTAACATGTTATGCAGGGTTAGGGACTTCTCTACATGGGTATGTAGGTTCGGATGTGGTAGGTTACTTAGATGACATGCGGTGCACCATAGGATGTGTGGTCATTGGTCTTCAGGATTGATCTTGAAGAGGGATACAAGCTAAGAAACAAATTAGATGATGTACAAGTATAGGTATAGGTGTAGCTTTTATCTCCAAGTGGGAGATTATTAGGTTGTGGAGCTAAAAGCTTCACTAGGATGCAAATAGGAGTTATTGAGTGTCACAGTCACTAGCATCAGTTAGGCCAACCAACGTCAGTCAGGGGTGAACAGGAAGCTATCGACACTGGTCAGAATCAGCTAATGTCAGTCATCTCCAAACAGAAAGTGACTGACATTGATCACCTGTGTGGTTTTGGAACTATCAGTTTCATGAACAGTTTGTTAACAAACTAGTTGTTTGCATGTTAAAGGCTAATTTTAGTCTTGGAGCTGCGGTTATAATTATTGTAATTAGATGTCTAATTATTGTTTGCATGGGATCTATATAATAGACTCATGGGTTGTATTGTAATGTGTGCTAGATAGAGAGAGCAAGGTTAGCTCCTTCAGAGGGAAGAGAGTAAGGGTAGCTCCTCATAGTGCCATAGTGCCAAGTGTGTATGATCAAGTAGATCTATAGGAGAGTAAGATCTGGTAGAAGATCCACAGGGGTGCTAGTGTGGATAATTAGAAGGGTTCTTCATGTGTGTATGATCTAGGTCGGCAGGTGTGCATGGCTAGGTTGATCTGCAGTATAGCAAGATCAGGGGAGATCTACATGTGTAAGTAAGATCAATTTGATTTACAGGTTGTTGTAAGTTCATGGGAGATCTACTTGGAGTACATGGTGTACTCAGACTTGGAGTACTTTGAGTACTTGGTCAGTGGTACTGGCAGTAGTGATACTGACTAGTTGGAGGTGAACAACAACTCTGTGTTTGAGTTGTTTGTTGTGATCATAATTGAGAGAGAGATTTGAGGGAAGATTACTGAGAGTCTTAGAGGTGTGGAAAGCCTCAGAGGTGTAAGAAGAGTGTGTCACTTCTTTATTGTAATTTCATTTTGGAAGAGTATTAATATAATTGGGTATTGTCTCTCATATTCTATGTTATTTCTGAATTTCTAGTTACTTGTTACTTCTAGTTAAATTCCGTGTTTAGTTGCTTATACAAAGGTAATCAACTGTGCTCTTTATGAGTTGGGGTCCTAACATTTTTGAGTTGTTCCACTGTAACACCATACTATTTGACTTGTGAAGTAGACTTAAAATTTGAGTCTTAAATTGGATGGTCTTTCCATTTTATAAGGTACTATAAATAATCTTTGTCTCATGTCGTTTTAACCACTTTTTGATCCATAATGTATTCTAGTTATTCTGGTGGTTTCCTTGGGAGTTGTTGCTTCCAAAGAATGGGTTGATTAGTCACATCAATAGCTATATCATCTTCATTATCTCATTACCTATATAGATAAAGATCATAAACATTCAATATAGGATAAATACCAATATCTTCAGGAATCTCTATTTCATATGTATTTGAGGAAAACTTCCTAAGGACCTTGCATGGCCCTATTTTCTTCAGTTTTAACTTGTTATACTCACTTCTAAAAAATATATCTTTTCTCAAGTGAGATAAGATAAGATGTCCAACTTAAAATGGATCTTATTTCATTTTCATATCTGAACTTTGTTTATACTTTCCTCTTTTTAACTCAATTCTCTTTTTCACCTATTCTTGTAGCTCTTGCATGGTTGCTATAAATTCTTCCCCTTCTACACTTCTTTCTTTTTGTCCTAAATTTTTGATTTAATATATGCCTTTAAGATGCATACCATAAATAATTTAGAATGGAATCTTGCTTGTACTTCTTTTAGGTGAATCATTATAAGCAAATTTAGCTTGTGTAAGTACATGATCCCATTGCTTGGGGTGTTCGCTTACCAAACTCCTTAGGATATTGCCAAGGCTTATATTCACCACTTCAATCTATCTATTTGTTTGAGGTTGATAGGTATAACTGGAAGTCAATTTTGTTCCAATACTTTTCCAAAGAGTCCTCTACAAATGTCCCACAAACTGTGTATCTATCTAAAATAATGTTGTTAGGTAATCCATGTAATCTTACTATTTTTTTGAAGAATAAATAATCTATGTGGGTTGCATCACTCACCTTATGAAAAGGTATGAAATGATCCATTTTTTATAATCTATTAACTACCAAAAAAATAGAATCATTACCTTTTCATGTTCTAGGTAAACCAAGAACAAAATCCATGCTTATTGAGTCCCATGGTCTATTAAGAATTGGTAGATGCTGGTATAATCCTATGTTTTGACTTCTTCCTTTGGCATATTGATATATCTTGTAACTTTAAACATATATTTTCACATCATTTGTCATGTCAAGTGAATAATATAATGTCCTTACTTATTCTAGTGTCTTGTCTTATCCAAAATGATTTACAAGACTTCCACTATGCTTCTCGTTGATGAGGTTCTCTCTCATGAATTTGGATTACAAAATTTCTTACCTTTGAATAAAAGACCTTATTAAATCATATAATCCATCTAATGACTTATATTTTGAATATTAAGATACTTACATACCTCATAACCTTTTTTTAAGTCTAAATCTTCCTTGTATATATCTTTGAGATCCTCAAAACCCACAACCTTCACTTGCATTTACTTTAAAATTAGACTTATTCTACTCAAAGCATCAACAACCTTGTTATATTAACCACTCTTATGTTTGATCACAAAATTAAAAAATTGTAAAATTTCTACCCACTTGGCATGCCTTTGATTTAGTTTGTGTTGACTAGTGATAAATTGCAAAGCATGGTTGTTAGTGAATAGAACAAACTCTTTAGGCATCAAGTAATGCTTCCACTTCTTCAATGCTTGGATAATTGCATAAAATTCCTTATCATAAGCTAAATATTTAATTTTAGAATCATTTTGTTTTTCACTAAAATAAGCAATTGGCTTACCTTATTGGCTTAAGACTACCCAAATAGCTATTCCACTTGCATCACACTCAACTTAAAATAATTTGTTGAAGTCAGGTAATGCCAATATGGGTTGTTCTATAATATTTTTTCTTCAAAATCTAAAAACTTTTATTATTTTCTTCATTCCACTTAAATGGCTACTTATTACCCTTAATAGTTTCTACCATAGGTGCACAAATATAACTAAACTTTCTGATAAATTTCCTATAGAAACTAGAAAGTCCATGAAAAATTCTTACCTCAAATGAACTCCTAGGTTTAGGTAATTCTTCCATTCCTTTTACTTTATCCTTATCCATCTTTAATCCTTCTTGAGAGATCACAAAGCCTAAATAGATTAGTTCAATTTTCATAAAAATATATTTCTTGAGGTTGATCAATAACCTTTCTTCTTGTAACCTTTATGGAAGCATCTTTAATTTTTCAATATGTTCCCCTTTAGATCTATTGAAAATTAGAATGCCATCAAGATATATTATGACAAACTTACCAGTAAAAGGATTAAGTACCTCATTAATCAATCTCATGAAATTAATGGGGTCATTGGTTATGCCAAATGGCATCACCAACCACTCATATAAACCATCATTAGTTTTAAAAGTTATCTTCCATTCATCCCCATATCTAATTCTTATCTAATGATAACCACTTTTGAGATATATATTAAAAAATTATTTATCACCACTAAGGCAATCCAACAAATCATAAATCCTAGGTAAAGGGAATTTATACCTTATGGTGATCTTATTGATGACATTTGAATCTATACACATCCTCTAAACACCATCCTTTTTTGGAGCTAAAACTATAGGGATTGCACATGGGCTTATAATTTCTATCATTGGTATTTTATCCAACAATTCTTGCACATATTTCTTGATTTCCTCATTTTATTTAGGAGTCATTCTATATGCAGATTTGTTAGGAAGATTAGCACTAGGAATTAGATATATATGATGACTTATGATTCTTTTAGGAGGTAACTCATTTGGTAAATAATCTACTACAATATCCATGAAACCACTTAACAAGTCTTGAATCTCTAAAGGCAAATCATAGAGCTTTGTATAAGTAAAAACTATTTTTGGCTTACCAATGAGAACATAGTTTACCCCCTTCTTCTTGATTTGATGTAGAAATTCCTTCCCACTAACTAACAACACCTTTGTATCCTCTTTTGTAGCTACATAATTTTCATTTTTCATTGACTAAAAGTTGATGAACTTTCTAAAGCCAACAAACTTTATAAGTTATAGGATGGTTTACCTTGT
This sequence comes from Torreya grandis, assembly GCA_037957365.1. Lineage (NCBI taxonomy): Eukaryota > Viridiplantae > Streptophyta > Pinopsida > Cupressales > Taxaceae > Torreya > Torreya grandis. The sequence goes on along the minus strand of JARHVA010002190.1, from coordinate 1,900,492 downwards.
TTAATTAAAACTTACTTACCATCTCTATCGACACCAAGTTATCATTGGTACCACTATCAATGATCACTTGATAGAATTTACCTTTAGATTTTCATGTGGTCCTAAAGAGTGTTTTTCTTTGAGGTGGTTATTTGACTTCTTTATCTAGCTTGATCAAAATTCTCTTCATTAAAATTGACTCACCTTATTATGGGGCATATTCTTGAATAAGAGCATTCACACTCTCTTATTCCTCATTTTCTTGAGTGATATGAGTAGTCCCTTGTCTAGTAAATGGGTATTCTAGACATTCATATGATGTATGTCCATATGTGCCACATTTGAAGCATCTTTCACTAAATTTTCCACTCCTTCCTCTATAGAAATGCATTCTTCCTCTGAAAGGTGATATCCCTCTTGAAGGTGATGGTTCTCTCTAAAAATTACTTGATTCTCCCTGATGGAATTGGGATTTATGTCATCCTCCTTATTTTATTCTTCCTCTATAAGATCTTCCCCTTCCTCTAGCATGTAGAGGTTATCTTCTTGTAAGTTTTTCTTCAATTTTAAAGACATATTAGTATGCCTCCTCAACTAATTTAGGCATAAGTAAGTTCACCTCATATTGTATAATAATCTTGAGACCATTAAAATATCTTGCCACTTTCTCCAAATCTTCCTCTATATGTCCTAATCTAATGGTCAATTTGTAAAATTCCTCTATGTACACCTTTATTGTCATATCTTTCTATTTTAGATTCTAGATCTACTTAAAAAATTTAATTTGGTAATATTTAGGCATAAATTTACCCTTTAACTTAGATATCATTCTATCCTAACTAGTTATCTTACCTTTTCCTTTCCTTCTCCTGCTCTCTACTTACACACCATCCCACCATAGAGAGGCATGTCCTTTCAATTTTGTGACTAAAAATTTCACCCTCTTTTCTTCTTCAAAATTTTCATATTTAAAATATTTGTCTAAGTCACTAATCAAATCAATAAAATCTTCAACATTCAAATTACCATAATATGTAGGAATATCCATCTTTGGTTTTGATGTTGGTCTCATAATTACCTTTACAAGCCTATCTTCAAGTACTTCCAATTACACTACCAATGATTCATCCTCAGCTCTTGCATCTTCCCTATCACTAACATTTCCAATTTTCATCCCTCTTCTTTGGACTATTTCCATTACCTCCATTCTTGCATTCAAATTTTTGATCTCTTCAAGCAAGGTTGCATTAGTCACCTATCTTATTGTTCCTTCTCTAGCTCTAACATTGGCTTATAAAATCAAATTACATTTGTCAAGACCTGAATTTACAATAAAATATTTAACTTTTCAAATACATGCATTTTGGAGGGAAATACCAAATAAACTCTAAAGTATTACAAGTGACCCAAAATGATTATAATCACCCTTTAAAGGAATAATTTGAATCAAATAACTCCATAACACTTATATAATACTTACCTATCACCTAAACTTATTCATCTAGATGATGCTCCTGCATCATGAATCAACCTAATTTAGATGGAATGGTGTTGAGAGATGGAATTGAAGGTTGTCTCACATAAATGGATAAATATTTCAAAATTCATAATTTATATGAAGTTACTAAATTGGTATGGGTAACATACCAACTTTTTAAATAAATAACATGGTGGGCCAATAAAAAGATGAAAATGTGTCTTAACTCTAATACTACCACTTGGGATTAGTTCATTATGTTATTTAGAGTAATTTGGTTATAATAGCTTTATTTAAATTAGAATTTGATATATTTATAGAATTTTAAGCAAGAATAACTCTTGGTGACTAAATATTGGGAGATATTTACAAAACTTTTCAAGTATGTGACCCAATATCAAAAGGATGAATGCTTTTAAATAAAAAATTCCGTCATGGTTTTAAGGCCATATATCATTGTTGATGTCAACGTACATGAACTTAGTTCCATGGATCAAGTATTTGAGGAATTTTTTAAGAAATAACAAAATATAAAGTAGTTTTTGGATTTTAGAGACAAGTATTGCAAGAATTTTAGTGGTCTAAAAACTTATTTCAAAAAGAATAATTAGAAGTGTAGTGACGATTTTGAAACCAGATTTAATAATAAAAAATCCATGTTTAATAATGTTTTGGGGGATAAGAAACTATGTAATGGAATTAAGGAAGGAAACATAGGAGGTAACCAAACTAAGAGGAAAATAGCACCTAGTTTATTTTTCACTTGTGAAGGTGATCATTATGTGAAAGGCTATCCTCTTGGAAGGCATGGACTGAATTCAATAATCCATCTTCATCATCCACTTAGCAAGGAGCCTTCTAACAGTAGATTTATGAAACTATTGAAAATAATCAAGATTAGTTTCAAACCTCTCTAATTGATGTGTCAAGTATTTTTTTGGACATTATGATTCTATTTTGATAGACACTAGAGCCACTAGATTTTTTATTTCTCCTATTATGTTAATAAATGAATTAGGAAATATATACATATGGAAAATGCATGGATAATATAGTATGATAATTGGTCTATGGTAAAATTAGGCAAATGCCTTATGGAATAAAATGTGGAATTACTCAATTTCACCATTGTAGTAGACTTTTATTCTTCTTTGTTAGGGTTATATGATATGATATTAGGAATGAATTACTTTTGGAAGCACAAGGCAAAGGTTGATTATTTTATGAAGAAGGTTGAGTGTTTAGATGATTTAGGAAATCAAACCTAAATCCAAGTTGAGAATAAAGAGTAAAATTTAAGTAAAATTTTAGCCATTAAGTTAAATAAGGCTAAAAAAAAGATATCAAGTATTCTTAACTAAAATAGATGAGGTTCAAGAAACTACATAGCGTGCCTTTGAGGATTATCCCTTTCTGTGATATTTTTAAGATGTGTTTCTACAATACCTACCTAGTCTACCTCCCAAAAGGGAATATTAATTCATAATTTATATCATTCTATAATCTAATCCTCAATCCAAGGATCCTTATGATTCAAAAAAATTAGTCAAACTAAAATCTCAATTTCATGGTTTTTTGTCCAAATGACTAATTCAACCAAGTGATTCATGATGGGGAGTAAAAGTGGTATTTGTGAATAAGTATGGGACTCTTAATAGTTGTACATATTATAGGATGTTGAATAAAGAAACCATAAATAACATGTACACTTTACCCAACATTGATGATCTTTTAGATCAAATGTGAGGTGCAACAGTCTTTTCTAAGATTGATAGTAGAGTATGATATCATTAGTTGAGAATCAAGGAGGAAGATATTCATAAAAATTATTCTAGGATGAGGTTTGGGAATTATGAATTTACAGTTCTTCCTTTAGAGATAATTAATGCACCTTAAACATTATTGAATCTCATGAACAATGTTTTCAGAGATTATCTAAACTAATTTATGATCATCTTCCTTGATGATATTCTTATATACTCCAAATGAGAGGACGATCATGTTGAGCACTTGAGTCTAGTTTTTTAAAAAAATTATAAAGATAAGATCTATGAAAATAAGTTAAAGTGTGCCTTCTTTCAAAATAAAATTACAATAAATGGGTCATATAATTTTAGTATAGGGGATATCTATGGATCATGCAAGGATAAAGTCCATCATAGAATGTTCATCACCCAAAAATGTTCATAGGGTGCATAGTTTTATGGGTTTAGTACGGTATTACATAAAAAATTTACCCAATTTTTCCAAGATAATTAACCCAATAAACTCCTTATAATGGAAATAAAAATGTTTTGTGTGGAGTGATAAATGTGAAGAATCCTTTTAGACCCTATATTAGAGGCCTACTTTGGCACCAATATTTTGAGCTTTAGATCCTAATGGTCATTTTTATATGGTTAAAAATGATTCTAAGGATGGAAAAAGTAGGTTATTAATGTAGTAAGGATCAATAGTAACATATAAGTTGAGGAAACTGAAGCCTTATGGGGTTAATTATGCTCCACATGATTTAGAGTTGGCTGAAATAGTAAATGTTTTATAGGTTTGGAGGAATTATTTGGTGGGTAAACCATTTTATCTCAAAACAAATAATTTAGGGATCAATTATATATTCACACAAATAAATATTAATTCTCAAGAAAGATTTTGGTTAGAATTTTTGTTCAATTATGATTTTGATATCAATTATATAAAGGGCAAAGAGTAATAATGGATAATATTAGAAGTACCTTTGAGATAAATATTTTAGATTTTCACCAAGAGAATAATTTTGTGATCATGTCAATAAAGATATAGGATAAAATCCTTAATACCATAGACATGAAATATTTCATTTTGAGAATGATGGACCCCTAAAGTTCAATTAGAGAATGTATATGTCAAACAGAGAAAATATTAGATTTTTTATGCTTGGAGAGTTGTATAATTATCCTTATTTTTTTCATCTATTGGTGACCAATATTATAGTAGATAGTATACCTTTGTACTTTTAGAAGGTAAAAAATAAATATGTAGTTGGTTTTGTGTCTAGGTGTTTAGAATATCAACAAGTAAAATCAGAGTTGTTCATCATGTTGAGTTATTGTACCCACATGACATTCCAGAATGGAAGTGTAAATTCATAAATATATACTTTTTCCAAGGGATAATAAGTTAGAGGGAGAATGAAAAACAAATTTTAATGACCATTCTTTTTATAAATCTTGAGCTACTAGCCCTCTCAAAACACCTTTTAGGATGGTTTGACAATTTAAAATAGTTTCCAAGAAAACTAATTAGTGATTATAGTATCCTTTATCCTCCTTAAGTAACATAAAATAATTTAGACTCAAACTTTAAAAATAAGTCATATGTTTTCAAGATCCTTATCTCTTTTAGGTCTATTTCTAGAAGACCTCTAAATACACTTTTCTTGATGGTTTTTCAATCATACAGGGTTACAGAACAAAAATATACCTTTTTATAACCCTATTAAAGGTTTAAAACAATATAAAAAGTTTTAGCATCCATATCATCAATTAAGTACACTAATTTAGACTTGATTTCTACCAATTAGGCATCTCTTAGGTCTCTTAGGCCTAAAACTAAGTTTTAGATATTATGAACTCCAAATGTACCAATAATTACAATAAGTGTTTGATTCACCTTTTAGACACAAAACCAAAGTCCCATGACAAATTTTAAAATATGGTTCAACTTCCAAGTACCCAAACCATGAAATGGTCATAACCCTTTACTAGATTTTTAACATAGGTTGTGAGAGAGTAAAATAAGGATTTCAATATAAAAATGGGGTTTCAAGGACTGGTTTGAATTTTTAAATTTCTATGCAATATCAATATCAAATTAGGGATAGATAATACTAATATTCATTGAAACAAAGATTCAAAAACTAGTAAAACTCACTTGGATAAGACTCCTAAAAATAATGTTCAACCCTGTGTGGATAGAACTACAAGTTTTGATGACTATTGAATTTTTTTTTTATGATTTTTAGTCTTAAATAAAATTTATATTCAAATTATAACCTAGATAACTACCTTCACAATACAATAACAAGCCTAAATAATGTAATAATTTCCTTCTTCACCTCAACTTTATTGAAGACACACATAATTATACAAAAATTGAGTTCTCTTTTTTTGTTCACACACACACACACACATTATTGTATTTTTAAAACATCATTATCATCATTAATTATAATCCATTTTAATATTTTAAAAACATTATATCCTCCTATAAATACTCTAACTATTTCAAGGTTTCTATAACGTAGGTCTTGAATGAACTTAAATGCACTTTTAACCAAACCATGGATCAAACATGACAAATGACATGATCCAAAGAGATAAAAACATTATAAATCACATTAAGACCCTATATAAACCTAAAAAACTAAAATACATATTTAACATTCACCAAAATTGTGTAAAATACTCTCAAACTAAAGCAAACTATTCAAAATTTTGAATTGGTCATTTTGGCAGGAAAATGCCAAATGAAGCCAAATTCAAATTTTAGACCAATTTTTTAAAATAAATATAAGACCACTAGTAATAACTATTCAAACCAAAATTGATCAAAACAAACCAAAAATGAAACTTGTTCCTACATCGGCTACCCATGTCAAGGAATAGACATAATGTTGGTGGTAGTTGATGTACTCTCCAAGGTGGAACATTTTTTTCTTGGTAATTTAATTGATGATGCAACATTTATAGCTAAGATTTTTGTTCAATAAATTTATAGGTTTCATGGAATTATGGAGAAAATAATTTATTATATAGACCCCCACATGACTTCTAGGTTCTAGCAAACCTTAAACATAGCTTTAGGGACTCGACTTAATTTTAGTACAACCTATCATCCTGAGATAGATGGGCAAATTGAAAGGGTAAATTAGGTTTTAGAGGAACTTTTTATAACATATTACATGGATCAACAATATAGGTTGGAATAATATATTTCATTAGTTGAGTTTTCCTACAATAACTCTTTCCATTTAACTTTAAAAATAACATAATTTGAGGCTTTGTATGGTAGAAAATGTACAACACCTATCAGTTGGGATTAAACTAGAAGACATAGTGTTTTTTGGACTTTATATGCTTTTTGAAATGGAATAATAGTTGAAAATGATTAGGAAAAGGTTGGTCGAGGCCAATTATAGGTATAAAAGCTATGCTTGTCTAAAAATAATAGCGAGGTGGTTCTTAAAAGAGCCTTATTAAATTTGGAAAATTAGCCAAATTAGCACTTAGATATGTAGGACCTTTCAAGGTTCTATAATTTGTTGATCATGTTGCTTACAAACATTCTTTGCCACCAACTTTAGCATAAATTAAAAAAAAATCCATGCATCTTATTTGAATAAATATGATGGTGTTCCTTTGCATATACTTTATTATAATATATTACAACTTCTAGATCTAAGGATGGTAAAAATAGAACAAATAAAAATACTTGAGACATACAAGCTCAGTTTCCATAATAGAGAATTGTCTCAATGCAAGTTCCAATGGAACTAATATTCTAAATATAGAACTACTTGAAAGGATTGTGAGGAATTTCTTAGGTTTTTTACTCATTTATTTGATTGATATATGATGTTGAATTATTTACATTTTATACATGTTAATTTTTTATAATAATGTCATCAGGATGATGACCTATTAAGGGGAGGAGGATGTTACATATTTTCCAATTCATAAAAAACAACATATATTTTTGACTAATAATTATTTGATATTTTTGTTTTTGTAGAATAGATGGACATATTTTGTTGTATTAGTTTAGTTGGACTGCTACATTATCTATTTTGAATCTCTAGTTTTCATTATCTTTATTTATCATAAAATGTATTAAATAGTGGTTTACATTTATTCCTCTTAGCATGATAGATGCATTGGTATTCTTATTATTTATTGATAATGATTTTATAGTTATAATAATTTAAGTAGATTAACTACTTTTATTATCTAAGGTGCATGTATAACATCTTCCATCCTCACTGAGTGGAAAAGATATGTAACATCATAAGGGATAAGGTGACAAATATTGAATGTTGGAAGTGCATAAAACCTACTGATAACCACCATTGCACACATGCATTAACTTGTTTGCTTTATTGTCTAAGTTTTCATTTTAGTATTGTAATGAGAGTCTTTGATTACATAACTTGTATTCACATTGGTTGACTTATTTTGAGGCTGAATGTTATTGTTATATTTTAATACATATGGATCTTTGACTATGTTTTTTAGTGATGAGTTGTTGTGCATGTGGATTTACTAATCACTTTTATCTATTTAGTTTAGTGTCAATCTACCAGCTCATGTATTTGACCACATATAGAAAGGAATCTTTTAATATACTTTGTAATGTATGGTATGGACTGAGTTTATTTTGCTTTATTTATTTTATGAAATATGTAAAATAAAAATTTTAAAGTAATAACCTACTTGTCAATAATACTTATGATATAGTAATCACTTAAGTGTACTTTGAATAATTGTTTATTTAATAAAATTGTATATTTTACACTTTATGTTGTTAAAAACTTATGAGAGGTTTAAAAACACTAAATTATAAATTAAATCATGGGTTAATGCATATTTTCAAAAAGGTATTCATGAACTTTGGGAAAATGGTGAGTTGGTGGCAAATTTAATTAAATGTTGGCAAAGCCATTTATTGATGGTAACTTTGATTTAACTCCATTTAATCCTAATTAGGGTTGTGGATAAGCACTTGAGTAAATTAAATTAAATGATTTTATTTTCATTGATATTTTTGAAGTCAATGAAACTCAAATGGAGTTATATGGTGGTATTGTATGTATAAAACCTAAAGGGAGACCTCATTGTTATTATTTTAATCCCATTTTTAAGTAAATGTTGGAATCTAAATGTGAGAATAATGAAATAAATTAGAGAGGATTTAAAAATTAGAGCTTGGATTGGTTTGGACACCTATAAATGTTCATTTAAGGATTTTTTGGTGAAAAAAAGTTAAGAAATATGCATGTGTGTATTGGGTTTTTGGTGGTTGTGGAGGATAGAACTAAAATCTACAAATTAGAAAGAAATAAATAATCAAAGAGGATAATGGAATGGAAAAATAAGATATCAGTAGAAAAATAAGGAAATAATGAGTTGGAGGATTGTCTATAAATGTCATTTTCAAGGATCCATCAGATATCATCTACATTGTCCAAGTATTTTATATGTCAAAAGAAAAGGATTTAGTTTTGAAAATGGAAGGGTTTTGTTATGGATTTTATGTTTTATAAAAATAGGTTATGTTATAACAGTAGGGGACTATGTTAATATGTACATTTTATTCAACTTATTCATAGAATTTGGAAAATCTTAGAAAAAGGAAACCTTTATATTTTTATTTTTTTCTCATTTCTTGGATACTATGATGTCAAATGGGTTTTTTTTTTTTTTTTTTTTTGTGTGTGTGTGTGTGTGTGTGTGTGTGTGTGTGTGTGTTATTTTATTTCACCCCTCACAATATATGGATCTGGGGATGATAATTTGTTCTCACTCTCAATCCCATATGAGTGTGCATATATGAATAACAATTAAGAATTTTTGTATTGTAAGTTGAGTTTGTATTGAGAATTTTTTATCAAAAAAAATGTGTGCATTACATGGTATTTAATCTTATAGCTACCTATAATATATATATATATATGGGGATCATGTTGAATTATTCAAAATTTAGATTTTCATATAGCCATCTATTATTATAAATGCTTGCATTAGGTTGATGTTGATAAATTTCATGAAGTAATACATGATGAATATAATAGATATATGATGTATTTATAATAAAATAATATACACATATATTGAAACCAATATCAATAACACATGACACAAATAATTAGGTGGGAAAACCTCCAAAATGTAAAAAAACCCACAAGTGATATTCAATATTCAATAAATTATACCTAATACAATATAAACTTATCCTTCTCACTTCCTCTCCATAACCTTCACAAAGTATTTTTAAAACACTCAAGTAAGATTGAATGAGATAATAATTCACTATTATTCACAATAGGGGTAAAACCCTATTTATAATGAAATGTGAAGGGAGGTGAATGTTGTAACCAATGGGTCCAACCATCCTGAAATCCATTTAATAAAAATTATAAATATTAAACAAATATAATATTATTATTTATCTTAATGAGGTTTTCACCTCATGTTAATAAATAATATATTATTATTATTTAATTAACTACTAAGGTAAACTAAGGGTAATTAATCCCACTTAGTCATTAAATGATCTAACACATGTGGAGGTATATGAGCTATAGTTATTTATTACTTATAGTAAGAATTTATATTATAGAATGTGAAAATTTATACTTTTAAAATATATAGATGGAGAACTAGATAAATTATATGGTTTGTCAGGTCATTTTTCACTATGTAGTGAATTTTGGGTTGAATAGTATGAAAAATGTTTAGTAATAGAAAATGAAACTTTCCCTGATAGTCTTATATGAAGTCTTAATCCAATAGAGTAGGCCATATTGTAGCATGTTTTGAATATGGGATTTAGATATTTTTATATTACCATTTATTACTCATATTTATGTGTTAAAATGTTGTGGCTATCTTAAAGACCTTTTTTATGTCATTATATTATATAAAAACCTTTAGTTGGATAATATTAGTACTACTTAGTTGAAATGAAGGTTAATGAATTAGAATAAATAATGAAGTAATTTTTGGTTGTATCTTAGTTATTTAATAAGAAAGAGATTAATAATTAGGTTATAAAAAATTTAAATATTTATGAATGTATGAGTGAGAGGCTGATCTCACTCACATGATCATAATGAGTTAAACTAAAAAAATTAGTATTCTTCTATTACATTAAGAGAGTATGAAATGTAGGATTTTTTAAACACTATTTATGAATTATATAGCCCCTCAATCTTGTACACTTGGAAAATATATATCATGGATGTATGTTCAGTTTCTAAACCTTTCCCACTACCAAACGGGCTCACATACACTATCTCTTTATCCCTAATGACTTATCTCTTAGTCTGACCAACGTTATTTTGATTCGAACCTTATATCTTTCCTAGAATGTTATAAAATTCTTTATCTTCTATCACTACAAGTTATAGACTTACACTTATTTTTCAATTGCCCTAGTACTTGTATCCCACTCAGATGCTTGTATTGATGTAAGTGTCCTATCCCAATGTAAGTGTCCAATGCCCTAAATTCATCCACTTTACAAATTAAATGTATTCATATGGTTATCTTGAGTGATTGAATGTGAGATATTATATAAAGGTAATGCTAAAAATATAATATCAACCCTCATTCATACCTCACCTAGCAATTTTTTACTTACTCATAAGACTACCTAACATAAACTAAAAAATAGTCAATCAAGAACTCAAGTAAGAAAATATTCTCTATTTTCTCCTATTTCCATATTAGTAATAGGGAAAACACATATATAGATCTAAATTAATTAATGATCATTTCATTAGCCACATTTTCCAAGTTAAAATCTAGGTCATTATTGTACTTACTTATCACACATTGCATGATTCACACACAAGCCAACACATAGGGAAGACTACATAAGTTTGAGGTACTCTTTGTATTATTATATATGTAGGAAATGTTCATTGATAGAGGGGTATTTGGGGTAGCTTGAAACCATGTGACAACTAACCCATTTTTTCCACAGCCACTATAAAGATGAAAAACTAGGTTTTTTTCTATTTAACAAAGAGTTACAGTTTATGACTCAGATCCGAATACACTAGAGCAAAAGCAACACAGAACCTACAAGCATATAGGTGGTCATATATTGTTTGATAAATTATTTCATACTAGACACCTACATTTGAGTTAGACAATAGCATCAATGTAATTATCTTAGGTTTACACAAGTTTCTACAACTATAGAAGTATAATTTCTAGATCAGGGGAATATTCTAGAATCCAGATCCAATACACTTTTTATATGTTCTAGATCTTGATTTGTATTAGCATTAGAATCAAGTAAGGATATTTTTTCCTTATCATTTTAATATCTACCATAGTTTTAATTTATATCTTTAGCATCTCATCATAGAAATTTTAGTATATTTTTTTCTAAGTTTTACAAAACATTAGCCTACTTTAGAGATAGTCTACCATCCTTATGCCCTATGATATCTCTATATATTTAACCCTATTTTACCCATATCTATAATTTAGGGTTAAAAATTTTATTAACTTGACTTTTCATATACAAAAACCTAAATATTGATCTATGGTTTCATGATTATTTGTTTCTAATTTAAAAAGATTTTACAAGTTAAAAATCATCTCTTTTTTATCCACATGTTCAATATGGATGCATGTGTAGCTCATTTTATGTTACAATTTTTAGTTTTATAAACATTATACTATTTTAATTTGTTAATACAAGGTACAATCCAAATAAATAAGTAGATCCATCAATATAATGAGAGGATTTTAAATCAAAAACAACACTTAATCTCTTTCCATAATTCCTTTTGTAATATTATAGAGCTAATATCTAGATGACAACAATTCAAATCATTTAATAATGCCATTAATACACCTTTTACCACCAAAAATGATACATATGAGCAATATTCTACTTCATATGATCGTCAACATTTTCAACAAGTACATAAGGAAATTATGACTAATTTAAAAATTGCTTATAATGGGGATATTCCTTCAAATAAATAATCTACTAAGATATTCAAATAAAGGATACATATTGCTTATTATGTGAATGAAATAAGTTATTCAAATGATCTACCAAGTGTACCACAATTTATATATCCAATGCCATTACCAAATTATCCTAAATTTAATGATTCATAACTTGCACTTGTCATCCATGAGGATGATGATACTCATATACCTAGATTAAAGAGAGGTGGTGGATTAAAATCAATGATAACACTTATGCCAAGTACCACCATTCCCATGGAGTATATTATTTATATGATGATCGCTATTGGTTATCTTCAAAAATAGGTTTATATACTTCAAATATAAATGGCTTTCCATAATACTAATGTAAATGTTACCTCATTAAACAATCAACCTATTACACAATGTATACTTCAATATCTTTATCCAAAATATTTTGAACTACCAATTTTACCTCTCTTTTTGGGTCATAAGGACCCATTTGACCACATGATTACTATTTACATTCTTTTGGTCAATGGGAAAAATATGACAAACTATTGTTAAAAATATTCCATATGAGCATTTTTGATGAGGCTCATAATTGGTTATATAGCCTACCAACATGTTCTTTAACCACTTTTAACAATTAAAAGATGAATTATTCATGGATTTCAATATCCATAAGGTGAAAAAACTTACATTATAACATTTGCACAATTTAAAATAATGTGATGATGAATCCCTTCAAGATTGTATCATTTGATTCAAAAGTGCATCATATGAGCTAGCATTTTAACCTTAATATTTTGAGTTAAAATTCATTTTTAGTAGAGATATTATTTATATATTGAAATAAATACCATTACATAAGTAATATGATTCATTTATCCATTTATATGTGTATGTGGATAGATATGATTCATTCCTATTTACTCATCTAAAAGAGGTTAACATATCCCCTTATAAATACCAATGTTTTATTCCTCACACGAAGGAGGGAGATGAATTACCAAATGAACACTATGAACAACAATGTGGTGTTCCTAATATTTATATGGTATATTTAAAAATATTACTCTATATGGGACCAATATAGGGTCCACTTCCTATGAAAACACCCCAAGGTAAACAACACAAAAAACATACATGCTAAAAATATTTGACAATTACGTTATTCATACGTGGCACTTATTTTTTATATAACCATATTGATCCTACACAAAATAAAAAACTACTTGCAATATAATATGTTTACACTATATTGTCTTTGATCTAAAAGACTTACAAAGCAAAGGAGGTTGGAAATACTCCTTTAGAAACATAACGCTAAAAATTTATTTTGGTCCTAAAGTGATTCAAACACAAGTTTGGGTTATGCCAAAAACCTCCCCATATGACCTTAAATTGGGAACTCTTTGGTTATATCAAATGGAAGAAAAAATTTACCAAAATCACCAAGTTATTTCTTTTTATCATAAAGGAAAATTTATCCATATCCCAAATGATAACATTGGTTCATCTACTACACATGTAAAATGTGAGGAGGAACATGCTATGTACCATTTACACTTATCCAACCATGATTTAAATAATGTAAATGATCAAAATTAAGGTTGCACGGCTTCACATATTCTAAAAATACCAAAAAATTAGAAAACTTCAAAAACCCCAAAAATAGTCAACATTTACATGTTTTATTGGCTCTTTTGCATATATTTTGTCAATTCCATGTTGGTAGATGGTATATTAGTATTCTATACATACATTTTTTTCATGCATATTTTGAGTGTTATTCAAGTGTACATAAATACATGATCCATGAACTTTTATATGTATTTTCCTTCTACTCATGTCACTAGTTCCCTCTATTGGAATATTCGTGCTTCAATGATATATCTACATATACATCTACCTCGATGATCATAATACACCTAGGTTATATCATTTTATGATCACTTTACATTATCATGTTTGAGATTATATACGTAATTACACATGAATTTATCCATGATTATATCTTTTTTATTTTAATTTATGTTCCATGCACTTATCATTTTTTTCTAACACATATATCTAGGGACTAGTATGATGTGCTTATGTTGGTTGCTTGTAATTTCATTTATGCACATCCTTGATTGTCTTGCCTTGATTTTGTATTACTTGTTTGAGAATTTTAATATGATCCATTATTTTAAGCCCCTATTCCTTTGTTTTCCTTTTTAACATGTGAATATGTCATTGTTGTTGTATGTTGACATTTGAATATGTCAATTCTGGCTTTGTGAAAATTTGGCTAAGTTGTGTCCTTTTGATTGTGAAGCATTTGAACATGCCCATTATTTATAGTCTCCTTGGACTTTTATCTCTTGATTTTATTTTTGAGTGATCTTATGTGTGTGTTTGATTTCTTTTTAAGCATATACTATTACTATCTATATGTTTCCATGATCTACATCATGTATCATGGGACATGGTATGATCACATTATTCGTGCTTTATTGATATATCTACATATACATGTTCCCTCTATATGATACATGGTATACCCATAATTTACATGGTTATATTATCCTTTTGAGGTAAGGTAACAACCAGATGTTATTTCTCCTCACCTAAAAATGGGAGAATGTCATATAGGCATGAATTCCTCATTACTTCATGGATTTAGATTGTAGTGTGGGCATAGTTTGAAAACATGTTCTCCATATTTTTCATAGTTTTAGACTCAATAGGGGCATGTTTTGGAAACATTTTATCCACACTTATTTAGTATTTTGCATACCCAAATTATAGTGGGGGCATGTATTTGATACATGTCCTCCACATTGGCACTTATATAAATTTTTATATTTCTCCATATACATGTATCATTTTTTTAGATTTCTCTATATACATGTATCATTTTTTAGATTTATCTATATGGAGTGTAGACAATTTTTTGAAAACATGTTCTCCACACTTACATAATTTCAAATTAGCCAAATTACATAGTTATATGATTCAGATACACATTTTTGGTAGAATTATATATATTGGTACCATTAATATACATAGTTTTAGCATGAGACATATTTAAGGTGTATATGTTATGCAGTTTATGCCTAATAATGTAAATCAAATAAATTTCAAATTTTAAACACTTTTAGGGACTATCACCACCCACAAAGTTGGACTATTATGGACTATATTGATCTAATATACTATAGTAATTAGTTTGATTTTTGGTATGGTTGAAGTGATTCGATCACTTAATCTTGCCAAGTTTATAGTTTGGACTTGATTACATCATCCAACGTCACTAGTTTTATAGTGTGAGTTTACTTGGTTCACTCACAATCACTAGGTTATAAGTATTATTGGGTTATGTTTTAACTTTTTAGGGTTTAGCTTATGTAAATATTATGTTTGATTGAAGGGATAAGTAAATTAAATCAAGGAAATAATATGCATAGAATAACCATTGATTTGTTATAAATTTTAATAGCTTTGAATTTTTATAAAATAGTAATAAATACGTATAAATAAAGACTTATCTATAAAACACCTGATATAAACTGAGTGTTAGAAATTGAGATAGAAGTAGGTCTAAGTGTCTTCAACTAGATCCCTATGTTATAACCCATTTTGGATAATAGCACCATATTTGGATAGTACTACCATGTGGATCTAATTTTTTGATATTGGTGTTAGTGCCCTCTATGCAAGACTATATTGAATTTATGTATGCACCTATGTCTATATTTTTAGGTTCTATGCATGTGCGCACAAAGTTTGAAAATTTGTATTATGCCTATTATAACTTATTTATGATGTAAACCCTAATCCTCCTTGCAAGTAGAGTATGAGTTAAAAAGTTTGTTCAATATTAGGATAGGTTATACATCCTCAACACCCCATTGTGAAGAGAGTTGCCTACATACCAATACTCTAAGGAGGGATCAATCCTGATGTATTTCTTCCAGCCTAAGTGTTGGTGTAAGCGTAAGTGATTCTATTATGATAGTTTCCTTGAGATCCTTGAGTGTGCTTGAGATTGGAAATCTAGAAAATATGAGCTTAGGGCTGATGTAGATGGTAGTATGGACAAGTAGGGTAGAATAGGGATTTATAACATTGATATTATTCAAAAAAAATTGTGTTTGAATAGTATTTTTCATCTAATTAATATCTAGTAGATAAATGGATAAAATTCATGTATTTTTAGTGTGTTGTTATTTGTGTAGATAATAAAATATGTCTAGGTTGGCTTTAGGAGAGTTTTAATTTTTAAAATATATTTGTTTAGGAAAATTAGGATAAAGGACATAGGTACCATTTTGGGGAAACTAGCACAATGTGGATCTATTGTCCTTAATGTGGCACTAATGTCTAGCTAGTAGAATAATGAGAATGAAGAGCCAAGATCAAGAAATAAGGGTTTAAGATTGTGTTTGAGCTGACTAGGGGTACTTGTGGCCCACATGAAGGCTAGATAAGTGTGATAATATGCTCTAGAATAGGTTTAGGGCTAATTTAGGGATAGGTAGTCTCAATTAGAACTCTTATCACTCAAATACCACTTTTAGGTGATTACATTCCCCCCCTTTATAATAGAAATGTAACAAAGAAAAATGACTAGTATAAAGGAAAAAAAGTGTACCTAGACTTACCTAGGAAGTGAAGCCCATGAAGTTGAGTCTAAGTATGTAAATTTGGGTTTGTGTATGTGAAGCATGATCAAATGTATGACCTATAAATGAAACATGCATAAATTAGTACTTAAGAGATATTAAAAGCAAAAGACTATGTTGAGTAAAGAATTAACTGGGTAAAACTAAGCAAAGAGATGGGAAAGAAGAAAGGAATGAATACACCTCATTGGGTACATGAACCAATGTATGAACCTAGTGATGACTTATATGTGTGCATGTACATAGTGATCAATCAATGAATAGCTTGGACTAAGGTAAAAAATTTCTCAATCATCATGTATGGGTGGACCAATAACTCAATCTAATTTTAAATCTATCATTACCCACCCCTATTTGGTGGATCATGATTTGTAAATATCTTGGATTAGACTGATAGTGTGTCCAAACCTCTCATGTGGGTATCTCAATAACTCAATTAGGCTATGAATCCATCATTTCCAACCCATGTCTAATAGATGTATCTAAAACTAAACTATGTGAAGTAATAAAATTATCTAAGTGTATCTACTTATATATGTTAGCTCTATGGCCACTTAGGTACCTTAAGTAACTCTAGGACACTCGATAATTCCAACCACTATAGTTGGAATAAATCATGAAACTATTTATAACCTATAATAAGATGTCAAGTGTATACAACATAGATAATAACATGGAATTTATCATTCCATCTAATAAATTGGTGTGTAATTGAACATATAGAAACAATGTGTCATGCACATGCCCCTAATCTAGTATCTGAGTATATGGATTATGAAATGAGTTATAATAATTATATATGATTATCTAAAATAAATATAGGAATGGTAATGTCATGCATGATGCCCCTAGTTTGAGCAACTGATATGAATATGAGCTAAGCTAGTTTGAATTTGACCAAAAACTGAGTAAAACTGATAAACCTTTAAATGGATTTGTGCAAACCTTTATTGTACATTTTATATTATTTTGGCCAATCAAATTTATTATAAAACTAAGGCTACTAGATAGTAGAACCACATATTGGATAGTAGAACCATGTGATTTTAGTGTCCCTATTTGGGTGCTAATGTCTTTTTGATCTAAATTTTATGTCATTGTACTACTTTCTAAGTCACTATTTTTCCACTATGTTTACATGTGCTTGATTTTATATAACTAATCCTATGTGTTGAAAAATGTATTGTGAATGAATATAGGAGCCTAATCTCTATGAAAAAACCCTGTAAAGTCCCCCTCTTTTGAGGGTATTTGTTGAACCTATGAAATAACTATCCTCAAAAGAATTTTTTTTGAAAAATGTGTGTTAGCTGGACCATTTATGATAACTTCATGATAATACAATATAATGTGCATACATAGCATCAAAATATAATATATTCTAAGCATAAGTATGTAATGTAATATATATTTCATGTCTATCATTCCACAAAGGTTTCAAGATATATGTAATCAATGTATGTAACAATAAATTTGAGTAAAACTGAGTAGCTACCTAGGCGGATGGGGCATGATGTCTATCACAAAACCTAAATAGGAAGGGTAAATGAATTAGGTCCATCATGGCATCAATAAATGGTGTGTGTAACAAGCAAATACAAGTGTCATGGCCATGATGCATATAATAAAACATACATAAAATACACATGAAGCACACAAAATAAGCCAAGGGACCACAATATAAGGGACATGGGCATATGTCACTAAATTTGATAAAATAAGACATAAAGGACATGTTAAAATTTTCACATATGAAAGTAACAATTAAGTGGGATTAGATCCATATAGGACATGTTCAAATGTCTAGGTACATAATCAAGAAAGGCACACACAAGGACATGTGCACATGTTCAAAGCATACATACTATGAATAGAAGTGGCATAGATCTAAAGAACAATGGAATATTCAAATTTTCTTGAATAGAAGAATCATAAAAAAATAACCAAGTCTAAACTAGGTAAGCTAGAAATGAAAACATGCATGAATATGTAATACAAATCTATGTAAGAGCCAGGATATACATATGTTAAGTCTAAAGTATTAATGATTGGTAATAAATCTAAGTATGAATAGTAATGATCAATATCAATATATAACAATGCTAAAAATATAATGTAGATTATATAAGGATAGAACCAAATTATAAAAAAATATGTATAAGATACCCCCAAGTGGGTGAATGTGTCAAGTGAAGACCCATGTATTGGTAGATATGTCCCCAATGGATAGATAATAACAATTCTAAATCAGTGTAATGGACTTGAGTCTTGTAAGAAATATGCAATAATTTGAAAAGAATAAGTGAAGAATTTAGTATGATAAAACTAACTATATTAAGACAGATAGCATATGTAGTGTCTAGAAAATATAAGAAATGTAAACATAGCAATGCATAAAATTTATAAATTTTATGTTTTTATAGTAATTACTTGAATGTTTTTATGTTTTTAAACATCTTATACTATTTTTTATATTTTCTACATAGAATCTATGTATAAGCAATATGAAAATGAATTATGTACAAGGATTAAAAAATAATGAAAGTATGTACAATAAGAGAGAAACCATACCAACCAATGAGTCTCATGGGAGACTCACTATCACTATGGTTTATGTAAAATAAGGGAACTATTATTGTGTATTTTGTGTGAAAGGCCAATTGTGATCATATAATATACTATGATGAGTGATTTGTATCTATATATGCATGTGTAGTGGTGCTAGGAATCTATGTCACTGACTGTAGAGTCATGTGAATTGTAGGGATCTTAAGAACCCATATGTTATAAATTGTATGTGACATAGGTTCCCTATGCTGAAAACCTCAAGAACACAATTATACTTATCTTGGAAAAAATTGAGTGGAATAAGGCCCTCTAGAATCTTTGACATATCTTTGACTTAGGGGTCACTCTAATAATGGTATACATGGAAGAATATGCATATGTGTTGATATTATAGGAGTAGACCTCAACTACACTAGTGGATCTAATTAAATTTGTGATGTATCAATATGAAATATACTCTAATTTATAACTGATAATTATGTTATATCTAGTAATTATGTTGTAACTGTAACTAGTGACTATGAAGTAACTTCCTATGAAATAGGTAGAGGATACTCATAAGGAAGACCCTCAACTTTGACCACCTGATTTTCATGTATGTATTTTAGGAATATGTGAAATTTAAATGGGATTGCACATAGATTCTATATCTATGGCCTCCCCAATAACATATCAAACATGCATACACACAATACTACTAAGAACTAAGTAGTTATATGTGTTGGTCTAACCTATAATGGAAGCATAATCTCCCTAATAATTATATGAACATGACCACTAAAACCACTAATAACTATGTCTATGGATAATATATCCTATTCTAAATACCCCAAATGTTGTATAAGTTTCATAGTTCACATGTTAATTCTTAACCTATTATCAACCATAATACTCTAGATAGGATGATGATTTATGTATGCTTCTGTAAAGAGTGCATGTGAATATATATCATAAATAACAATCTCCTACTTTGATAAGGTGATAAGTGGTCTAAGTGTAACTATAGTTTGGTATATTCCAATGATATTTTCAAATAGGTGTGCCTCATCTATAATAGTATGATATGAAATTGGTGGTGGATGTGTCTGATATGTGTAATGAACCCCTAAAGTGTTCCCTGCCTCATTTTTTGTGTGATTTGAAAATAGATGTTTAAATATATTTAATTTTTTATCATCTATTTGTTTTACTTTTTGTTCCTCTATGGGTATGCCCACATCAATAATGTTAGCCTCAATCAAATCTTGTATCTTATGTTTTAGGCTTATGCATTTATTTGTTGTATGACATGGTCCCCTATGATACTCACAAAATGAATTGGAATCATAGTTTTTTTGAATAGGTTGTGTCATATAAACCTCTTTAATGGGAGGTAGAGATAGGCATTGCATTCTAATATTTATTGTAAAACCCATGGTGGTGACTTTGGAAGGTTGGTGAAGATTCTATGTAAAAGAGCTGATAAAACCAAGTGAGGAGATGACTCTGAAGTTATGTTAATAATGGCCTTTTAATCACACTTATTTTTAGTGTCCCTTAATTTTTATGGATGATTATTTTAAACCTTAGTATTTTATTTCAATCCATTGGTATATTTTAGTTTTCCCATTGATAAAAGCTTGGCTTCTCCTTCTTTTACTATCTGGCAAAAATATGTAAATGTAGGAAACTTCTTAAATAAGATAGCTTCATGTAATGATGGTAAAATATATTTTTTTAAGATTTCTTTAAGCTATTTTTCTTCCCCAAGGATATTCAATTTATCTAATATAGCCTTTTATCATAATATGTATTCTATGATAGGCTCATTTGAATTTTGTTTCAACTATATAATTTGAGCATATGAGATCTTGTCACTGATATTGATGGAGAAGTGTGCTAAAAAAATGTCTACAAAAGGATTGAATGATGTGATAGATTGATTTTGTAAGTCATAAAAATAATATAAGACATAATATTTTTAACTACATGGTAACAACTTTGTGAGAAGCCAATTGTTGGACATGTATTCCGAAAATGTTACATAAAAATCTTGGAGATGATGCTCTAGGTCACCCTTGCCATCATATAATGTAAGCTTAGGTGTCATGAATATGGATGGAAAGGGAGTTGATTTTATGTGATGGGCCAAAGGTGTAAGATAATATTATAATCTAAGGCATGTGATGGCCTAATGTATTCCTTCTCAATATGTAACATCTTAGCCTACAGAGTATGAACCTTGTGTATAAGGCATTATATATCAGGATTAAAGGAACTATCCATAAGAGGTGTAGCTATCAATAAATATTATTGAATAATAATTATAGGTTTTGCTAGCTGAGTTAGCCCCACTATAGATGTAACAATGTTATTATCTAGGGGAGTTGAAGATTGACCATTATTTGATTTGTTCTTAATATCTGATATGGCTTGTAAAATTTATGCATGATCAAGGGTTTGTTCCCAAATTATACCTCTAAATATCTGTAAGACCTCTTCTTTATTGAAAATTATATTATCATTGTTAAGTGGAGAGAGAGTGTCCTAATTTTCAATTTGTATATCATATTTTTATTTATTATATTATTCATCTTCTGATGCATTATCATTTAAATCCATATAATCATGGTTTGAATCATCAATAATAGGAGTTAAAATAGGTCTCTTGTCCATGCTATAGGCTTGAATAACATGAATTTGAATATGCTCTCTAGGATTACCACCTAGCCTAGCACTTTTTATTAATGGAAGAGAGAGAAATTTTTTAGATGGCATATAGTAAACAAATTGGAATAAAGCTTCTAAAATAGAATATATGAAATCTAAAATGTTTAAAGTAGCTAATGAAAATAGGAAAAATAAGGATACAAACCCTATTAACATCTAATTAGGTTAGGGTTTGAGCAATGTTTAAAGTAAGTTGGGCTCACCAAATGTTTTAAAGTTTTAAGGTTTATCTTATGTAAATCATATGTTTGATTAAAGGGCTAAGTAGATTAAATTAGGGAAATAATATACATAAAATAACCACTAATTTATTACATATTTAACTAGCTTTGAATTTTCTAAAAATAGTAATAGATATGTGCAAATAAATGCTTATCTAGAAAATACCTGATACAGATGATCTAAGTGGTGTAAACTGAGATAGAAATAGGTGTAAGTGTCATCAATTGGATCCCTATGTCAAAACCCATCTTAGATACTAGTGCCACATTTTGGTAAAAGTGTCATGTGTCTCTAGTGTCTTGATATTGGTGTTAGTGTCCTTTGTGCAAGACTGCCCCAAAATTTTGTTTAGACCTATGTCTGTATTTATGGGTTTTGTTCTTATGTGCACAAAATCTAAAAATTTGTATAGTTCCTATTATAACTAATGTGTGATGAAAACCCTAATCCTCCTTACAACTAGGGTATGAGCTAAAAAGTGTGTTCGTTATTAGGATAGGCTAGACATCCTCAACACCCCACTCTAAAGAGAGTTTCTTACATACAAATACTCTGAGGAGGGATCAATCCTAATGTATTTATCCCCACCTAAGTTTTGGTACAAGTTCAAGTGATGCTAGTATTATAGTGGACTTGATTTATTTGAGTGTGCTTGAGATTGGAAATATAAAAAACATGAGCTTAGGGTTGTTTTAGATGATAGTATATAAAATTAAGGAAGAATAGGGATTTATAACTGTGATTTTTGTCAAATTATGTCATGTTTTAATAGTTATTTTTTATATAATTTTCATCTAGTGGATAGAGGGCCAAAGTCATGTATTAATAGTTTTCTTTTACTTGTGTGGATAATAAAATATGTTTAGGCTAACCTTAGGATAGTTTTACTTTTTAAAATATATTAATTCAATAAATTTAGGGTAAATAATATAGGTAACATTTTGGTGAAACTAGCACCATGTGGATCTAGATTCCTTAATGTGGCATTAATGTCCAGCTAGCAGACACCTGGCACAAAGGGCCAAGATCAAGAAATGAGGGTTTGGGACTATTTTTGAGATGACTAAGGCCACTCATAAACTTCACCAAGGCTAGATAAATTAGTTAATAAGATCTAGGATAGGTCTAGTGTTAAGTTATGGATAGGTAATTTCAAGTAACAATATTATCACTCAAATGCCACTTTTAAGTGATTACAAGTTGCACAGTTGAGCTAATCTCAACTATCAGGTGGAAACTCATCTTTTATCCAAGTTTGGGGGCATGTGTCCTCAAATATATCTCTATATATTTATATATATGCATTTTCTATATTTTATATTTGTCTTAATCTCAATTTCAATGATTATTAATGATACATCTTCTAAATCAAATTATCAAAAGGCAAGATGGTTGCATTAATACAAAGGTGTACTCATACACCTTTTTCTCTTTAAATTTAAATACTTTTAATGATTTAAATTTCATGTTATACAAATTTATTATATATTTTAACATGTTCTTTTTTGTATTTTAGTCACTAGTAAAACACTCAAGTTAGACTGAAGTAAAGACAAGGTGTGTTATACACACCCAGGTACTATTTCCTCTCCTTTAAACTTGTAATTTTTTTACTAGATTAAATTGGGGAAATGTAGACACTATTTAAAAATTATATAACACCTTAGTATTATACACTTGGAAAATATGTATCATGGGTGTACCTTTAGCTTTTATACCTTTCCCACTACTAAAAGGGCTAGTAACGCTATCTCATTATGCCTAATTACTTATCTATTAGTTTGACCAATGTTATTATGATGACTTAGACCTTTTATCTTGCCAAAAATTTTATAAACCTATTTATCTTCTATTTATAAAATTCTTACACCTATTTTCCAACTACCTAGACATTTGCATCCTAGTCAAAATCTTATGTTGACACAAGTTTCATATCCCAATGTAAGTGTCCAGTGCCCTAAATTCATCCAATTTGTAAATTAAATGTATTCATATGGTGTTCTTAAGTGATTTAATGTGATATATTCTCTATAATTCTTGGTATAAATACAATATCAACTCTCATTCATACCTCACCTAGTAACTTCTTACCTACTCACAAAGCTACTTAGCACAAACCAAAAATCACTCAATTAAGTAATTAAGTAATAAGGGTTTCCTTATTTTATCTAATTTACATATTAGTCATAGGTAAAATACATCTATAGGTCCAAAATAATGAAGTATCATTATATGAGCCACATTTTCCAAGTTACAAGCTAAATCATTACTGTACTTATTTATCACACATTGCATGATTCACACAAAAGCCAATGCATAGGGGATAACTACATAAAACAAAACTAAGTCTATCTTTGAATTATTAGTTATGTAGTAAATTCTCATTGATAGAGGGATCTTTGGGGTAGCTTGAAACCATGTGCCCACTAACCCATTTTTTTCCAAAACCACTATAAATATGAAGAACTAGTGTTTTTTCTATTTGACAAGGAACGATAGTCCATGACCTAAATCTAAATACACTAGAGTGAAGACAACATGGAACTCAGAAGCATCTAGGTGGTTTCATCTAATTATGTAGGTATTTTATACTAGATTCATTCATTCAATAAAAAACTAGAATTGATGTAACCATAATAGATCAATACATGTGTCTATGGCTATAAAGGTATAATTTATAGAATCAAGCAATTATTCTAGAATATAGATCCAATCCACTTTCTACCTATTCCAGATCTAGATTTATATTAACATCAGAATCAGTTAAGTATCTTATTTTCCTTATCATTAAAATATCTATCATAGTTTTACATATTATCTTTAGCATCTTATCATAATAAATTTAATATATAATTTATTTAAGTTTTACAAATAATTGGCCTATTTTAGAGATAGTCTACCATCTTTATTCCTTAGGCTATTTCTACCCCTTTAACCCTAGATTCTCCATATCTATATTTTAGGGTTAAATATATTCTTATAAAATTTTAAAATTACATTTAATCCTTATATAAATGAGACTCTTTCAAATTTATGAATTAGTTAATTATAATGGAGTTTGAATGACATCTAATTTAGATATGTAGGTTTATAGCTATTAATTTATGATTGACTACATATTACCTCTAGTACATAAGTAATAACATGAGTTTATAAAATAAAAGTTTGATAATAGTAACCATGAGTCTGAGGAAAACCAACAAGTGTTTGAGGAATTTCAAAAAGATCTAGATGATCCTGCTTAGGACCCTGATCCGATTAATGAAAAGGAAAATCTAGTTCAGGTTGCTAAACAAATGTTGGAAATAGGAGCTCAAGTAAAGGAAGTAAGTAACAAAAATGGAAGCCCTGCTGAAACAAAGGAACAAAAAAGAATGGAAATGGAGGACAACATTGAAAAAGGTGGAAGCAGTCCTAAAAAGAATAATGAAGGTTGGAGGGAGAAAAGGCAAAATGACAAACCTACTAGAGTGGCCAATTGCAAAGCTAATGCTACTCTACAATTTGATTTATGGACATATAAGGAGATAATGGAAATAAATAGGAAAATGGAAACAATGGAGGGTAAATAGGAGGCAATTTGGAACAAGATCAATAATATGGAAAAGCAGCTGAAGGATATTCCCATAAAACTCAAAGATTACGAGAACAAACTAAGGGAACTCATAAAATAAAGTAGATTAAAGATGGAGGAGGTAACCTCTAGTATTTGTGCTACTGTTGTTAACATAAAAAAAAGAGCAAATGAGGAAATCAAAACTTTGGAAGGGCCTAGCAAGAGAACTAGACAAAGCTCAAGAAAGAAAGCTATGCAAGAGGGATCTACGCAGGCGACTGCTGCCATCTAGGATACTGTTGCAAAAGGTAAGGAAGCAGTGAAGATGATATTGGAACTAGAAGAATAGTTCCTGGCTCTTTTAGTAGGTTCTGCTAGCTGGTTATGTTTTCTGGTCTTGGTACCTGGTTTTTTAAACTTTTACTTTGGAGTTTCCAAGTCTCTGTAAAACCTGGGGTTTATCTTTGGTTGTTCGTTTGTTAGCTTCAAGAATTTGTTTCTAGGTTTTTTTACTTCAGTAAAGTAAGCTTAAGGCTTGCCTGTGGATGTTAATGTTTTATCTTTCTCCTTTTGTTCAGGGTTTCGGGGTCCCCTCAAAACCTGTTTTTACCTTAATCTAAAACATGAGTTTATAAAAGACATTAAATACTTATTTAAGGTATTTATTATGATATATTGGTATATATAATTTATTCATATAGCTACCATATTCTTTGAAAACTTAGAGTTGCCTTAAAAATGAGTTTGTCTTTGATGAGATTTTATGTGTATGTTTATAATATAGAGTTAGGAATTAGTTGAAATTTATGTGTTTTAAGGAATACTTGAATGGATTCCAACACATAGCTTTTGGTATATTGTCTATATAAATTAGTGGGTGTGGAAATTTTAATTTAATGATGTAGTTAACATTATACTAGTTATGGTTATGTGATTTCTATGAGGTATATTATGATATTCCTTCATATTTACAAGTTATAAATATTCAACATTTTTTCTAATTGATATGGGAAGATTAGGGATAATCAATTAGCCTAATTTTGATTTATCATCATAAAATAACAAGAATTAAAAAGATAAATATGTATAGTAGAGAGTATTGATAATTTGGACTATGATCCAAATGTGAAATATGATAATAATATTAAATAATTTATCCAAATTAATGTTATATTTATATACATTATCGGTCCATAATACATTCTAGTTTGCATTTTGTATGAATTCATATCAGATAGAGGCATCCTAGGTTAGGTATGACTAGTTGCATATAATAGTGAGTGTACTCTCACATGTGATTCTTATATGGTTCTAGAAACTTACATCATCATTATCTCCCTTTCATGAAGGGCATGGCTATTCCTAGTGACGAGGTGTACGAGAGACCGATGGTCTATGGTTGGAGGTAAAGCACTAATATGATTCTCTCTATAGATAAATCCAAACCTATTATGATACATACTCATGGTTATTATTTTATTTTTTGGGTTTTTTTCATGAAATATATGTTGTACTATTGAACCATTTTACTTAACATTATTGTATTTAATTTCTACACATAGAAGTGGGAATTTTAGTGCATGTTCATTCATTGTTTATTATATTGTATCCTAGCAATGGGTATAATTAATTAATGTGGATGAAATATTATTATTTTGTTACCATTTATAGTGTTGTTGTATCTTTATTTTTTTATATTTGTACCACTATGTAATCTTATGGGTTGATACATTATTGAGAACCTTACAAGAGATTAAGTAATAAATGTATATTTATGGATAATAATGAGTTTTTTGAGGATTTATGGTATTATCTTTTATTCTCTTCAGCATTATAGTAGTTTTTTTATGGGTTAAGTTGTAAAATTTATAATATTAAATTATTGGTACATAGGTAAATGACATTTCATTAAACTAACAACAATTAGTTAGTATTGGTTATTAAAAAATAGTATAATTTATGAATTTAAACTAGTTGGCTTTTAACAAGATGTGTCCCACCTAAGAACACTCATATGTTACCTTAGCTCAAGAAAAACATATACAATGGGAAAAATTAAAAAACATGGATGGATGACACCATCCAATGTACCCAAAAAATAAATCAAATTACAATGGGAAATATATTTTAAATTAATGCAAGGGTCACCTTGGAATTGAAGCCACATAAACAACTAAATCAATTTTATGTGCATGGATATTTAAAATGGGCATAGATAAACAAGTTAATTGGTTTATCTAATCATCATTACTTTTGAAATCACTTTTAAATATAGTTACTTACAAGTGATCTAAATTCAAAGGTCTACATACATCTAAGGGAGAATTATCATAATTAGCAACTCAAAAGCTTTGGCATCAAATTTATTTTTATAGTCATATAAAATGTGAAAATTGGTAACTTGAGTGTGGCTAATGACACCCAACCCTTAGTTCCCTCTTGCTTTCTCTCATAACCTTCATAGGTATCATTTTCATTGATTCCCAATCATTCATAGCCTTCTAGACCTGATCTCAATTGAGTTAGACTCCTCTTTCCATGATAGATCAATCCCCCCAGGTCATGTCTACTCAAGATAATAGTGCCACACTAGGACTGCAACACTGATGCCACTCCTATCTACTTTCATCACTCTTTTCCAATTCCATTTCTGGCCCCAATGGTCAATTCCTTCCACTTCCCTATCCTTATCCTTGTTAGCCTAATGTTAGATAATTCAACCCATGACCAATAGATCCCTATAAAATACCATTAAAAGATAATTTAGAAGGGGTTAAAAATTATCAATAAGCAAGCAAGACTACTCAAGAAATCTTCCTTATTCTACGCATACAACTAACCAATACACCTAAAAGCTTATTCAAATCCTTACACCAGTCCCTAGCCACTTAAAATACATCTAGTTTAGATTTTTATATATTCATACACTCAATTGTAAAAAGCACATCAAGTGGGATAACTACATATGGATTGATCCCTCTTTAGAGTATTGGTATGTAGGCAGCATGCCCACACAAGAGGTATGGATACATGTTTAGTGAATTTTACAAACACTAACCCCCCTTCTTTCTCAAAATTAGTCAGATCATAATGGATTATAGGGTTTAAATAAAGAATTTGATATATAGGTAGCTATATATAAGAATTTCAACTGTCAAAACTTCATGGATAGGGTCATACAGACTTGGTGAATAAAACCCAAAAAGCTCAAATCCTCAAGACAATAGTGGCAGAGGTGGACTATAGTGACAATGCCACTCGTGTCCACTTTTGGTGATCCTATCCAATCACAAAATGAATTTTAGATCTCAGTTTGTGATAGTGTCCCAGTCTTGCACAATGAATCGTAGACCCTATCTCAATCATATCAACTAGTTTCCAACTAAGTCTTATTTTTTCCATCTTATTACTATTTTTAAAAAGGTCAAAATTGAAATCTAATTTACACAAATAATTATCTTAATTATTTCATATTTATTTACTAATTTTATTACTCAAACTCTTTAACTAAATTAGGAATAATACACCAATATTTCCAAAATTGTTAAATCATTTGGTGAACCTGACTTACTTCGTTTGTGCATAAAAACCCTACAAACCCTAGGGTAAATTTCTTATTGATTTTTCCTATATTTTTTTATTTTTTACCAGCATAATAAAATCAAAAATTAGCATTACATTTTAAAAATAGTAGTAATTTTAAAATAATTTTATTTCAAACCCTAGTTGCCCATACTAGGTCCCAGTATTTTCCTAATAATTTTCTAATTTTTTACTAGGATATTTAAATCAAAAAATCCATTCAAATTTCAAAATTCAATAGTAATTCTCAAATTTATTATCTTTTAAAACCCTAGTTGCATCTTCTAGGTCTCTTTAAATCCAAATTTTCTAATAAATTTTTGATTTTTTACTTGCATATCTAACTCAAAAATTCACTTCAAATTTCAAAATTCAATATTAATCTTTAAAAATATTTATTTTTCAAAAACCTAGCTTCATCTACTATGTCTCTTTAAATCACAAATTTTCCAATAAATTTCTAATTTTTTACTTGCATATTTAACTCAAAAATTCACTTTCAATTTCAAATTTTCATAGTAAATTTTCAAAATAATTATCTTTTAAACCCTAGTTGCCTATACTAAGTCCCATTTATTTTTGAGGCATCACCTTACATTTTCAATTAGATTACAGAAATGGATCTCACTTATTTACAATTTTTTCTTAAATTTCTTGCAAATAATAAGGAGACCATACTTGGTCCTCTCATGTATATGAATGATTAAGTATACCATATGTTAGCACAAAGCTTCATTATTTTCATTTCATATCTTCATTATTTGAATTTCATGCTTATTTTTTATAATAAGGTATGATATTACAAAATTTATTACTGAAAATGCACAAGATTTTAATATTCCTTTTTCATACTATCTTACAATCATGCAAAATAATTCCCAACTCCATTTGTCTAAACACATTAGAAATGTCATGTTACATGTCAAAAAATGTATGCATTCATGCACAATTTCATTCTCTCTATCCCTTATTTTCTATCTCTCATATGGTAAATTTTTCAAGTTTATCATGCTAAACACATTAGAAATATCATTGCATAAGTCAAAATTCTTTATGCATTAGTGTAAAGTTCCATGCTCTCTATCCCTTGTTTTCCATCTCTCATGTGGAATGTTATTTATAATTTTATTGCTATAAAAATTACATGCATTTCATCTCATATACATGGTTTTTACCTAGATGTATCTAACTCTTTAGCTACTTTTGAGTATCTTCCTTCTCCTCCTCTCCCCCAAGAGGGTGATAACTACTTTCCCTCTAACCAGGTCCATGTTATGACCCCTCAAAAAGGTGAGGAAACCTATACTATTATTCCTAATGCATAAATTCAACCTATAACCTCTTAAAACCATCTTCAACATATGTGCTTACATGTTCAATTGGAAACAAGTAGGGTTTGCACTTGTGAGACTCTAAGGGATAAAATCACCAGTATCAGCAAAATAATTTTAGATTTACAAATATAGAATCAATTATTACATGAAAATATCACAATATTATAAACTTATATTATAATACAAAAGCCTCAAAGGCACCTTAGTGTCAATCATGTATGTGCACTTTCACCTAGTCAATTAGTTATAAGTAATGTTACATATAAAAACAACAAATCACAACAAATTAACTCTAAAACTAGTGAGTCAAAAAGCATTCAAAGATAAAATAAGAGTTTGAGTGAGGTATTAAGGGAAATGATTAAATCTAAGTTGATTAAACTACCTCGTCTACATCCAGTGAGGAAATCCAAATATTATTGTGCATATCATAGAATTCATGGGCATCACACAGATTCATGTTTGGAATTGAAAAAACATATACAATAGATAATTGCTAATGAGGACCCTATACAAGGTAAATTAGTTAAGTAATCCATAGTGACATAAGAACACATTCACAAAGGGTTAAATTTAGAAATAGTACATAAGTGGTTACCAAAGCATAACTTAGAACAGCAAAAGGATTGAAAATCAAAATTAGAGTAACAAATAGTACCACAAGCACAAGTAAAACACAAAAAATATGCAAATCTACCTCCCTAAAAGGAGGCTCAACTTTCAAATCAATATGATTTTGGTCAACAATATCTACAATAGTTTAATTATCAAGGTCAATGGTTGGGCAAGCATTCTCAAGGCATCACTACTCTTATTCTAGTAATTGATAATGTTTGTCACCAAGGTTTTGGATTTATTGAACATCCTAATGAAAATCATTCACAGACATAATTTATCAAAAAAAATGATCCAGATACAACAAAAGTCAACACTAGCATTCAATTGGTTCAAAATCAAGATGATAATGATGAGTGGACTAATACAAGTTATTATGATTTCCAAAATATCGATAATGAATTTGAATATTCAAAGTTATATTCATATCCATTCCCTCATGCTTCATAATCATGCATGATTCCTTTATTTGATATAGAATAGCATGATAGGGAATCTCCCATGAGACTCATCGATTAGTATCATTTCTTCTTAGCATTACTTATACATATCTTCTTTTCAAATTACCTATACATAGTTTCTTATGCTTGATTGTATATAGCTCAAATCTTAAAAAGTCAAAAATAATTCAAAATATCAAAAATACCAAAAATATTTTGATTATATGCATCATCCGTGCTTTTCATTTCTACTATCATGCTAGACTTACATTTGCTATTATGTGTTATTGTTTGTCAATTTATTTACATTATCATGCCTCACTTGATATTCTTTGAGTATGTGCAGTGACATCTAGATCATTGATTGCTTCACTTCACCTATTGAGGGGGTATCCTAATTCTAAATTTGATCCATACACTAATATATTCACCCACTAGGATCATCTTCTACATGACTACACCATCCTAGTTATGTCATCCCTACACCACACACTCTAGTTATCATGTTGATGTATATTATTTAATAGCTTACATAAATTATTCTATCAACATTCCACTAGTATATAGCACTTGTATATTTTCTTAGCATATACCTAATCTTGTACTACATGTCATGCATACTTTCATTTATTTCTTTGATTATTTAGATGTGATTATATTTCTATAATTTACATGCTTTCCTTTCTTGCTTTGCATAGCTAGATTGATTGCATTTCTCAATTCTAGTTTTGTCTCCTGTATGTACCTTAAGACATCTACTAATGTCATTTTCTTCTATTCATGTGTATGCTTTAGGACATTTTCCAATGTCCTTTACTTGTACTCTTCTATGTGATTGTGGCTTTCATGCCAACCTTGCTTGTTTCCAATTATATATGTATGTGGCATTTGAACATGATTTATATGTTTGCTTTCCCATTTGAGTGACATGTGCCCATTTCCCTTGTTTGTTTGGCCCCTTGGCCACTTTTGTATGCTTATTTCTTCTTGCCTAGTGTGTTTTTTGCTTGTTTTCTTCTCATTATTTGTAATTCCATGATCCACATCATGCATTTTTATTGCTTTCTTGGATCCCATGATGGACATCATGCTCCATCCCTCCATGATAACTAAAAACTAACAACTAGCTAGATTTCTAGTTTTTGTTCAATACATTGTACATGTTATTACATTATTATATCTATTTACGCATACCCATATTGATCTAACAATATTTCATTAAAACCCATGTTATAACTTGAGATATCTTATCAATTATCATTGATATATCATGTATCTTTGAAGTATAACACACTTGCAGGGCTCTTTATTTTGAGGGGAGTCATTATAGGGTCTTCATTCCTACCCTTAAAAGAGTGGGAAATAAATAGGGTTTTTGTCATAAAGATCAGAGCTCCTAATAGTAAAAAATAGTATCATTTAGAACACCTAGAATAGCAACCAGACATCAAATCAGTTAGAATAGACCAAGATAATAGTGAAAATACCAAAATAGTTACCAAATTTAGCTTAGGATAATATCATCAAGATTGGACTACAATGTCAGTGCCACTACTATCCATTTTTGGTGCTCCTATATAAATATTAAAAAAACAAATTTTATATAAGTAGGCAAAAAGTAGGTTTAGCTATAATTTTGTAAAGTTAGACCAATTTAAAATTAGTAGTTTTTAGTACACTTTTTCTTAGAGAATCTAGATATAGGGGCATCATGCATGGTATGATGGCTCTCACTTCCAGTTTTAGATTGAGAAGTTGGTATAACTTCCAAATTAAAATCTATGTTATAGATACGAGTGATTGGGGGTAATGTGTGTGACATATTTGACTTCTTTTCTTTTTGAGTTTAGTATATTACCCAAGCATTCTTAGAAGTTGGATGCCTTATTTTATTTTTAGGTGGTCGGCATCATTTTAGAGTGAATTTCATATAATCCTAACTTTCACATTTTGGATTGGCTTTCATACAAGCCTAGTGTACCAGTTCAGAGTGGCTTTCATACAAGCCTAGTGTACTAGTTTAGAGTGGCTTTCATACAAGCCTAATATCCATCTATTAGAGTGGCCAAGAGTGGCCTAGTTTCCAAAATACATTTGACTATCCATGCCAACAT
Organism: Torreya grandis; assembly: GCA_037957365.1. Taxonomy (NCBI): domain Eukaryota; kingdom Viridiplantae; phylum Streptophyta; class Pinopsida; order Cupressales; family Taxaceae; genus Torreya; species Torreya grandis. The sequence goes on along the minus strand of JARHVA010002190.1, from coordinate 1,866,514 downwards.
TATTATATTATATAAAATTTAGGTGATTTAGGATCCATCTCATTCAACACACATTTCATACTAGTATCAATTTATAGTTTCACTTCACAGGGTAATGATGGAGCCAAAGGACTAGCTAGCCTTTGTATTCTTGAGCCACCTATCCAGATGGATTGGACACATATTCCAAACATAAATTAACACATGCATGACCACATATCTTCAATTAGTGGTAAATTATGGAGTTAAAGGGCTAGCCTTTACATTATTAAGCCACTTTTGTGAAATTGAGCACTTAGCTCCATTCATGATATTAATCTTAGTATAGAATCATCAAACATTACTTAGCATCACAATAGGTTTTGTATTGGTCCATATACCTGGTGAAGTGTATTCATTCCTTTCTCTTCTTTTATGTCTTACCCAACTTTGTACATTCTTATTATAGATATAGTGTATCTAGTAAGAACTGATCTAATCTTTGTTTTCTTTTGTAATTTCATACTTCATAGCATGCTCTCTCTATACACACCTATCATCACATAGCTTCATGAGCTTTACCCTTCTAGGTAAGTTTAATTATGCTTTCTATTTTTCCTTTATCCTTATATTTTTCTTTGTTACATCATTAGAATAAAGGAGGGAAAATATAGTCATATAAAATGTGAAAATTGGTAACTTGAGTGTGGCTAATGACACCCAACCCTTAGGTCCCTCTTATTGGATCTCATAACCCTCATAGGCATCATTTTCACTAATTCTTAGTCATCCATAGCCTTCCAAACCTAATCTTAGCCAAACTAGACTCCTCTTTCCATTATAGATCAATCCCCTTAAGTCTCATCTTCTTAGGATAATAGCACCACACTAGGACTATAGCACTGGTGCCACTCATGTCCACTTAAAGTGCTCTTGTCCAATTCCATTTCTATCCCCAATAATCAATTCCTTCTAGTTCCCTATCCTTATCCTTGTTATCCTAATGTAAGCTCATTCAACCCATGACCAATAGATCCCTATAAAATCCCATTCAAAGATCATTTGGAAGGGGTTATAAATTATCACTAAGCAATCAAGAATACAAGCAAGACTACTTAAGAAATCTTCCCTATTCTCTACATATAACTAGCCAATGCACTTACAAGTTTATTCAAATCCTTACACCAATCCTTAGCCACCTCAAGTACATCTATTTTAGTATTTTTCATATTCATACACTCAATCTCACAAAGCACATCAAGTGGGATAAATACATATGGCTTGATCCCTCTTCAAAGCATTAGTATGTAGGTAGCATGCCCACACAAGGGGTGTGGATACACATTCAGTGAATATTACACACACTAACCCCCCACATTCTAAAAATTGGTCAAAGAATAATGGAGTATAGGGTTTGAATAAATAATCTACTCTACAAGGAGTTTTATAGACTTCCAACTGTCAAAACTTCATAGATAGGGTTACACAGAGCTGGTGAACAAAACTTAAAAATCTCATATCCTTAGGACAATAGTGATAGAGGTGGACTATAGTGCTAGTGTCACTCTTATCTACTTTTGATGCTCCTATCCAATCATAAAATGAAGGTTAGATCTTAGTTTTTGATAGTGTCCTAATCTTGCACAGTGAATCTCAAACCCTATCTCAGCCATATCAACTAATTTTTAGCTAAGTCTTATTTTATCCATATTATTACTATTTTTAGAAAGGTCAAAATTGCAATCTAGTTTACACAAATTAGTAGCTTAATTATTGCATATTTATTTACTAATTTTACTACTCAAACTCTTTAACTAAATTAGGAATAATACATTAATATTCTTATTTTAGCATATAATTTCACCCTTAAGGGAGAGTTTTTTAGGCTCTCTCACTCCTAGATTCAATATTGGATCAACCTCAATATATGGGTATCATGTGGTGAGTTTGAACCTCTAGAGAAGGTTGGCTTCCTCTTGGTAGATCACCTAAACTAGTGTTTCTCCTTGGAAAAGAGGTAGAGAGGGGGTGTAGGGTAACTAAGAGATATAAATGGGTGATACACCAAATTTATTGACACTCACATAAGTATGAAATAAATACTAATTAAACATAAGATAATTCTTGCTCACATAACCTCACAAACTAGTTAATTTACATAAGTGTTTTATAAATTAGGATCACCAAACAATACATGAAGCAAAGAGAAATTTCAAAATTCACACTAATCATCCATTAATGATGGAAATCTCTCAAGTTTAGACCTATAACTAACTTGAAAACACCAATAAATAGGCAAGAAAGAAGGATAATGGACATGGAAAAACACTTCTTCACAAGGCCATCATGCACAAGCTTGATAAGCATAATTTAGAGGCAAGATGTAGGTAAAATTTTATCTTTATTGCTTCAAAAGGTCCTTCTCAAAAAAATTCATAGGGTTTCTCCTTGTTAAATGAGAATATCTTACCAAAATGGGGGAGAAATGGGAGATATATGAGAAAAGAGGAAGAAAGAGAGAAGAGGCAAGCAAATAAAATTCAATAAATGATATCCAACCACCCTCCATGGATTTTCACCCACATTTTGGTTAATTAGAACTAATCCTTTTTCAAAAAATTAACCTCCATTAGCTCCAATAGTCTTCAACTCCTCTCATTGGTTGAGAAACACACTTGAAGATAGAAACTTGTTGAGGATGATGATGTCATGATCCACTAAAAAGGAAAAGTCTTCAAAGACTTTTAAAATGTATTGAATGCTCCACTTTCACTCTCTAACCTCCAAAACTCTATCTCATAGACTTATATTCTCCCCTCCACTTTCTCTTCTAGAAGATGTTAGGTAAAAGGTTAGCTAACTTAGCATTTTATGTTTAACTGACCATGGAGGTTATCTTTCATGTTTGCTTTTTGAGGTTCTTTTCTATTTTAAAATTGGCTTTGGTTTTATAACCTAAAATAAACTCCATGATACCTGTAACTCCCATAGACCCCATTGATGGAGGTCACAAGCTTGAGCCACCTTCAACCAACTACCCTAAAAATTGCTCTCAAGGCCATTTGGCACATTGAATATCACATCTGGACTTGTATAATACTTCCACACATCCATGACATGTCTATTATGAAGAAAATGAATATTTGGAAAACCTTTAATACCTAAAATAATGGTGGAAATCACCATTAAACTTGCAACAATGCACAAATATGTCAAAAACTAGGTTTTTGACCCTTTTGCTTAGCAAGACACCATGGAAACTCTTGTGAAGAGCTATAAATTCCATGGAATGATATTTTAGGTCCTATTAGACCCCTTCCATGGTTTTATACCATTTATTTCTTTGAATACCTATAAAAATATGTAATTTTGAGCCATTTTGGGCCTTCTAGGCACCTAAACATGCCAGATTCTTCTATAAAATAGATTGGTCAAGAGTTATAGAGAGTCCTCTACACATTCTAGGTGGTTTCCAAGAAATTTTAGGCTATTTTATGGACCTATGAGTTCAAAAACATAAAACTGGTCAAAAAGCTCCTTTGCAAGCTTAAACAAGCTCACTTTAAAAATGATTTTTCATATAATGAAGACACCCATTCCACCATTTATTTACATGGATATATGGTACATAGACCCCTTCAACATCCCTAAAAATATTGGGCTCCCATGTAGAAGGTGTGAAAAGATACACACATAAAGATGCTTACACTCTTAATGATTGTTCATAAAACTCAAGACATTAACCAACCTCAATACACAATTAATCTCAAGTACATATGGTTACTTAAAATTTAATAGAATCACTTGCCCCAACTCTTCATGCTATGAAAGAAATGAATATTTGAAGAAGGGCTAAAACTGGGTGTCTTAAGCCTAAAAAGATTGAATTTCTCCAAATGATGAATTTGACCTTTCTCACTGATCTTCCTTCATTTGAAACATTTTCATGACATCTGAAACACCTCATAAAACCTCTCTAAATTATCAAAACTCAACTTTGCCTTTTTTGCCTTTGAGACTACCTGTGGGATTTTGAGCCTACCTTCAAAGTTTACATGAACTTTAGAGTATTAACACTCTTAAAATGTGTTTAAGAGGATTAAAACAATATTAAAATTCTTATAAAACACTTCCATAAACTTTAAAACCTCAAACACACCTTAAAACTCCAAAAAATGTGCTTGCATGAATAGTGACCATTATGAGACATAAGGGCACTGTGACAAAATATCAAGAAATTTCACTAATCACATGACCCTCTAGAGATTATTTATGGATATTATACGTCATGATGACCAATAATACCTATTTTCAAGTCATTTTGATGTTTAATTTGTCTTGTATACCCTTTTTACCAAAAGTTACCTTGAGCTGCCTGCATGTTTCTTTCATGCCAAAACTTATCTTTCTTCAAACCTTTGCATTAAACCCCTAAATTTTATCAATAAAATAGGACAATATAGGTTTCCAACATCATATTATATCATTTTAATACCTCTCTAAGTCCTAAACTTTTTATTGTCATGCATAACTGATGAAACTTCATTTGGTCTCCAAAGGCTACCTTCTTAAGTGCCTATGGATTATGTAAGAATAGTGGGTAATTTCATTCTTTTTATGACCTTTATTATGGTATTATAGTTTTTTTATGTTATTTATACCATACTTACCAAAAAAAATTCTTTGATTCAACCTTTTGATGCCCCAAAATGGCATATTCCTCCAAGGCATGCTCCAATGTTGATCACGATTTGACATAGGGTAAACTGTACCAAAATATTGAATATTTAACATTATAAAAAAATTATAAATTATTTTTAATAGTTATAATAGGTCATAATTATACTCTCCACCAAATTTCATGATTTGATCTTATATATTTTGGCCTATATGCTCATTCTGGCAAAAGCTAGTGACATGTGCCTACATGGACAAGTTTCACAAATGAGTTTTCCTCATTTTTGTCTTATTTTTATGAATTATAATGATTAATTTTACTATAATATGTCATATATACCTTCCATTTCATTATTACACCCTTCATTGGTTTGTTTTTAACCTCCCATGCCACCTTGTACCTTCTCAAAAGACCCCTCATGATTGTGCTCTTTACTTGATGGTGATGATTTCATGGGAAAAGGAAGCCTTAAAGATAAATTAAATATTAAAATAGCTTAATATTTATATAAAAATTATTTTAATCATATTTCACCCTTCCTCTAATAATCTTAGATTTTGTAGCAAGGTAATTAGGCTTAAAATAGATAACCTCTGTACAAAGGTCTATAGGTGCAAGTATTTGAGGTGTATGATTGTGTCTTAGGAATTTAAACCTTCATTTGACCCTTATTATATACCTTTACATATATTAAAATCTATACATTTATCTTATTTTATTCTTGAATCATACTTGGATTACAAGACCTCATCATGGACTATTATGTCATAACCCTCCATCTCATGTGATTGTAGGTGAGTGATAACTTTAGCTATGTGGCTGCCTTGGATTTCACCTCATTCATGACCTCTTAGTATAATTTCATCATGTGTTTCTTGTGAAACATCCTCTTTATCATAATACCACCTTATAAATCATTTTATTCAAAACCATCTTTCATGGTTTTGATCATGACTGTGTTCTTCAAGAACCTGGGGCTCTATCAAGACTATCCTTTCATATATATCATAGTATTTACCCTATGAATCTTCACCATAAATAAATCTAAATCAATGTCATAGTGTTACTACTCTTACTCATCATGTTTTTAAGATGACTATGCTATCCTAATGGCTTTAGGTGATTTTTAGAGCATTACATAGGTCTACATGGAATGGGAAACCAATTCCCTTATTGGTTTTCCATTAGATCATTATATTCACTTTGTTTCTCTCTTCTAATTCCATCACTCCAAGTCTCTCACCTTTACTAGATTTTCACTAGGCAACTTCCTTTGGTCTCAAGGGTCAAATCTTGGCTTAATTTTTAATATATAAACCTTTTATCATGGATGGTTTAGGGTGACCTCTTTACACTTGTCTTAATCCATTTCAAGCTATACATTGATCTTAGTTGATCTTTGAGGAAATGTACAAGGTTCATCTTGGGTTTCTAAGACTTGTAACCCTTATTTTGGACATTTATCCTTAGTTTTACCATTATAAAAATTATCTTGAAAATATGAAACCATTTATATCTACTCTCCATCTCATTATAGGTTTGTGACAAGTTTCATGCCCTGATTCCACTCTAAGATCACACTCTCTTTGGAAACCGCCCCTGATTTAGGCCTACTTAGCCTTATTCTAATCCCTCAGCCACCAAATCAGTATTGAATAGACTCAAATCAACAAAAAAAATATTTAATAACTTATATAACCTTTAAATACATCATATTTCAAAATTTTATTAAATTTAGAGGGTTAAAACTCTTGGAATCAACAAAACTCTAGTTTAGGCTTCTCTCATGCTCTTTCTAAGACCTTGTTTTGGATTGAGGGGTTAAAATGAGTTATAGGCATCACCTATATATATTTTTTGATTAATTTTATAGGTTATAATGTTTCATACCTGTGAGAGTTTTAAAAAATCAAAAAAACATCACCAAGCTCTCAAACAAACAAAAAAAAAGTACCAACTTGTTGCCATATTTTTGCTTTAATGATGGTTCTTGAATTCTAGGGGTGAAATAAGGAAACTAAGAGAGGTTTTTGTGGATAATCCATTTCCAAAAATATAATATAAATTTAAGTTCCTAAATACTAAATAAATTACTACTATCACCCCTTTCTCTTCTAGCATTCTAGGCCTCTCTTAGCTCTATAGGCCTAGAAAACTAAAAAATGGATTTTTTGTCCTTTACATGTATGAAAAATATTAGAAAAAAATTTATTCACCTTGGGGAATATACCATGATGTTACATGATAAATTTTAGACCTTTCATTTATATCTTGGGGTGTGAAGGTCATTTGATACTCAAATCCTATAGAATATGATGAATGATCACCATGAACAAAAGTGAAACTTGGAGGCCCTCAAAAAATACTCTCCTCTATTCACACACCCTGTTCTTTTTGAAAGTATTTTCCCCTATGATGGGGATAAAATATGGGAATATTTTTATGCATAAAATATCCTTTCAACATTGTTTCATGGCATCAACAAAAGTGTTTGGGACCTCTATTTTTGTGTTTTGGGGAAATTGTCCCTAACATAGTAATTCAACCTTGAAGATGGTTTCTTCCAACTTGATTGGAAATTTTAGATGAAAACGTGATTCCTATGGTGTATTATAGGTTCAAAAATCATATCCTCTTTATTTTTAACTAATTATAGGAAAGGAAAACTTTTATAATTGATAAACTTGCCTACAACTCCATTGGAGCTCCAACTAGCAACTTGACTATTTAGCCTATAAAGACTTAAATGACATACTAAGTATTTTTTAGCAAGATAAATTATGTAATTTGATGTCTCATAAGTATTATGAGGTAAATTATCCCTCTTACACATGTTCTGCTCTACAATTGATCAAATGGCCATTTCACAGGGATAGTAAGCAAAAATTATTTTATGCCATAAGTACCTTCTTGAAATTAATTATCTAATGAAACCAATTTTAATAGGTCATATTTGACCATGAAATGACTCCTATAAAACCATTATTTATCATTGAATTTTTAAGTGAATAAACAAGGGAAAACCTAGGCCCTATTTGGATGAGTAGGCCATTTAGACACCCCTAAAATATTAGCAATTGTTCATAAAGATGAGGAGATAAACCAGACCAATTATGACAAAAAGTAGAAGGATATTAGGGTCCCTATTAATACCCACAATATTTAGTCCCAACTCTCTCTCTCCTAACTGTACTGAGTGATAATCTAAAGATGTCCTAGAGTTGTCCTAAAATGGTTTTTCTTTAGCATGAAGAACTATAATTCTACCTATACACTCCAATAGTTGGGAAATATTTTTTAGGCTATAAATGACCTTTAATTCCTTTTATAAACCTTATAAAATACTTATAACTCCATTAATGGTAGAAAACTTGCTTCATGCCTAGTTTGCAAATAATAGATTTTCCTTACCTCTGTTGGTTCCTATGTTGGAATATAATTTTATGGGACTATGAGAGTATATTATGGATACCATATATGCCTACATATGATATTTTATCCCATACATAAATCAAATCCTCCAAAAACCTATTCTACCAAAGCTCCAAAAGGCTCCAAATTGTATCCTTTTGCTCTCAAAGTCCTTCCTTCCACTCTAAATGATCTCAAATGACCTTAAACATGTATAAAAGGGTAAAATTAGCGATATGGAGGAGGGAAGAAGTCAAAACCAATTTGACTTCCTAAAAAGTCACTTTTTCACTTGAAATTTCTATTTTGAAGACACTTAAGTCATCTAATGCACTTTTGGGGTTTTTTTGGACATAATAGCTTCTCTAGGCCTCAGTTTTGGCTCATTAAAATATATGAGACTTTTTGAAAGCCTCCATCATTCCATTGGATTCTTTAACACCATGAAAACTTTTTGGATCTTTCACTTGTCATTTTAGACCTATATCTAGGCCTTTTTCTTAAAATCACCAAAATCACCTTAAAAATTGCTTAAAGTGTTTCAAAATATTTCAAGTGACATGTGGTAGGGTCATGAGTTTCATATCCTTCCACCATTGGATCACTCACTCAACTAGAACTCTACTTAGCTTCTCACACCACACTAGGACCTCTCAAAATATTGCACTGCATCATCAATTCAGGAACACAAAAGGACTAGTCATGGGGGTAGAAAGTTAATGAATGGTCCAAGAGAGTTACCTGATCCATTTAGGAAAACATTTTGTATGTAGTCCAATTATTTCCAACATTTCACAAAATTGTTAAATTAGTTTTCATATGGAGCTAAACCATTATCTACAAATGATATCCCCAAAAAAGATGTCACCTATGTAGATGAACACAAACAAGCATGTGATAAGTGTATACATATAATATTTTCAAACTCTATCAATTATTGATTAGTTCTCTCTTATAGGAACCCATTGAGTCTCAATCTCTCTAAGTGCATGCCTTAAAGGGTGCACTAGGAAAAGGGTTAGTAGGCCATTAGTTTTTTACAAGATTTTTGTCCCCTATACCACCAATTTTATTCAACACAAACCTATCATATACACTTAACCAGAGATTTGAAACCTCCCTTACACACTCCTCCAATAAATTCACCACCTTAAACAAATCCTACCTAAGCTAAAAACACTTTTTGACTTTTACTAAATTATGTCAGTTTGGGCTAACCCTATATTTAAAATATAGTAGAACATTACAGGACTCTATTGACCATGGCTAACCCAATATATGACCCAACTTGATTATATTAATTAATGGTACATGTTCAATTGGTATGACACTATAGGCTAAAATTTTAGGAGAGTTTAGGGTTAGATTTAGTTATATATACACATATATTTTTCCATTTCTAGAGAGATAATAAGAAGAACATCATATATTCCACATCTAATTATCCACCATTTTAATTAAGGAATATTTCTTAGGTTTTCAATAATACATTTAGGGATATGAATCTTATCTTGTAGATAATTCTTTTGGATTCATAGATAAGTCATGTAGCTTAGATCTTTCCTGTCCTTGTTATCCTTACATATCATAATAACCTCTTGTAAAGCACCTTGGCCAAGGGAGAGACTGAGGCTTGCCAGGTATGTCTTCAAAGGTAATTATTCATAACTCTTACTCCCCCTTTTTAAATTAGATAAATTAACATTTTTAAGTTTATATGCTTATCTATCCATGCATTATGATTTCCTCTACATTGTCTTAAGTAGAAATAATCTATGCATGTTTAATTTTATGTTTATTACCCCCATTTTATGCCATAAGCTTTGGTGAGTACTAGGTTATATTTAAATTTAATTTGTATTTACTTTGTGAATAAGAAAATGCAAGACCTATATAGGGTTATTACATAGTGTTGCTTGACTAAAGGCTTTGGTACCCTCTCTAGTGATATTATTATGGCAAGGGACCCCTTGGTTAGGTCTAGTGGATCCATCCGCATTTCCGTTCCTTGTGGTTTGGCATTCTTGGTTCTGTGTCGATGATAGTGAGTGGAGTTCTATGCCAAGAGTCGAGTGGTGATAGTCCTTGAGTTTCTATTCTAATTCTATATAGAGTTTGAGTTTATATATAGAGTAGAGTTTGGGGAAGGAGATTTCTCTGATTGGTGAGGCGATTAGATTAAATGGTTGGGTTGGCAGTTAGCTGAGTCACTCAACTAACTTCAACCCATGATCTCGTATAGAGATAGGGCCAACTCCCCACCCTATATATATATATATATATATATATATATATATATATATATATATATATATATATATATATATATATATATATCTAGCCCCTCCCAATATAGAGTAGATCAGATCATGACCCTTATTGTATAGATATACCAATAAGAGGAAGGGTAAGTGTGATCTATCTTCTCTAAGCTAGGAATGAGTTGTATATTAGCTTCACTTTCCCTTGTATACATTCTAATGAACCCAATATGAATATAACCATTATAGGTTTTCTTTCACACATTCATTTATTATCATATTATATATTTTTATTTCTATAGTACTATATTGAACCTATCAATATAATATAATAATTTGTGCATAGGTTTAACCCATAATCACTCCAAATAAAGTTTATTTTCTCTATATAGGTATTTTCCAACAATAGCTAACTTGATTTATTATCTTTACACAGTTCTCTTTTTAACGATAGGTTTTCAGACTTTGTCAACCTAGTCGACTCTATTCATAGGTCATTTTTAGCATACATTTTTTTTTAGACTTTGTCGACCCAATTGACTCTATTTTTAGAATATAAAAATTATAATTTGAGAAACACAACATAAAATTATCAAAATCAAGCATCTTCAAAATTATCAAGATTCATTCTTACCTTCTTACTCATTTCTATTTTTCATTTTTAGTCATACTTTTCATAGTTTACAGTCTATAAAAATGTAACCCTTTAATGGTAAACTAGATTGACATAGTATTGTAGCCTAGTTTCTCTCTAGAAGACTCAATTATCCTATTTGATTGTGTTTTTGTCTCTTGCTTCCATAGATATCAATGACCTTATCAAATCTATTTTGTAATGTTTTCATATAATGTCACCTAAACCAACTCTATACTCTTCAAAAATAAAGGTATTAACCTATCTTGTTAGTAAGTAATTCACTTTTCAATTTTGTAGCTTGTTTGCTTAGAGTAACAAACATAGACTAAATAAGAGGTTTTTGATTTCCCAATTTAGTCACACTATTTTTTCTCTTTTTCACATACTTCCAATTCTCTTGATATTAAAAAATATTAAACATTTTCTTCCCAAGGTATACTTACTTGGATTTAATCACCAAGGAGGAATCTCACTTGGTTTTTTGTCTAATTATAAATGTGGTTGATGTTACATATTAGAATAGTATCTGACACCCTTATTATTGTGGGATTATGAAGAGAGGGGGTAAACCCTAATACCAAGCTAGTATCATCACCAATATGGATCCCTTTCATCCTAAACTACCTAAAATTATGCATAGATTTCCTTTCTATTTTTTTCTTATAGCTAACTCCCTATCACAGTAATTTTAAAATTTATTATAACTTAACAACATTTAGGAATGACCACTTATATTATCATTTATATTCCATTTTTACTACTTGATATTTGAAAATTACATTTTGTATTACAAAACTTGTACTAGCCAACAATGGTATAAGGTTTGTGGTGTGTGTGTAGTTAGATCAAACCCATTTATATAATTTTTTGTGTGTTCAATTAAATTTGCTTAGTTATTATCTTGTAAAAAAAATCTCTATTTTCATAACATAATCTCCCCTATCTAATTAGTATCTTAAAAGTTATTTATTTTTTTATCTTTATTACACACTCACCCTATTTGACTATGTGTTTTTTTAGCCTATTCAATTTTTTCATCTATAATACACTATTGACATGTATGTCTGTGTCCTTTATAGCCTGTTCTATTTACTATTTTACTGAACACTATCAATTGGTTTAATTTTATATCTTACCAGTTGATCATTCTTTCCATCAAAGTTATTAACCTCTTTCCTTCATCATGATTTTCATGTTTTATGATAATACATAATTAAATTTAAAAACATGATGATTTTTACTAACCCTAATACGTTGCCTAAGACATAGCTTGTGGCACCCACCATAGATGAAAGTAATGCCCATGTTTCTAATCACACTACCAAATATGGGACTCCTTCCCATTCATCCTCAGTACAAAACTATATTTCTCACTATAAGATGGGTGTGACTTATATTACACAACTAAAATGCCCTTTCTCATCAATGAATTCCCTCAACATAGAGGAAAATATCCTATAACCATTTATAATCTCATGATGGGTCCTCATACAGGAGAACCCCATTCTTCCTCCCCTACCTTTTCTCATGGATTTTCTGGAACCACTTTATTTAAATCTCAACCTTTTCCCTCTGTTATGTCTCCTTCACACACCATGACATCATCTTCTATGTCTTCTTCAACCTCCATGATAAGTATTTCTACCAATATGATAGGTTCAACTTCTAGTGGACCTATTCAAAAGACCCATCCCCTTAACCATGATAATAGTGCATATTTTTCTAACAATGCTTCTCATGACACTAGAGCTTATTTTTCTACCAATGCTACTCATGCCATTAGTGGGACACATGTTACTACTCATAGTGTAACTCAAGCTATTAATTCCAACACTAATGCATCATATGTTGTGTCCACTAATCAAAATGCTACTCAAATTAACCAAATCCTATTACAAACACTTAATCAAATTTATACCTTTCAAACCAATAATGCAAATCAAATGATGTAGATGTAAAATCATCTCATTTATAATCAAAACCAACCTTATAGGTTTCAAGGAGAACAAAAAATCCTAATGACCCCCACCTTAGGGATTACCATGACAAATTTATCCCATAACCACCAATCATCAATAAAACCATTAAACATCTACAAAATGAACCTCTAGTACCTCAAATTACTAATGTTGGCATAGGAGGTATCACATCCACCATCACTTATAATGGATCTACCAATCCCTCTTTGCACTTACAAATATTTGGTAACCTTTATAAAGATTGGTTTAAGCTTAATGCCTTTTATACTACCAAAATATTATCTAAAACACTCTTAGTATATGCATAAGATTGGTATAATAAATTAAAAACCCATTCTATCACTAGCCTCAAAGACTTAGTTGACTCACTAGTCTAAGAACTCTAAACTAGTGATCTTCCTGAGAATAACTTAACCCACTTTAAAAATTACAAACAAATTGAAACTAAAATATTACAATTCTTCATCAAATGATGGAAAAAATTGTCTAAAAAATGTGAGAATAATATGGTGGATGACAACTTATTTCATATATTCACTAATGCTTTATACAACAAATTACAATATCAGGTTAGGACTCTCTCCAATAACCTTGGAAGAAGCCCTTAACCAGGCCAAATGATAAGAGTTCCTCATGCATCAATTCAAACCACCTCAACCTCTAATAAACACTTATATGAAGAAAAAAAAATTGTCATGCAACCAATGATGGTGTTATCAACACATATGATATTATTCATACCATCCATGTAGTTGTTCTAAATAATGTCATGGAGCATGCTCCCCATACAAACAACACTCCTACTCCTAAATTTTATCAACCCAACCACACTAATTTTTACAAACCATTATCCTTAGAATAACTTCAAAAATGTATTCCAAGACATTTACCGTGAGATATTAACCCCACTCAGCCTATGAAATCATGGTTTGATCCAAAAAACATGTACTAGTTTCATTCTATTTGGGCCATTCCCATGAGATTTGTAGACAAATACTTAATATTTCTATGGATTTTATTCTTGGTATAAACTTTGATCATGAAACCCTTATTTGAAAGTGTTAACAATCATATGACATATCTTTTAAAGCTCATGAAACACAAAATAAAAACCAATATTTAAACCAATCTAATGCTCATCTTATTATCTATAAAAGTCCTCTTCCTAACCACCAAGATAACATCAAAAAACCTACTCCTTCTATAAATGATTTTTAAAGTCTTATAGACCTCACTAAAAATTATTAAAACATGGTTAATATTAACATGAGAAGATTAGTTTATTTTATTATCTCAAATCCAACACTTATGCATCACACCTCTCAATGCATGTGATTCAAGACACTTCCCATCCCATATAATGGAATTGGGGAAATAGGAACATATACCCGTTCAAGCACCAATATCAATAACATAAATTGATTATATCTCTCATACCATTTCTACTCTTCCCCCAACATCCACACAATAAGACAACATAACCCAAACTTCCAAGAGAATTTCTTCTACCCAACCATAATAAATATTTCAACCCACCACCACATCACCTAAAGTAACTCAACCCATTTTTAATCAACCTAAACCAACTACACCATATCAAAACAATTTTAATTTTACCTCCAATCCTCCTTCCCAGGAGCTCTTACAACATTGTGTACCTATATCTAATAATCATACCATGGGTTATGAATAATGGGATCCCATTACATAACTTTCTCATATCCCATCTCAAATACCTTTTTTAGAACTAATGAGAAATTCTCCCCATCCTCTAAACTATCTAATGCAATTTATGTTTTAAATGAACATCCCTCATCCTCTTTCTGTAGAATGTGAAAATACCTTATCTAGATCTGAATATAGTATACTTCAACAAGGTGAAGATATGTCCATCCATTTTGATGAAATAGTGGACACTTATATCTCACTTAAGTTCCCTATCACTTCCATTATTCCCAATGAGATATTTTTTCATGTGGATCCTCCTCCTCTATTCATTAGCATCCAAATTGGTGATATATAAGTTAATCATGCCTTTATGAAGGGTAATTAACTTATGTTTCCTCCCTTGACTTCATTAATACACTTAGATATTTAAAATACAACCTAAAATCTACATGTATCACATGTCAAGGATAAGATATAAGACAAATGCCTCATCTTGGTTATGTTTGGGTTCCCATTACTATTCCTCCTAATAGTTTTCATGTGAAAGATATGATCTTTAATTTTACACTTTCTTACAACATCATACTCATTCAAACTTGGACTCATCGTATGAGATAAATCAACTCATCTATATTCCAATGTGTCCAATTATCTCATAATGGATCTATCTACAAGATTCAATGAGACATGAACCCATAAAATTTCAAACAATTCCAAAAACATGGTGTCTTTAAAATACTTACACTTAAACCTTTGCCTAGTGTCCCATTTCATGAATCTCAACTCTTAAACTATCTATTCAATTCCACTCAAGGTTATAATAGTCACCTTGAATTAATTGGTAACATTCCACCTAACCTTTATACTCTATTGATAATGATCTATATGAGATACATCTCAAGATCAAAACCTTTGATCTATCCCCTCACATCATTAGCCAACTTCCTCTTTTTTTGTAACCTCACTCTCATAAACTACCTTAAGATGACATATCTATTATCCTAACCAAGAATAGACACTCTATCCATCATGCATCCTCTGATAATAAAGTCATTCCTACATGTACCATCAACTTTCATACACCTAACTATGCTGATGGTTATGCTTTATATGACCCATTTTTAGCCATATTTATCAAAATTGTAAATGCAAAAGTTATTCGATATGCTTTTCTTTATTTTAGTCTTTTCATTCATCTTTTAGCATTCATTCTTTTATATCACCTAACACTAATCTATATACTATTATCATAGGTTAGAGATGGAGAACTCATGTGGTACACCTATAATCATAGAATATCCCCTAAAGATTATGCTCATGGATCATGCCATGATAGGCCCTTATTGTTTTGATATATTATGACCCTTATAGTTTACTTCCTTTAGAGATGCTAACCATTGTTCTTAAACATGTTATATGGCCAGCCTCACCTTCATATGATCCTATTCTAGTTTTTACTCCATCCCCACCTTTCCTTGATGATTTCCTTATTCCTTTATCATATCTTGATCTCATGCCTACACAATGGGTAGATTAGTCTTATTTTGATATCCATAAAGTTGTCAATAATTGGACCAAAGATTACCAATTATATCAACCACCCTAAGTTTATCATTCTACCCCATCATCTAGTAGACCCCAAAAGTATATTAATAAATGTATTTATTTCTTTCATAGGATAGATAACCATTCTTATACTCATTTCTATAAACTTTGGCAATATATAAACACATTGTGCCTAGTTGGTAATCAACTCAAAATTAAAGTCATACCTCCTAATCTATTACTAGGGTATATCCATAAACATTAAGAAGTATATTATCTTTGAAACCAATATGGTACACATCATATAAATCATTATTGAGTTCTCCAATATCACATTTGTGACTTCTCATAGTTGACACTGCCACTATTCATTCCTCTTTATATAGGTCACACACATAAGAAGGCTCCTTCTTGTCCATAGGTTGCACCTCCTTCTCGACCCATAGATTCTATTCCCATTGAGAGATCCATTCCTCACCTTAGAAATCATATGCATGAGATCCCACATTAGCATTACTCTTCATCATCTACACCTACATTTTTAGTTGAGATGATACAAAAGGAAGTCTTTGCACAACTTTCTATGAAGATTGATGAAACTCTTACTACCATTATAATTTAGCTTCATAGATATGTTTTTGATGTTATGGATAATATTTATGGTCAAATATATCATTATTTATGAGCATGTCATGGTGTTCTTTCACATTTTTATATGTTATGATTTGGATTGGATTTGTGATCCATTTCATATCTCTTATTGTTTTGTTATTTTTAGAGTAATGGCATTTTATTCCTAATTAGATAAATAGGTCTTAGCAAAGTAAATCAATAAATAATGTGTAGTAATTAAGATACTAATGTTTTTAAATAGATATGTATTATTACCTTTTCTAAATATAGTAATAAATAAGATAAATCTAACTTAGCTTATTTTGAATGATCTAGAGTGAGACAAGGTCTAATACTAGAGGAGTAGGATTGGGAAACTATCAAAAACTAGATCTTGAGGTTTATTTCTAGATTGAAAAATATCATTAAATTTGGGACACCCTAATGTCTAGTATTATAGTCCTTTTTTGGCACTATTTTCTAGGTGGTTTAAGATTTTTGGGTTTTGTATGGTAGGCCTTGTTACCCTATTAGTGAGATATCAAAGCCTAGAGACCTATGGATCTTGTTGTGCATCTATTTTTAATCTTAAAATCCATAGGAGATCTTTGTGCTTCAACTTGAATGGAAACTTGGAAAAGATAGAGAAGGGGTTAGTGTGTAAAAGATACACTGGATGCACTTCACACCTTGTGTATGGGCACACTGCCTATATACTAATACTCTTAGGAGGGATCAAGCTAATGTAGTTCTCCCATTGAAGTTCTTGGTGAAATTTTGTATGATAAATTCAACTAGATGAAAATTTGGATGTAATTTAGATGGCTAAGGATTGGTGTAAAGGTTTGGATAAGCTTGAAATGATCTTAGAAGGCTATACATAGAGAATAGGGAAGAGTGTTTGAGTGTACTTGCTTGTATTATTGCTTCTCTCTTATAAATAAATGACAACCTTTCTAAATAGACTTTGAATGGCCTTTTATATGTAAATTAATGATCATGGGTTAAATGAATTCATGTTAGGTTGAAAATAAAAAGGATTAGGATACAAAATAATCTAATCATTAGGACCAATTTTGCACTTGGACAATAGCATAAAAATTTGGACACCTTGGGTTTCAATTCTCCTGTCTAAGTTGGGTAATATTGTATAGAGGGAATGAGACCTAGGGGGATATATCTAGGCCTAAAAAAGTTACCTGAGTCCATAAGGGTTAAGTTTAGAAGGTTGTGGATGATTGAGAATTAGTGAAATATTAGCCTAGAATAGTTTTGTAAGCAAGTAAGAAGACCTATGGATTGGGTGTCATTAGCCATGCTTTTTTTCATACATTCCCCCCCCCTTTATTCTAGTGATGAAACAAAGTGAAATACTAGGATAAAGGAAAGTAAAAATCATCCCTGAACTTACCTATAAGGGAGAAGCTCATGAATTTATGTTATGTTAGATGTGCATAGAGAGAGAACACTATGAAGTGTGAATCTATAATGAAAACATAAAAGTAGATTAGTTCTTACTAGATACGCTATATCTAAAATAATAATATATAAAACCTAAGTATGAGGAATAAAAGGGAATAAATACACCTCACTAGGTACATTAACCAATACAAAACATGTTGTGATGTTGGGTATGTGTTGAATCAAGAGTAATATTGTGAATGGAGATGAGTGCTCAATTCCCTAGAAAGTGGCTCAAGAATTTAAAAGTTGACCCTTTAGCTCCATTACCACCTACTAAGTCAAGTTAATGAATCATGCATATGTTAATCAATGTCTGGACTATGTATCCAATCCCTCTAAATAAGTGGAGCAAAAATACAAAGGCTCACCATTTGGCTCCATCATTTCCTACTAAGTGAAGTTAATGAATCATGTGTGTGTTAATTAATTTCTAGAATGTGTGTTTAATCCCTCTAAATAGATGGCTCAAGAATACAAAGGTTGGCCCTTTGGATCCATCATTTCCTTGTGAAGTGAAGCTATGAAGTGATACTAATATATAATATATATCATATGAGATGGATCATGGAGCGCATAGATGCTCTAAAAATAAAAAAATATGGCATGGATAGCTAAATGTATGTTTGAAACAAGGCCACTCTTGGCCATTTCAAAAGATGGAGGTTAGGCTTGTATGAAAGCCACTCTAAAAATTATGCAATATGTTTATGTGAAAGCCAAATCTAGAACTCAAGTACTCAAAAATTTAAACTTGTATGAAAGTTCAACTTGTAAGTGATGCCAACCACTTGTAGATGGAGTAAGGCATGCAACTACTGAGAATGCCTAGCTAATAAATTGAACTTTGAAATAAAAAAACTAAAGTGCCATGCACATTACCCCTAATCACTGGTGTCTATAACATGGATTATAATCTAGAAGTTATGTCAATTTCCTAATATAAAATTGGAAGTGAGAGTCAATCATGTTGCACATGATACCCCCTATATCTAGATTCTTTGAGAAAATTGTACTGAAACTATTGATTTTGACTGATTTGGATGTGCAAAAACTATAGCTGAGATAAAAAAATTCCTATTTCTATAAAAATTGAGAGTTTTTTTCTTGGATAGGAATGCCAAAATAAGGACACCCCTATGTTTGGCACTACTATTTATTTCTAGTGTTGTTGTCCTATCTTTAAACTCGTTATTGATTTGGAACTGTCACTATTTTTTTGCTTTGTTTTGATTGGTTTAACCTCTATATTCTCAACTGGGTGATCTAAAATATACTATTTCAACTATTATGAGCTTTTATCTCTATGATAAAACCCCTATTTGATGCCCCCTCTTATGAGGGTAGGAATGATGAACCTACAATGACATCCCTAAAAAAAGAGTCTTACATGTACGTTAAGTTGTATAGATATATGATATAGCAGTGATTTTTGATAAGATATTTGTAAATACATCAATGTTTGTATTGATATATTGTTAGATCAATAGGGGTACACATAGATAAATATAAAAATGTAAAATCATGTGCAAAGTACTAAACTAGAACTATAAATGTTAGACTTTAGTTGTTAGTTGTTAGTTGTAGGGACAGAGCATGATGTTCATCATGGCATCCAAGAAAGTAAAGGAAATGCATGATATGGATCATAGAATTGCACACATTGAGAAGTAAACAAGCAATCAAACAATCAAGCAAGAATTAAGAAGTATACTGGGATGGCCAAGGGGCCATGCAAATAAGGGACATGGGCATATATCACTCAAATTGGAAAGTAAGCATAGAAGGCATGTTCAGATGCCAGATACACATACAATATAAAAAAGCAAGATTGGCATGAGGTCCATAGGCACATAGCAAATTAAAAGAAAGGGACATTGGTAAATGTCCTAAAGTACACACATGAATATAAGCAAAGGACATTATCAAATGTCCTAAGGTACAGATATGAGATAATCAAGAACTAAAAATGAAATCATACAAGCTACACTAAGCAAGAGGAGAAAGCATGTAATAACTAGAAAGGTAGAATCACATATAACTTAATTAAAGAAAATGTGAAAGTATGAAAAATATGTCTATAACATGGATTCTAATCTAGAAGCTATGTCAATTGCTTAATCTAAAACTGGAAGTGAGAGTCAATCATGTTGCATATGATACCCCCTATATCTAGATTCCTTTAGAAAATTGTATCGAAACTATTGATTTTGACTAATTTGGATGTGCAAAAACTATAGCTGAGATAAAAAAATTCCTATTTCTATAAAACTTGAAAGTTTTTTGCTTGGATAGGAATGCCTAAATAAGGACACCCCTATGTTTGGCACTATTATTTGTTTCTAGTGTTGATGTCCTATGTTGAAACTAGTTGTTGATTTGGAATTGTCATTATTTTTTTGCTCTATTTTGACTGGTTTAACCTCTAGATTCTCAATTGGATGATCTAAATTATACTATTTAAACTATTAGGAGCATTAATATCTATGAAAAAACCCCTATTTGATGGCCCCTCTTCTAAGGGTAGGAATGATGAACCTACAATGATAGCCCTAAAAAAAGAGTCTTACATATACGTTAAGTTGTATAGATATATGATATAGCAGTGATTTTTGATAAGATATTTGTAAATATAGAAATGTTTGTATTGATATATTATTATATAAATAGGGGTATGCATAAATAAATGTAAAATCATATGCAAAGTATTGAACTAGAATTATAAATGTTAGATTTTAGTTGTTAGTTGTTAGTTGGAGGGACAAAGCATGATGTCCATCATCGCATCCAAGAAATCAAGGGAAATTCATGATGTGGATCATAGCATTGCACACATTGAGAAGTAAAAAATAAATCAAACAATCAAGCAAGAATCAATAAGTATATTGGGATGGCCAAGGGGCCATGCAAATAAGGGACATGGGCATATATCACTCAAATTAGAAAGCAAGCATAGAAGGCATGTTCAAATGCCACATACACATACAATATAAACAAGCAAGATTGGCATGAGGGCCATAGGAACATAGAAGATTACAAGAAAGGGACATTGGTAAATGTCCTAAAGTACACACATGAATAGAAGCAAAGGACATTAGCAAATGTCCTAAGGTACAAATAGGAGACAAGCAAGAACTAGAAATGCAATCATAGAAGCTAAACTAAGAAATAGGATAAAGCATGTAATAACTAGAAAAGTAGAATCACATATAACTTAATCAAATAAAATGTGAAAGTATGCAAAATATGTGTAGTACAAGACTAGGTATATGCTAAGAAATACACAAGTGTTAAATACTAGTGAAATGTTGATATAGTAATCTGTGTAATCTATAAAGGAATGCATATTAGCATGATAACTCAGAGTGTGTAGTGTAGGAATGACATAACCTAGATGGTGTAGTTATGTAGAATATTCCCTTGGTGGGTAGGTATATCGATGTGTGTCTCAAATGTAGAAGTATGAATTCCCCCTCAATGGGTAGAGTGAAGCAATCAAGGATCTAGAAATCACAGCACACACTCAAAAGAGATCAAGTGAAGCATTTTAATGTAGGTAGATTAACATACAATAGCATAAAATAGTAAATGTAAATCCTAGCATGGCAGTAGTAATGTAAAGCATGGATGATGCATATAATTGAAATGTTTCTGGTATTTTGATATATTTGAATGTTTTTATATATTTTGAGATTTTTGTATTATTTTTGTATTTTTATATAAGCTGTTTACAATCAAGAAGAAGATATTGTATACAATCAATGCTAAAAAAAACTATGTACAAGCCTATAGGTAAAGTACTATGTACATCATAAAATAAAAAGACTAGGCTGGTGGGGGGAAACGATCCAATGATGGAGCCTATTGGGGATGGAAATGGATGAAAGGGTCATAGCCATCATCAAATTCCTTGAGATCATCATCATAAGTATCATCATATGCTACAAATGCTTTGTTTATGGTGGCATCATGCTAAATGTGAACTGAAGGTTGCTCTAGTGGTGGAGATGTTGACTCTACTCTAATAAATTTAGTCCTATTAGTAGATGACTTTAGTGTAAGTGGTAGAAATAGTGTTGTTGGTGGTGATATAATATGAATAATTCCTTGATCTTTTATTTTATCTAATTTCTATCTTAAATCTATACATGATTTTGTATCATGGCTTATAATCCTATGAAAAGTACAAAATGGGTGACCATCCTGATGTGACAATTTGTTGATAGATCTATGCCATACTATAGGTAATGTGATCAATACATGATCAAGTAATATCTATAACATAAATTTTGGTTGATTCTATGTGTTACCTACCTGATTCTAAATAACTAGCTTTATATCCATAGAGCTAACCATGTGAATTATATGTGCCAAGTGGTCTAACTATGGTTGTGAGTATGGAGTATATGCGATGAGTGTAGTGAAATATGTTAAAAGTGTTGTAGGATGTGTTGTGAGAGATCTAGAGTCATCTTAGTAGTTGCCTATGCCAACTGGTGTAAATCTCAATCCACACAAATAGTCATCCATGATTTTGGGTGTCATATCATTATCTAAAAAAACCTATGAATCTGTATCAACATTATGTACATATGGTAACTCAAAATTTACCACAAGGGGTAAATGTGATGTAGGAGTCCCATCATTTATATTAGTCGAAGATGATGTTATTGTTAAGGTATCTATAAATGGTGGAGTAACTATGGAATCAAATAGAACTATTGTTACTACCATTAGTGATGGTGGATGTGTAATAGGTGTCAAAATAGTGATCAATGAAGTAGTTAAAATGGTTGATGTTGTTATGACTAGAAGAATAGCTAGTGATAATGGTGCAATTATAAGTGGAGTAGTGTGATAAGTGATAGTCTCTCCAACTTCATATGTATGTATTTGATCAAGATAAATGCTATGAAGTGGTGGTTATATTATGAGATATGGTGTCCCATCTAGTGAAATAGTCAAAGATGACTCTGTAAGTTGACAATATCTAAATGGCTAGTTATCTATTAGATATGTGTATAGATATCCCTTATGGATAAACTTAATGCATTGATTGAGAGTGGAAGGAATGGCACCCATAGTATGTATCTAGGGTTGTCTGAGTAAAATATTATAGTGGAGAGGACCTAACATGACCTAGAATTGTGTAGAAAGGGTTTTTTGTCCCACCATGATATCTAAAGTAATTGTACCCAATGTTTATTAGGGTATATCATTAAACCCTCGAATTATCTTATATGTTTTTTTCATTGATGCCAAATATACACCCATGGCCTATAAGAATGTGATATTACATAAATTTAGTCTAGGACCACTGTCAACAAGAACTCTCTCGAATGTGCTAGTTTTGGCTTGTACTTATATGAATAGTGGAAAATTTTGATCAATAACTATTCAATAAGGCATGTCCTCATGATATAAATAAATTGCATCTTTTATAGTTTTTAAAATTTTAACCACTAATGAAAAATAAGATGGTTTTGAATCACTAGGCATAGAAGTTTGAGTGAGTGCTTGATAAAGAATTTCCTTGGATACATTAGCTTTATGAAGCAGTTCTAACATGGAAATTTTAGCTGGAGTATTTCTCAACTGATCAATAATGTCATATTCCTTATGCAAATATCCCTATGCTAGTGGGTTGGGCTTGGGATGGGTTGGAATAGTAGGGTGATAGGGCTCTTGGGTAGGTGGAGGAGGCATGATGATATGTCAAGTAATAGCTATAACTATATTATTTACTATCTATATAGGATTAATAGTAGTTATGGGAGGAGAGTAATTGTAATCAATGAGTTGAGGTTTTAGAGGGATAAAGGGAATCATCTAGTTTCTTTGGTGATGGGTAGTGACCTTGGGAAGATAAATATGGTCTAAGCAACATCACTCGACACAGGGTAGAGGCCTCAAGGGAGGTATTGCAAAAGATGTATTAACATGTCTAAGAATAACTTGTTTAACATCATCCCATATAATGATAAATAAACATGAAATGCAAAGAATGAAGCTTTATACTAACATATGATAGACTTCATCATTCATGTACATGATAGGGCCCATCAAGGTTTCCTTATTATTTTCAAGAAATATAATAAAAGTTTGTAAATAAATGAGCATCATTTTTTCAATTTGGCTATGGATGTAAGGTGATACCTCAATAAGAAAATAGGTGATAGTATATGAAACTAAAGATTTTTCAAAAATATTTATGCAAAATAATATGAATTTTTAAATTTAAAACTGATTTTCTAAGTTTGATATGCAACTAAAAATACAAAAAATTATTAGAAAAGTAGTGAAAAATAATTTGGAACTAGTTGATGCAACTAGAGTTTTTTAATGAATTTATAAAAGTAATGTAATAATTTTAAAAAATTAGAGACAATTTGTAGAATCTATCTTGAAATTTTTTTTTAAAAATAGAAAATATTTCTAAAATTAGTAATATATTTTTCCTAGTGTTTGGAATGTGTTTGTATGCAAGAAGGACCTAGTATGTGCAAACTAGGTTTTTAATAAAATACGTGATCTTTTTTCAATTAATTTGTAGATTTTTTATTTTTAAATGCAATAAAAATTAGGAAATTATGGCAAAAAATTATAATTAATTATCCCTAGGGTTTATAGGGTTTTTTTACAAAATTTGAAGTAAGTTGGGTTCACCAAATATTTAGTTATTTTTATAATAATGGATTTTTATTCCAAATTAAATAAAAGGGTCTAAGAAAAGTAAATCAATAAATAATGTATAGGAATTAATCTATTGATTTGTGTAAATAGATTTATATTTTTGCCTTTTCTAAATATAGTAATAAATAAGAGGAATCTAACTTAGCTTATTCTAAATGATCCAGACTGAGATAGGGTCTGATACTAGAGGAGCATGACTAGGAAACTATTAGAAACTAGATCCGCAAGTTTATGTTTTGATTAGACAAGAGTGCCAAAAGTGGGACACCCTACTATCTGATGTTTTAGTCCTTTTCTGGTACTATTATCAAAGTGGTTTGAGTTTTTTGGGTTCTGTTCAATAGGCTTGTGTGACCTTGTCAATGAAACATCAAAGCTTGGAGGCCTATGGAGCCCATTGTGCATATATTTTTAATCTTCAAATCCCTAAGAGATATTTGTGCTTGAACTTGAATGAAAACTTTGAAATGATCGAGAAGGGGTTAGTGTGTAATGGATATGTTGGATGCACTTCACACCTCATGTGTAGGGACATTACCCTCATACCAATACTCCAAGGAGGGATCAGGATAATCTAGTTCTCATATTGAAGTGCTTGGTGTAATTGTGTATGATAAATGTAACTAGATGTGAAACTAGATGTACTTCAGATGGCTAGGGACTAGTGTAAAGGTTTAGATAAGCTTGAAATGATCTTCAAAGTTTGTACATGGAGAATAGGAAAGAGTAATTGAGTGTACTTGCTTGTATTCTTGTTTCTCTCTTGTAAATGAGTGTAAACCCTTCTAAATGGAATTTGAATGGACTTTTATAGGGAAATTAATGATAATGGGTTAAATGAATTCATGTTAATATGACAAAAAAAAAGGATAAAGATCTAAAAGAATCTAATTGTTAGGACCAATTTTGCACTTGGACAACAATGCCAAAATTAGGACACCATGGGTTTCAATGTTCCTATCCAAGTTCAGTGTTGTTATCCAAAGGGAATGAGACATAAGGGGATGGATATAGACCTAAAAGATATACTTGGGTCTGTAAGGGTTAATTTTGAAAGGCTATGGATGACTAGGAATTAGTGAAAGAATAGCCTAAAAGAGTTGTGTAAGCAAGTAAGAAGTCTTATGGATTGGGTGTCATTAGCCATGCTTAAGATATCCAATTTCACATTTTATATGACTACACTTATACACTTGAATATGTGTCAAATTTTGTTTCACTTATCTATTTTAAATGGATCATTATATTATGTTTTATATGTTTTATTTTACTTTCACCTTTCTTATGGCTTCTTATCATTCTTTTTATGAATGCACACTTATGATTTTGAGTTCACTTCTTTCATGGATTATTTTTATTTTATAATGATTGTTTGTTATCTTATCTCACTCAAAAATTAGATAATTATTATTTTTACTTGGTTATACAACCTTGATTCCCTTAGTATTCTATCTCTACCATATGATCAATTAGCAAACAAGACTTCTCATTATACTACTACCATATATTAATCTACTTTGGATCTCCTTTATTTTCCTTTCACATACTAATAATACATACAGTTGAAACTTGAGATTACATAGTGGTTCATAGGTAAGCCTAAGTGTTTAGTCAATCATGTCTTTGGTTACTTAGCCTCGTTTAAACCAAAGTCTAAATCTCATTCATGTGTATCAATTTCATCACTCATGTTGTTTATTCCAAAGCCATATGGATTAAGAATCATAAAATCCATAAAAATGTTAAAATTCAAATCATTTAAATAAAATTTAGTGCTTCAAAAGGTAACATACAAATTCAAAAGTCTAATCACACCAAAAGACATGATTCATGGTACATCTCCCATAATTGGACTCATTATAAATTTGAGATCTATTAGGGTGTATTAGGTTAGTAGATTGGGATAGGAGAATAAAAACTAAATTTTATAAGTGCTACCTAATTTATCACATAAATACCAAATCTTCATAGTAGACCAGTGGCTCTACAAAATGTCCTGAGGAATAGGGAACATGTTGTGGGAATGTAGGTCCATTTTAATTTTTATTTTTTATATAACCTTCATGAGTTTATCTTGGTATCTCACCTATTTTCCTATATAGATTTACACTTATTGTGAGTGGGTATCCTTTATATTCTCATGGTCACTAGACTCTTAGTCTCTCTCCTTTGTACCTAGTATGCCTCATGTTCACTAAGGTATTCTCATAGATGCCTATGTCATGCTCCTTAAATTCATTCTTCCATTACATAAATTCTAATATCTCCCCTTGAGACATATTTTTTTATTAAATGATCATTCCCCCTGGGATTTCCCTTTGTGAGTTATAATGTAATGCCATGGATAAGACCAATCTCTCCTCACAAATTACCATAATAAAACATTTTCTTATTTTTCACCATTATTACCATTCACCTCATTAGTGTTCTCCTTATGAGTTATAGTGTCATAACATGGATATTAATAGGCTCTCTACATAAATTAACACATTAAAAACATCTTTTAAATCATTCCCATAGCTATTTTCACCTCATTTGTGTTCCCTTTTTGAGTTGCATTGTATGACCATGGATAGGACTAGGCCCTCCTCACAAAATATTCCAATACCTAGTTTATATTATAACCAAGTCACAATAAAATTATATGCTTCAAATTTGAGATAATTTGTGTGACATTATGATTTACATGTCATTGACATACTTTCCATCTTGATTTTGTATGTTTTGTGCTTACTTCATAATCACTTCACTTTTGTATTCTTATTTTTTGATTGCACCTATGTTTACAACCATTTTATTAAATTTATCATACATTCTAGAGTGATTTAGTATGATAAATTTGATTTTCACTTACATTTTGTGTTTTCTTTTCATACTTCCCATCTTGATTTAGCATGATTGATTGATTTTATTGCTTTTTTTAATACCATTAGTTTTCATGTGTCTTCCATTTTATTAAAAAATGTTATACTTTCCAATGTGATATAGTATGATTTTTATTTTGTTTTAACTTGGTGAAAATTTTGTTACATGGTTTGAAAACATTTGTTACCCTTTTTACCATTTTGGTTTATTATATTTATTCATCTTTTGTTTTACACATTTCCCATTGTTATATTGTGTGTATTACTTTTATTTTTATTATTTACACTTTCCTAAATCATTTTTTTCTTTTATTTTTAACCATGCATGTATATCACATAATGGTATAAAATAAAGCATACATCACATATTTCCCATAGCATATATAATAAAATCAAAATACATGTGCTAGAAAGGAAATATACCCATACACTCATACACATCCAAATACAACAAATCATATATGAATGAAATGTCCATATCAATATATATCATGAGCCTTATAAAATACAATAGCTATATCTCTAAGGTTATGCTCCATCATGTCCATCCTATGGCCTCGACACACTACCTATCAACACCTATGATTGACCCCTCTAAATGGTTCAATTTAAAGAGGCAATCCAAGATCTCAATCTAACAACCTAACCCTATAGGTTGTCCACTTGGTTATGTACCTATCCAAGCTATGTGGTAGTCACCATGTGAATGGCTCACTCCTATGTTAAAGTTTACTAGGCCTAAGCCTCTCTAGCTACTGTCCTTGAAGGTGGATCTAAACCATCACCTTGTGCCTACAACTATCATGTAGCCTCTTCCACCAATATAAACTAGATAGCATGAGCTAGGGTATATATTACCATAGGATAAACCAAACTAGTAGGATAATAATGTGAAATCACCCCATTCAAAATATCATGTGTATAGCCATAATTAAGGCTCCCCATATGATCTCATTTGTAGTAGTAATATCTATAAAACTAGAAACTAAATATACATTATATCTTAGGTATATATATCTCAAATCATCTATCTATCATAAAAATGATGCAAATAGTGTTTTATATCAAGAAATTAAACTAAATCAAAACATTTCTCACCAATGCCACTATCGTGACCATGGTTTCCTTATTCGTTCACCCATCAATCACTTCTTCTATTGGCTACCTCTACATAAGTAAAAAACCATGAGTAACCACCTAAGCCCATCATGGACCTCTCCTTAATGGCATCTTTATATAAATTATGTCTTATCACCACTTTAGGATCCTCTGTGCGATATATAATGCCTATGTATCCTCTCATCGATGATGTTTCTATCTTCGATGAGATCATAGTGGCCATTGTAACCTATTTTATGGTCCATAGTATGCTCCCACATCTCTTACATCCACATCCATTTAATCATCTCCTCTAGGCCTTTTTACCTCCTATTATCATGCCTGACTAGTCCATGGTCTCTCTCACTGAGACCTAATCATAGGTATCTCAACTAGTACCACTGCACCTTCTCTCCCTCTCTACTCTCTATCATGTCATGCCCAATATGTAGACACTACTAGAGAGGAAATTATATGTGGTAGACCTAATTATCCAATTACATAAGCCACTAGATGAGGCTTCACCCATGAGTTATAGTGGCCCATACTTCACAAATGTGTTAAACTAATAGTAATAGTGGCCCAACTCGGCCATATGGTAGCAATGTAAGTGTAAGGCTACCACACTATCTGCCCTCATATAATAGTCTAAAAAGTTGGAATATAGGGCATGACACGTGATACATGGTCTTACCTCCACATAACACCCCAAGGTAACTTATCATTGATAGCATGGGGAAACCCATCTAACAAATATATAAGGAATCTCTCATGGATCCACATGCTTAGTAGAATGATGGGTCCCATTGTCTTATACTCTTAGGTTAGCATCCCATATATATCATGCATGATTTAGACCCAAATGATAGAACCAAGATCATATAATCCACCCTGATCTAGGATAAACTAACACAAGGCTATTACTTGCATAAGTATCTTTCCATATAACTTGTGACAAAAAAACTCGTGATATCATAAGCCTTATCATGACCCTCTAGATATCTAGAGTGGTTATGATATAAACATCAAATAATCTAACACATAACCTATGATAGATCTTATCTGAGCATATCATCTAATGGGATATCTCATCTCTCATCTTCTAACTCTGGTGTATCACATATCACTAGCATCCCATCAATAGGAAGTCTAATTAAGGCATGGGCATCCTCCAAGGTGATTTCCACTTCTATAGTATCCCCCTCAACTTCCCATTAAAAAGTCTTGGTCAATCATTACCATGATTATAGTAACATGACAATGAGATCAATACTCAATGGAATCTTCATCATCTCCATGATTACTCAAAAACTCAAGGTAACCAATTGAGCTTTATCTACATCTAAAAAATGCTCCAACAAATTTGGTAGCTAGGATGCATCCACTAGGCATGAAAATCTTCATTACCTCTGTAAAACATCAAACAATAAATAATGCATTAGATGTTAATGTCATATTAATAAAATACAATATTAAATTTTTTTTTTTAAAACTACAAATTAACTATTTCATCATCTTATTTTATTTATTTCTCTATCTTTTCCCTTTTCCTACACCATTAGCCTTTTAATACTAGATCAGCTTGTCACATTCCTACCATACTACATTAGCCTTCTGTGTTACATCATGATTTCTCTCTAGACATGATAACTTAATAATAGGTGGATTTTATGGTTATTGATTGGCTAATTACTATTTTGATAAGTTGGATTTTATGTACTAATGTATGGATAATTATATATTACTTATTTTCATTATCATTAAATTATTGATTTAGTTGTACTTTATAGATATTACAACCCATGATGCCTACCTATTTTTTGATACCTCTAATTTGGATGTCAACCAATCACAATGCATATATGTTATGAACATGATGATCATGATTACTTAGCTTATTATAGTAGTATATTATGGATTTTATCTTGATTTAGGATAACTAACTTTTTTGTTCCCATGTTGATGCAAGAAATATTCCATCCCTCAGACTATGATAGAAGGAGATCATCATCAGAGAGGGTGGAGTAAATAGAGGTAGTTGAGGGATGATATAGTGAAAATTTGGAACCGTACACACACCACAAAAAATAGAAACTTCTTTATATTCTTGTTTGATTTAAATGTATTTTATTATATTTTTGGTTTCTATTATTTTTGTTGTATTTGAATATGGTTACTTTGCATATGGTTACCATACTCTAATCTAGTTGCTTGTTTGTGATTATAAGATTAGAATTCTTGTATGTCATCTTGCTTATCTTATTTCATGATCTTCATTCCTTGAATATTAATAGTTTGTGAGAATGTGGGGCATGTGCTTGATAATAAATACATTGATATATAAAAGGGGAACTTATTTATTTTGTGTTAGTTGATTATTAATTTGACAAGTTACAAGGTGTGGTTAATGTTGCTAAGCATGATCATCATGTTAAGTCCATGTTTTTAGGTGAAATTATAATGTTTAATGCTATTGTGGAAGTTAATGATTATATTCACAATGATTAAAAATTATTATTATGAGGAAAGTTTACAAAATTAGGGTTCTGTATGGCATTAACTTGAGTTATTTGATCCACTCTACAAAAACAAACACTTTATTTTAGATTTGCATGGTAAAAACATTGAGTTATACCCAATTATTGTAGTTATTTTTTGGATGCATGTGCATTTTGGTGGATATATTTGGAGTTCTATTAGTATTAAAATAACATGTAGGCAAATAAAAGATGTGGGAAGATATGCCTGAGAATACACATGATATTGAGGAAGAAGAGGAATAGTTTGAGCAAGATTGGAAAAGAGTAATATGAATTGGGCATAGCCATGAGTTTCTTTCCATGTAGGGGTTTTTGTTGACTAAATTCATAGTTGGTATTATTCAAATTAAATTAAAAAACTAGTAAATTATTTTAATAGGTTTTTATTTTCATTATTATGAAATTTGAAGGCATATAGGGGGTTATATACTAAGCACTGGGGATGGGATTGGCCCATTCATAAATCCAAATATATTAATTTTAAAACCCTAGTCAAACAACTATGTATATTGAGTCCTTTGTAAATATTATTTCTATGCTCTTTGCAAATATTATATACTTAATCCTTTACAGATATTATATTTTGTGTTCTTTGAAAATATAATATATTGAGTTCTTTGTAAAACTAAATTTTGAGGTTATATTGTGGTTATGCTCAGTATATTGAACAATAACATTGAATCATTTCCTTTCATTATAAAAAAATACTAGGTTGTTGTATGTTCAAAATGGATCATGATTTTGTAACATAAATCAAGTTAGAGCATGGCTAGTATGAAAACCTGAATTAATATGAAAATAAAATATAGGGGATTAAGTAATATTAAAAACCTAGTTATGATTTAGTGTTTTCTTAATAGTTGCTTCAGTTGGAAGAGTTATATTTTGAGTAGAATAATACTAGGACTATTTTGTTCATTTATGAAAATTTTACCTAAGTATAACCAGAATTATATAAATATATAGGGGTATATACATATATTATATATGTCCTAGGTAAGATATTTTATGAACATTGGATATGCATAAACCTCTGTGTGTGTGTGTGTGCGTGCACGCGCACGCACACACATGCATGCACGTGTGTGTGTGTGTGTGTGTGCGCGCGCGCGTGTGTGTGTGTGTGTGCACGTGTGCGTGCGCACGCATGTGTGATGGTTGAGTGGTTATTTATTTTAGTTAAAATAAGAAATCTCATTTTATATGATTATGAAAAGGGATTAAGTTCCTTATAAATGTATTATGATAGCGTAAACCTACTATATACATTATGTTTGTATTGTGAAGTGACTCCTTACCACTTGTAGGAGAATAAATGTATAAATTCATTAATATATATAAATATGTTCATATATATAGGTGGTTGTATCTAGTTATGACTATATACCATTTTCTATACTAAGTGAAAGTTTGTTAGATTTTTAGATTTTAAATATAGTCACATTAATAAAGCTTAATCTTAATTGGTATTTGAAAAATAATTACTTTTAGTAATATAGTTATTTAATATGAATACACACACACACACACACGTGATATTCAATAATATTTGACATAATATTAATTTAATATGTGTATATTATATACACATATGCATTATATGTTGGATTTATAAAAATAGAACTCAGCTGTAATAACTAAAGTTAATCCTTGCTAAGTATTGGAAAGGAAATTAATATAGTTATATATTCGTATATGTATATATAATTATATATGTGATACTTAGGAATGATAGACTGAATAATTTTCTACCTTGGGTATAATGTATGCTCATATGCATATAAGGATGGACAATTAAATATGTTTTATAACTAAGATGTTTGGGTACATTTGATTACTTGATTTAACAAGGCTAAACTTAAATGTGTGTATAAAGGTTTGAAATAACTTCTAAATTTGTAAATTAATATAAACCATATTAATATTGTTTAGTATATGAATAGCTTATTTATGCACTTTTGGTATATGGAAATAAAGTGATAAGCTAATAAATAATGTTAGATGTATGAATAACAATTAGTGAATATTTGCATGTAAATACTTTAGTAAATGTGAAGTGTGATACTTAGTTTTACCCAAATCGTATGACTGTTTTGAAATCTATTTATATAGTTGATATTATGATTTAAATAAATTATACGTTTGGAACTATTATGCTGTATTTGATGGATTAGATGCAAGTATTTGAGACT
The DNA here is from genome assembly GCA_037957365.1 of Torreya grandis. Lineage (NCBI taxonomy): Eukaryota > Viridiplantae > Streptophyta > Pinopsida > Cupressales > Taxaceae > Torreya > Torreya grandis. The sequence goes on along the minus strand of JARHVA010002190.1, from coordinate 1,832,917 downwards.
TTCTTATATTAACACATAATATAGTTTTAGATTTAGGTAAAAATAGGTTTTAAAGGGACCCTGAAACCCTTTACATCAAAAAAAGAGATAAACCTTAAAGCACAGCTGAATTTCTAAAAATAAACCTGAAACTAGCAAAAGCGAAACCAGGTTACACAAGAACCTAAAAACAACAGAACAGACCAGATGTAATAGCTAACGCTACACAGAATGGACTGTCAGTAGACAGGAATAGCTTCCTACAAACCTCCCATACAAAAGAGGTTTTAAATTTTTTTTTTTACACGAACGAAGATTCATATCTAGAGGGGGGACCGAAGGCTTAGACTTCTTCCTCTTAACTGCTCTCCATCCATCCTCTACCTTAGCTGCCTCAGTCATCCATGCCTCAGAAGATAGTAATCCATGAAGTCCAAGGGACACAGATGACTCAGCAAAATCCTTTTGAAAACTAGCCACCGTCTGGCTTCTAGGTAGTTCCTCCAAAATAGGGGGATAGACTAGAGCCTCCTCAACAACTGGCTCAGAATGATCACTAACCCCAGTCTCCACAAGACCTTCAATGGAATCTTTCACCATCGAATCCTCCTCAACCATCGGCTTGGATTGGACACTTTCTTCATTCTCAGAATCAGCTGAATCTTCCACGGCTTGTTTAGCCATGTAATGTTCGATGGAAACCTCAGACCACCAAGAAGGTAGATGTCTGGACTTTGATTTCCTAGCCGTACAATGAGCAGCAATATGACCCGTCAGGTGGCACTTTTTTAACACATAATATAGTTGATAATAGAGAAAAACTCTTTTTAAAATCTATTGGTTTTAATATTTTTAAATATATGAACCAATCTAGTATTAATGACCCTAAATAAGTGAATGAAATAGATTCCACTTACTTTATTGGTGTAACTAATATGTAGAGATGGTGTAATATAATTAAGTGGTGTTTATGAAGCTGATTGATCCTTGAGATCAAACAATTATAAAAAAACCTTTGGCTAAATTATTTTTTATGGTTAAATATTTTCATTTCATTTGTTTGGTTTAGTTTACATGTTTTGTATGATATCATCTTAAAACAAGTTTTTTTATGATATACTACATGTAATAGTTATCTTATAGTACATGGGTTCTAGTTTTCACTCTTGATTCTTGCACCATCATTATCTATGCATCCATAAAAGGAGGGTCATTACCTTATTGAGATATTGTTCAAGGGATCGATAGTAAATGGTTGGTGTGGAAAATCACTCAAGTGATACTCTCCTGCCCATCAACAGTACTTTAATAGTGACTACATTCATGAGTATTTATAGATGATTCGAGTTTGATGAGACTCATATGCTCCATGGGTCATTGTATCATTGTAAATTATTATTAAGCCATGTATTATGTTTAAATTTTACTATTTTTTTATATTTAACCATTACAACAATTGGTTGTAACATTATATCAGCAGTGGCTGAATTTTTAAATATACTTTGATAAAATAAATATAATATTCATTTTTATAATTAGTATTACTTGATCTTATTATCATTATCTAAATAGATTATCTCTTGACCTTATTTTTGGTTAGCTTAAACTAATTTATTTAGTTAAAGATCACTATGTTATGATTTTAGTGTGATGGAAATATATAAATTGAATTTAGTGTAAATATTTTATAAAAGAAATTACCTTATTTCAATAAAACCCAGTGGGGTTATTACATTTTGGTATCATAACTGAGACTCAAATTCTAGGACTTAATGAGCCCACTAATTCAAATATATTCTCATGTTAACCAGGAATAAAAATTATTCATGCTATATTTGGAGGTGAGGGTACTTCAAACACCAACCCTCTACTAGATCCAAATCAATTTACTATTAAGCAAGTTATGAAGTTAGATCAAATACTTGCATCCATTTATGAAACTAGGGATTAAATCATGGACTTAAAATAGGAAGTGCATGGGAAAGATAAGGAGAATGTTTAGGAAGAGCATGACGATCATCCTATTGAGTAGAAAAATCCTCAAAAGCATAGGCATGAGAAGGTGCCACAAGATATGAGAGATCAAGTAGCTGTAAAGCTATCAAGGGATATGAAAAAGGTGAATCCACCCAAGTTAAATGAAATCATTTTGGGAGATAGAGATAAATCATGGATAATATATATGGAAAAGTATTTTGAGATTCAAAATTACTCTAAAGTCATTAAAGCATCTTGGGGATCATATCAGCTTGTTGGAGAAGCAATAATTTGGTGGGAAAATAAGAATCTTGAGATGAACCTCGACTCTACCACCTCCTGAGAGTAGTTCATGACATTATTTAGGTCATGGTGGCTTCCTTGGTGATATTTTGATCATAATCTAATGTATTTTTAGAACCTTAAGGAGAAATTTTTGTGAATGAATGATAATAATAATTCACTAAGATCCTAAATTATATTCCTTAGTATCAGGTGAATGAGAGGTTTCAAATCAGGAAGTTCATTATGGGATTAAAACCCCAAATTAGTTGTGAGGTGGATGTGCATGGTCCATCTACCATGGATCAGGTCTTTGAAAAGGTAGTTAGGCAATAGTAGAAGATGAAATCTCTTGCTCAAGTTAGAGATAAATTCAAGAAGAAGTTTGGAGGTTCTATAATTACTTTCAAAAAGAAGAATTGAAAGAGGATTGGAGACTCCAAGAGCTATTTTAAGAGTGAGAATGCTAAGTCTAATAGTAGCTCAAGAAATAGGAAACCTAAAAATGGTTTCAAGGGAGGTTTTAAGGGGAAATAGCATTCATATTAGAGAAGACCACATGGAGGATGTTTCATTTATGGAGGTGATCATTAAGATAGAAAGTGTACTCAAGGTAAATCGGATAGTAAGAATAAGGGTTATACCTCATAACAATGAATGTTTCAATAGATAATCCATGTAGTTGTTGATAATTGTCAAGTTGAGTTCCAAACTTCTCCTATTAAACTAATAGGTATTTTTTTTATCATCCAATTTCAATTTTGATTGACACTAGGGATACTAAATGTTTTATTTCTCATATAATGCTTAATAAACTATCTAGAAAAGTTGGGATTATGGAAAATACATGGTAAGCATAATATGGGATTGAATAAAAGGTTAAAGTTGATAAGTGTTTAGTGGAAGCTAAATTTAGGTTACCTTAATTCATTACAATAGTGGATCTATATGCTGCAACATTAGGGTCATATGATGTGATCCTAGGAGTTAATTGGCTTGTGAAACATAAAGTTAAGGTTGATTGTTATCTCAAGAAGGTAGGATGTAAGATAATTTTGTAAATTAGACATAAATTTAGGGTGAGAAAAGAGAGTTGAAGCTTAGTCAAATTTAAACAATTCAACTCAATAAGTCTCAAATAAAAAGATGTTAAACATTTATTGTTAAAATAAATGAGATGAAGGAATCTAAGGAACCATCTATTGAGGATTATCCTTTTCTTGGGAACTTTTAGGATGTGTTTCTAAATGAATTATTGAGATTACCACCCAAACATGAGTTTGCTTTATTGATTGAAATAGTACTTAGATATGAATCACAATCTAAGGAACCTTAAAATATGACAACTATAGAATTGGTTGAGTTAAAATCTCAACTTTATGAGTTGTTATTAAAAGGGTTGATTTGATTGAGTCTGTTATTGTGGGGTGCACTATTGATGTTCATTAATAATAAGGATGGTACCCTTCACCTATGTATTAATTACAAGATGTTGAATAAGGTAACAATAAATAATAGGTATGTATTACTTTGCATTTATGATCTCTTTAATCATATGTGAGGGGAAATAGTTCTCTCCAAAATTGATCTTTTATCAGGGTATCATCAATTGAGAATCTGAGATGAGGATATTCCTAAAATAGCATTTGGGAATTATAAATTTAAAGTGTTGCCTTTTGGGTTTAAAAATGATCTAACAACATTTATGAATCTATTGAATAGTGTGTTTATGGATTATTTGGACCATTTTGTGTTAGTTTTCTTGGATGATATCCTCATATATTCTAAGAATGAGGAAGAACATCTATAACATCCAAAATTGGTTTTACAATAGTTACGTAAGCACAAGTAGTATGTTAATTTGTCCAAATGTGAATTTTTATAGAATTAAGTACAATATTTGTGACACATTATCTCTGTGGATGGGATGTTGATTCAATAAAGATAAGAGCCATAATGGAATGGTCAGTGCCTAAAAATGTGCATGAGGTGAGAAGTTTTATGGGATTAATAAGTTATTATAGGAAGTTTGTTCCAAATTTATCAAATATAACTAACCCCTTTACCTCTCTTTAATGGAATAATTAGAGTTTTTTTTTCAAAATAGTGTGAAAAATCCTTTCAAGAGTTGAAAAAGAGGCTTATTTCAGTACCTGTGCTAAGAGTTCATGATCTTAATGGTCATTTATTAGTAATTACTAATGTATCTAGAGATGGACTTGGAGGAGTTCTTATGCAAGATGATTTAGTTATATCATACGAGTCTAAAAATATTAATCCCTATGAGGTAAATTATGCCCCTCATGATCTAAAACTTGATTCAATAGTGCATGCCTTGCATGTTTAGAGGCATTATCTATTGGGGGAACCATTTGAGCTCAATACTGACAACTTGGGACTCAAGTATATCTTTACCCAAATAAACCCAAATGTACATTAGAGATGTTGGTTAGAACTATTAACTTATATAATTTTGATATTAATTAAATCAAGATTAAGGAAAATAGAGTTGTAGATGCCCTAAGTCATGGAAGTTACATATCAGCCTTGAATACTATTAGGAATTCTTTCCATGGTTAGGTAATTAAATTCTCGCCTAGATATTAATTTTATGAGTAGGTTAAGAAAGCTTTGTTAGAGGATGCTTAGAATCATAATTTTAAAGGATTGAATTTAGAGAGTGATGGTTTTTTAGGTACAATGATAAGATGTATGTACTTGATAGAGAGAATTTGAGGAACATGATGCTAAAATAATTGCATAATTCCCTTTATTTAGGACATCTTAGAGTAACTAATTTTATGGTTGAGCTAAAACCTCTCTATTTTTGGAAAGGGACTAAAATGGATGTAGCAGATTTTGTATCTTAGTGTTTAGAATGTCAGCATATGAAAGTTAAACATGTGCATCCAGTAGGACTATTATAGCCTCATGATATACTAGAATGGAAGTGTTAGGTAATTAGCATGGACTTTATCCAAGTTTTATCATTATCATGGAACCATCATGATATGATCTTGGTATTAGTTGACAAAGTAACCAAGGTAGCTCACTTCATACCATGTAATTTGACTGATGATGCACTTATGCTTGTGAAGAAATTAGTGAAAGAGGTATACTGATTACATGGATTTCTAGAAAATATCATTTTATGATTGAGATCTAAGAATGACTTATATATTTTAGTTGACTTTAAATTTAATTCTAGGCATGTAGTTGAATTTTAGTACTACATATCACCTAAAAACAGATAGAAAAATAGAGAGGGTTAACCAAGTTTTAGAATATCTCCTTCAAATATATTGCATGGATCAAAAATATAAGTAGCAAGATTCCCTTCCATTGGTTAGATTTACCTATAACAACACATACCAATTATTATTAAAAATAGATCTATCTGAGGCATTATATGGGAGAAGGTGTAGAACACCTATCAGTTGGGATAAGTTAGATGACAGAGTAGTCTTTGGACCTAAAATGCTTGTGGAGATGGAAGACCACTTTAGAATAATTAGGCAAAGGTTGGTTGAGGCCATTGATAGACAAAAATGTTATGTTGATCTAAAAATAATATCAAGTTAGTTTTTTATTGGTGATAAAGTGTTTATATAGGTTAAGCCTCAAAAAGCTTGATTAAGTTTGGTAAAATAGTGAAGCTTTCACCAAGATATGTGGGACCCTTTGAGGTTCTAAAAGTGATAAATCATGTAGCATATAGGATTTTATTTTCCACCAGCTCTATCTCTCTATCATAATGTTTTCAATGTGCCTATATTAAAAATTATGTTGTTGATCCTTCTCATGTACTTTATTGGAATTCTTTATAAGTCCTAGATTTTAGGGTGGTCACAGTAGAACTAGTCAGAATAATTGACACTCAAACTCAGTTTACCTAATAGATAAGTGTCACAGTGCAAGGTCTAGTGGGACCAATATTCTAAAGATAGAGTCACCTGGGAGGATTATTATGAGTTACATAGGTTATTCCACATTTGTTTACTTAATATATTTGTTGGATATTATTTAATTTTCTATTGAATAATGTTTAATCTCAAAACTAATGTTGGGATAAGTGTCATCAAGATGATGACCAACTTTAGAATGAAGGATGTTACATCTTGATTCTTATCTAGACTTGATAACTTACTGATTAGTGGATTTTATGGTTATTGATTGGTTAATTTCTATTTTGATAAGCTAGATTTTATATACTGATGTATGGCTAGTTATATGTTGCTTATTTATATGATCACTAACTTGTTAAATTAGTTGTACATTTATCTTATGTACATGATGATCATGATTACTTAGTTCATTATAGTGCTATATTATAGATTTTATCTTGATTCAAGCTAACCACCTTTGTTATTATATGGTATATGTAGGATAGATTCTATCCCTCAGACTTTGACAAAGGGAGAGCATCATCAAAGAGGGTGGAGTAGATGGAGGTAGTTGGGAGATGATAGAGTGAAAATTGAGAACCCTATACACACCAAAAACAATAAAGCCTGATTTATATTCATCATTTGATTTAAATGGCTTCTAGTATATTTTTGGTTACTATTATGTTTGGTGCATTTAAATATGGTTGGTTTGAATATGATTACCATACTCTAATCTAGTGTGTGTTTGTGATTATAAGTTTATAATTATTATATGTCATCTTAATTAGCTTATTTCATGATCTTCCTTCCCTGAAAATTAATAGTATATGAGAATGTGGGGCATGTGCTTGATAAAAAATTCCTTGTTAAACAAAATGAGAACTTGATTGTTTTGTGTTAGTTGATTGTTAATTTGACTAGTTAGCAAGGTGTGGTTAATGTTGTTAGGCGTGATCATCATGCTAAGTCCATGTTTTTATGTGAAATTATAATGTTTTAATGTTATTATGGAAGTCAATGATTATATTAATAATGTTTAAAAAGGATTATTATGAGGAAGTTCATGAAATTATGGTTTTGTATGGAATTAACTTGATCTATTTGAGCCACTTTCTTTTGAATTTGCAAGGTAAAAATATTGAGCTATGCCCAAATTTTGGTAGTTATTTTTGGGATGCATGGAGTTTTGGTGGAGATATTGGGAGTTTCATTACCATAAAATAACATGCAAGTAGATAAAATATGGGGGAAGTTATGCCTAAGAATACACACATCAAATAGGAATAAGAAGGAAAATGGTTCAATCAAGATTGGAAAAGAGTAATATGAATTAGGCATAGTCATGAATTTCTTACTAGGTAGGGGTTTTTTTTATTAAATTCATAGTTGGTATTGTTTGAATTAAATCAAAAATCTAGTAAATTATTTGAGTAGGGTTTTATTTTCATTATTATGAAATTTTTACACATATAGGGGGTTATATACTTGGCACTAGGGATGGGCTCAGCCCATCCATAGAGCCAAACATATGACTCTCAAAACCCTAGTCAAATGACTATGTATAATGAGTCACTTACAAATATTATATTTTGTGTTCTTTGCAACTATTATATACTGAGTCCTTTTAAAATATTATAATCTATGTTTTTTTTCAAATATAATATGATGAGTTCTTTTCAAAAATAAATTATGAATTTATATTATATAAATTATGTGTATTTTGGAAAGGGTTAAATTGAATTGATAAAACTTGGGTGTTATGTAAATGTTTATAAATCACACTTAGAGGCTATAAAAACACTATATAAGAAACCCTAAGTAAATTTCAAGGGTAGATTTATATTATTAGTTGTTTTTAAATATAAACCCTATTATGGTTATGCTCAGTCTATTAAATAATAATATTTAATCATTTCATTTCATTATAAAAAAATATTGGGTTGTTATATGTTCAAAATAGGTCATGATTTTGTAACATAAATTAAGTTAGGGCACAGTTGGTATGAAATTTTGATCTAAGATGAAAATAAAATATAGAGGATTAAGTAATTTTTAAAACCTAGTTATGATTTAGTGTTTTCTTAAGAATCACTTCAATTGGAAGATTTATATTTTGAGCAAAATAACACTAGGACTATTTTGTTCATTCATGAAGATTGTACCTACATATAAATAGAATTGTATAAATATATAGGGGTATATAAATGTATTCTACAGGTCTTGGGTAATATATTTGATTACCTATGGATATGCATATACCAATCTATATATAATTACATTTAGGTTTATGGTTCTTCTATTTACATATATATAATTGTGGTTATATTGTGTTGAACCATGAAGAAACTTAAAATGGTGAATGACTATTGACTAGTTATTTATTTTAGTCAAAATATGAAACCCCATTTTATATGATTATGAAAAGGGATTTAATTGTAAATATATTATGATAGAGTAAACTTGCTATATACATTATGTTTGTATCATGATGTGACTCCTTATCAACTATAGGATAATAAATGTATAAATTCATCCATATATATAAATATGTTCATTTATATATAGGTGGTTGTATCTAGTTATGATTTTATACCATTTTCTATACTAAGTGAAAGGTTGTTAGATTTTTAGATTTTAAATACAGTGTCATTACTAAAGCTTAATCGTAATTGATATTTGAAAAATAATTACTTTTAGTAATATAGTTATTTAATACACACACACACACACACACACACACACACACGTGATATTCAATAATATTTGATAAAATATTTATTTAATATGAGTATACTGTATACATATATGCATTATCAGTTGGATTTATAAAAATATAAAACCACTATATAACTAAAGTTAATCTTTGCTAAATATTCAAAAATAAATTAATATAGTTGTATATTCATATATAATTATATATGTGATACTCAGGAATGACAGACTGAATATTATTCTACCTTGGGTATACATATGCTCATATGCATATATAGATGGGCATTTAAATATGTTATATAACTAAGATTTTTGGGTGCATTTGATTAATATATTTCACAATTCTAAACTTAAATGTGTGTATAAATGTTTGTAGGAACTTCTAAATTTGCATTATTTGTGAATAAATACAAACCATATTAATACTAGTTAGTATATGAATATATTATTGATGCACTTTTGGTATATGTAAATAAAGTGATAAGATAATAAATAATGTTAGATTGATGAATAACAATTAGTGAAGAGTTGCATGTAAATAATTTAGTAAACTTTGAGTATAATGTTTAGTTTTACCCGAATGGTATGACTATTTTGAAATCTATTTATATAGTTGATATTATGCTTTAAATAAATTAGATGTTTGGAAGTATTATGTTACTTTTGAAGGATTAGATGCAAGTATTTGAGACTTTCTTGTATTAACACATAATGTAGCTGTTAGTAGAGAAAAACTCACTTTTAAATTTATGGTTTTTAATATTTTTAAATATATGAACCAACCTAGTATTAATGACTTTAAATAAGTGAGTGAGAGGGATTCCATTTACTTAATTGGTATCACTAATATGCAGAGATGTTGTAATCTAATTAAGTGGTATGTATGAAATTGACTGATCTTTGAGACCAAATAACTATAAGAAAACTTTGGCCAAAGTAATGTTTATGGTTAAACATTGTCATTTCATATGTTTGATTTAGTTTACATGTTTTGTATGATATCATTTTAGAATGGTTTTCTTTATGATATATTATATATAATAGTTATCTTACATCACATGGGTTATAGTTGTCACTCTTGATTCTTAGACCATCATTATCTACCCTTCCATCAAGGGAGGGGAATTCCCTTGTTATGAGATTGTGTGAGGAATCCATGGTCTATGGTTGGTATGGAAAAGCACTCAAATGATGATGTCCCTCCCCTTAGTAGTACTTCACTAGTGACTACACTCATGACTATTTATGGATGATTCGATTTTGATGAGATTTGCATGCTTTATGGAGTATTGTATCATTGTAAATTATTATGAAGTTGTGTATTATCTTGAAACTATACTATTTTTTATATTTAACTATTACAGTAGTTAGTTATAACATTGTATCAGAAGTGGCTAAATTTGTAAATACAATTTTATGAAATAAATACAGTATTCATTTTTATAATCAGCATTACTTGATCTTATGATAATTAGCTAAATAGATTAGCTCTTGACTTTGATTTTGGTTAGATTAAACTAATGTGTTTAGTTAAATATCACTATGTTATGGTTTTAGTGTGATGAAAATCTATAAATTAAATTTGGTGTAAATGTTTTAAATAAAAATTACCTTATTCTATTAAAACCTAGTGAGGTTGTTACATTTTGTTACATAGTCAGCTCATTCTTCTAGATTCAATTAGCCTATTTGATACTAAATTGGACCTTTTCTCATTCTAGCATCTTATATCATCCTTCTACTACACATTCAACCTCATTCAACAAACTATATTGGCTACATAGTATGAACACTTTGGCTAGAAGGTACTATGTTGGCCATTTCCTTATGTCCAATTGGATCAACCCACTACTACATAGTTGACCACCTTCAGTGATACTACATCATCCCAATACTACCTAGTTGGCCCCCTAGATTTATCTCACCTTACAAACTATGTCAATAGGGTTGACTCTATTCTTAGTTTGTGGTGACTTTTTGACCATTTACCATAAATGCCTTAGGCATTTATTGGTCCAATCTTTTCCTAACCAGTACCCCATTCTACCCCTAGTCTACCTAAAAAATTTCTAAGGACATTTTTGATATCTAAAATTTGTCTAACATCTAATTTTATATATCTAGCTCAATTTTAATTAAAATTACTCAAAATTTTGAAATTAATGCTTCCCTTTCTTGAGTTACACCTGTCATGGTTGCTAGGCATTCTCCATGTTATAGCTGTCATCGCCTCACCATGGTCACTCTTTGGGCTCAATTGGGTCTCTCAAAGCAATATTTTCTCAAAATAGTAAAGGAACAAATAAATTAATTTTCAATCTATTTATATTTACTATTCAAAATTATTTACCTATCAATTATTTATAATCAGATTCTATTTTTTTACCATAACTTTGTTTCTACTAACTCTTTTTTTGAACCGTAAGATGTTCTAAAATCTTGACATTATTGAGAATATTTTCATATATTACATGTATATTTTTAAAAAATATATAGTTTACATTAATTTTTATAGGTTCGCATAATGTTTCCTACATTGGACACCTTCCCATTTCTTTCACTTCCTCTTATACAACACTAAGGTAAGTAAAGGTATGTATTTTTTAATTATGTCCTTTCATTTATCTTATTCACTTCTTATTGTAATTTATTTAGCTTTAGTATTATGAGTTGTTATGTTCTTTTCCTGAAGTACCATCACATTTACACCTAGATGACATGTTATAAGCTTCAAGTGGGGAATATGTATACACATAATATTTTCAAACTTTATCAATTATTGATGATTTCTCTCTTGTAATAACCCATTAAGTCTCAATCTCTCTAAGTGCATGCCTTAAAGAGTGCATTGGGAAAGGGGTGGGTAGACCATTGGTGCTTTTCAAGATTATTATCCCCTATACCACCACTTTTAATCAACACTCCTATACACTTCCCTAATATTTGACACCTCCCTTACACAGTCCTATAATTAATTCACCACCTTAAAAAACCTCTACCCAATCGAAAAAATCTTTTTGACTTTTACCAAACAATGTCATCTTGGGTTGACCTTGTATTTAAAATATAGTAGCACATTATGGGACTTTTTCATCCTCAATTGACCTATTCCTAGACCTAAATTAATTATATTAATTAATAATATAGGGTTAATTGGGCTGATACTATCGGCTAAACATTCATAAGAGTTTAGGGATAGATTAATCTATATATACACATATTTTTCACCGTATCTGGAGAGACAAGAAGAAGAACATCATATATTATACATCTTATTATCCACCATTCTACTTGAGGAATATTACTCAAGGTTTTAATACTATACTTGGAGATATGAATATTGTCTTATGGAGAAGTCTTTTGGATCCATAGAGAAGTCATGTATCCTAGATTTGAATTATCTTTGTTGTCCTTATATACCATGATAACATCTTGTGAAGCACCTTGGCTAAAGGAGAGATTAAGGCTCGATAAGTTCATCTTTAAAGGTAAGTATTTTTAACTCTTATTCCTCCTTGTTACAGTAGATATATTTTCATTTGTTAGCTTATATTCTTCTCTCTCTATGCATTAGGATTTTATCTACATTAGCTTAATTAGAGATCTTCTATGCATGTTTGCTTTTATGTTTATTACCCTCAATTTTATGACACAAGCTTTTGTGAGCACTAGGTTAGATTTTACTTTACTTTGTATTTACTTTATGAATAAGAATACTTAGGAAGTAGCTAGGCTTATTTCATAGTGTTCCTTGACTAGAGGATTTAGCACCCTCTCTAGTGATATTATTATGGTAAGGGACCCCTTGGATAGGTCTAGTGGATCCATCTTGGTCATGACCCCACTTGTCTAAATGTACCAACAAGTTGAAGGGTAAGTGTGATTTATCTTCTTAGATATAGGATTGATTTGTAGATTAACTTCACTTTCCTTTGTATATAATAAGTCCATGTAAGGTCAACATGATAGTTTAACACAGGATTGCGATTATTAAGATAATATTCTTGTTGGTCCCATTCACCAACTAGACACTCCTATAGATGGCATTCCTTAATTTAGGTTGGCATTAGTTAGAAGTATTCTAAGAAATAACTATTTAAAAACCATCACTCTATAAACTCCACCTAGAACACAATGAATTAAGAAGAATTATATTTCTATATGTTTGTATTTGAATATGGGTGGTTATATAGCCCAAAGTCTTTGGTTCATATTTTAAAATCATTGGGAATCTACTCATTGTGATAACTAACATAGAAAGGGTCTCACCTAATGATGGGGATATTTGGAATATTCCCTTAATGGAATAATGGGCTAGATGTAGAAACATGAACAATTTTAAATAGTTCTTCCTTAGAAGTGATAAAAGGTTGAAAAGGGCCCTTGTTTATGTTCAAGATTGTAAGCTTGTGCATAATGGGTTTTCCCCCTTTGATTTCCATCAATATATTATTATCTCTTATAAAATAGTTAGAGTTTTAACAAAAAAAATTATTATGGTTTTGAGTGTAATATCACTCTCTTGGATGAATAATCTCATCTAATGTTATATATGGGCATCTTTAAAACATTGTAAAGGGTTGGAATGTTTTAGAAAACTTAGAGAACTCATAAATTCTTATGAATTTTCATGGTATCTTCTTTGTTTTATATAAAATAATTCCTCAAATTATTATAAAAAATGTGGTGGTTATTTTATTTTTCTTGGATTATGGTATGAATCTTGAATTATTTGTGTGATTAGTTGAGTAAATCACTAGCTTGGAAAATTTATGTAGCTTATTATGTTTTTTAAATGGTCATATATGAATGTGTTTTGTTAAAAACAATTGTGGCTATTCATCTCATTAATTAATATTTAAAGTATCATATACATTATAAACTCATCCTCATATTCCATGCCTTATCCAATCTAGTTTATGTTTAGGCAAAACTATGGATAGAGGTAAATTTCAGTTAGGTTCATAGATATCCCATACAAACAATGTCATCCCTATAAAGTCTAAGAATTAATTTTTATTAGAGAGTTATTATTGATGTCATGGTGATGTAATGAAGGTGTCTAGGTGAGTGGATGAAGTGTATATATAGTCTAAGTGATAATGATAAAGTGTGCAATGTCCATGTCCTCGTATGTTTGAAGTAGGCTTGGTTGATCTTCAGAGTTTGACTATTTAGAGATGAGTATGAAGTATTGATATTATGAATGAGGTCATATCAGAGGTTAAGGATGCATTGATTTCTTGTTTATATAATTTTAATTCATCTAGTAGTCCATAGTTTTCATCTAGACATTTTGGGTCCAGTGGAAAAAAATCTAAGTAGGAGTTTGATGACATCATAATTGCCACATGTGGATGAGTCAATAGGAGTTGCTTATATGGTTATGATAAAATTAGTACCAAGTTTATATGGTCCAAGTCTCAAGTCATATGATAAAGTGTATCTAAATATATGTGTGTGCAAATTTGGGATCCCATGCATTTTGATAGTGTTTTTTAAGTTCAAATAGAGTCGAGTAAGCAGTTTGGTGACATCATATCTTGCACATATGATAGTTTCAAGATTAGCTTGATATATGTATGAATTCCAATATGAGATAATATCTTATGTGATAAATATTATTTCATGTTACTAATCATGACAAAACATATGCAAGTGAAAATTTTGGGCTCCTAGGCAGTTTGATAGTGTTTTCCCATAGCCAAATTTACACATGGTAAGAAAAGTTGAATAGGCATTTTAATGTAGTCATATTTAACATGTGTGGTAGTTTAAAGAGAATTTTTTCATATGGGTTTGTTCATTTTTTTTCCTAGTTAATATGCACGAAATTTTAGGTCATATGATGAAGCACATCAAAAGATATGCATGTGCAAAATTGGCCTTCCAGACAATTCTAGGCATAGTTGGCTCTATGGCAGAAAAATCTGAGTGAGAAAATTAATGGAATTATATATCATACATATGAAGGTTCTATGATATTATTAATACATTTTTGTATTTTTATTTTAAAGGATAACATATGGTATAAATCTTAGATCATGCATCTAATCACAACAAAAGTTATTGAGGTTCAAAGTTGGCTTCTCAGATAGATTGTAATGGTTCCCATACTTAGTCAATTTTACACAAGGTAAAGTTTGAGAAACTCTTAAGGAGATAAATGGAGTGAATTTAATCCAATATTTTAGGAAGCAGTAAGATGGTAAGAATTTTTCAAAGTTTAACATTGAACAAAGTTAAAGGATAAGGATATAATAGCTTGTGTTTAATCATGCGATTGAGATCGATGGCATGAGTGGAGTCAAAGTGGTCAACCTATTTGAAGTTTAACATCATTAAATATCTATATCCTTTAAATAATATAAATGATGTCTGATTTATATAAGTATTTAAGACATGATATTATAGTAAAGTGTTTGAATTTTAACTGTGACGATTGGGATTCGAATATTTGAATTTTACAAAGTTAAAAACCAGTGCTTTATATTTGTCCATAACTTTTGATCCAGGATAAATTTAATATTATTTTAAAAATAAAAGTTTTAGAGGACTAATATTCACATTCATTAAACCTAATTATCTAGTGTAAAAAAATTTATAATCAAAGATATTGATCTCTAAAGTTGATTGTGTGTTTGACTATGTTTTACAAGTAACTTGAGAAGGATATTTGTGCTTATTTTGATGATGTTCAGATGTTTTATGATGTCCTAGATATTAAAAAGTATTTTTTAATCCTTATGCATGATTTTTATGATCTCTATAGGTTTGACCAATTGATATTCTATATGAACAAAGGCTTAGAAGTTGATTGTGTTTATTCATGATGTTCTTATGTACCAGGTCAATGTTTGAGCAAATTGATCATATGTAGAGGTGAATAGAGTTGAATTTGATAATTTAAATAAGTTGAAGGGGTCATTAAGAGTGTAAATATGCATTTTTAATTGGTCTTATGTTATTTTTTTACTTTATCAAGTGCTAAATGGGTGAATAGGTCTCTATGAGACCTACAAGAGCTACAAGGGCCTAATTGAAAGGTGTAGTTGCTTAAGGATGACCCATAGATTCTATGAGCAACCTATGAGGATTTTATTGAGTCATATATTAATGTGATATGAGACTTAAGGGTTAATGCAAGTCTAATGACTAACCAATAAGTTTTTTACCATGAAAACTCTATATATAATGAAATTAAGAAGATGATTTATAAGCTTGTATGAGAGTAGTGAATGTTGAAGCGAAGAAGAGAGGAGAGATAATGTGATCAATGTATAGTTTGATGAGAATAACAGATTAAGGATAATGTATATGACTTGTAGGTCATATTTATGATGTTAGAATAGTGATATTTAGGTTGAGAATGAGCGAAGAGGTCTAGGTTGATCTAAAAGGATGTTTTGGATGCTTTGTGGATGAGAGAATGATAAATGATGTGTGTGTGATCTTGGTCATTGATATGAGAGGTAGATAAAAGTGTGATCTATGTGGATGACCCCATGGTCATTTTTTTATTTTTGAGATAGATTTTTTTAGGTTTGGTAGATGTATATGATTTGAGGTTTAGTTGAGGAGTGAAATGATCTAAAAGGAGGTTTTGAATGAATTGTAAGTGTGTAAAGAAGGTAGTATTAATAGAGGTCCATCATCTAGTGTTGAATACATCAGTTATAAGGTGGATTTATTCATTTCAAAGGAAGGTATAAAGGAATTGATCTTTCTTAGGGGAAGTTGTTCCTTGTGAAATAGGTGTTTAACTTAAGGCCTTTAGTCAGGGGGATTTGATCAAGGTTTTAGGTCAAAAGGACTTGACCAACAAGTGGTCAAGAGGAATTGATCATATTATGGGTAGCTCCTCTTTATATAACATGTGTTTCACTAAATCCTACTCAAACCCATAAGGGTGGGGGACTGCGTCTGCACAGACCCCTCAAACCCTTCTTTGTGTATGAGTGCGCAACATAGTAAAGATTAATTTATTAGTGCATGGATCTGTATTTCTACCTCAATTTTCCATTTTGTGGCTGCCATTCTGATCATAACCCTATTCTATGTAGATCAGTGATTTCTTCATTTAAATTTTGAATGCCATGGTGGCAATTCCTTTATGCAGAGGGAGTGATCTCACAAAAGTATGGGTGGATGGATTGGGCGGTGGAGGTGACGGATCTGGGGGTTGTTTGGTGGTGGCACTATCTATTATGGGTAGGGCAATTTTTTTTTTGGACCCTTGGTGCAGGTACATGGGGCTAAAATGATGAGATCTTTCTTTTGCATGTTTTGTTATTTTGCTTCAATTTGCCATTTTATGGATGGAACCTAGGTTGGATCTCTAGCCCAAGTTGGACGGCCATCTTGATTTGGTTTGTGAAGTAACTAGTGATTGTATGGGGGAAACTTTATTTCCTCTGTGATGTGTGAATGAGCCATGGCACCCTGTTCAGGGATAAATGAAGAAACCCTAAGTTGTGGAGGAGCCCTGCTCATTAATTTTTGATGGGTATGGTGGTTTTGCCTATGTCGTATTGGCGTTTAGGGAGGTAGGCGTGCCTTGATAAGGAAAATTTTGACGGCTGCCATTTGTGAGTAATTCCTTTGACATTGTGTTCTTGGGGTTGCTAGTTTTTGAGGTTTTAGGTCCCTGTAAAACCTGGTTTTCAAGCTATTTTGCCTAGTTTTTAGGCTATTTTACCTGGTTTTGTTTAGGTTTTAGGTCCTTGTAAAACTTGGGGCATTTTTATTGGTTCATTTGGTTGGTTTTAGGTCCCTGTAAAACCTAGTTTTGTTACTATTTTTCTATGGTTTTGCCTTTCCTGGCGGTTTGTAATGTTTTATCTTTCTTGAGCTGTAAAGGCTTTTGGGGACCCTTCAAAACCTACTTTTACCTTAATCTAAAACATGTGTTTCACTAAATCCTACTCAAAAGGACTTGACCAGTCTCTAGTTTATAATACCTTATAGGACAAGTAGTCCAAGTCTTTGTAGGCTTGAGACTTGGTTTTATTCCCTAAGAGGGTTTCCCATGTAGATGATGTGTTGATGTGTTATATGCTCTTATTCATGCTTTGGATGAATGTGATTTCATGTTTATGTTTATAGATCAAGTTGATGTATAATGGAATGGTTTTGAAATTGAATGTGCATTATTATATACTAATTCACCCCCTCCTTGGTAGTTAATTCCAATAATTGGTATCAAAGTAGGTCCATTGGAGGAAGCTTAATAGTTTGAAGGAGATCCTATGTTTGTACAAAGATGGATAAATAGATGAAGAAAGAGAATAATTCATGGAAGGCTATGATCAAGGAACTTGAAGAGTAGATATGTACTTTGAAGAAAGATGCCAAAGAGGATGAGAATGTTATCAATGATCTCAAGGTTTAGCTAGTAGATGCCAAGACAAGTTTGTGTTCAAAATAAAAAGACATCATGTTTGATAAAGAAACTTGCCATAACATTAGATAAGATAATAGTGAGGAAGAACAATTTGATCTAGAAGTTGATTTCATGAGTACACTTGGTGAACTAAAAGAGTAGAAGAAGAGGAATCATAAAATGAGGAATATGATCAAAGGTCTTGAATCATAAGTTAGTTCTTTTGAGGGAATTTTTTTAGGCATGTCCAAGAAAGAAGAAAAGAAGTATCAATATCAGATCAAGTCTATTAAAGTGCAAGCATATAGATTGAAAGACATGGTGAACAAGGCAAAAGAGGATGAAAATAAGTTCAATATTCTTGAGGATCATTTAAGGACTAAAAATGTAAATCTAAAAGCAAGGGAAGATAATTACACTCAGCTAAAGATTGAGATGGGGTCCTTGAAGAGTTAGCTTGACATTATTTTAGTTAAGTTGGATAAACTTGAAAAGAATCATCTGAAGCCTAATATGTAAAGGATAATTCAAGCTTTGAAATAAATGCAAGAAAGTCTATTAGACAACCAAATGCTTCAAGGTATGTTTTTTTATTCCATGGTTATTGTTATACATGTAATAAGTATGGTCATATAGTTAAGGATTGTAGAAGGAAGTTAGTGAAGAATGAGTTATCATAGAGCCTTTGAATAAAAAGAAATTGGTCTTGGAAAATTAATATCTTAGATCAATCAAGAGGTATGTTGAATGATATTGTTTGCTATAGTTGTAATAAAGTAGGACGTATTACCAAATTATACAAGAATAGTTTGAAGATGAACTCAAGTTTTGACAAGAATAAAAACGTTACTAAAAATAATTCAAAGGTATTGAGACCAAATACTATGAAGGATACTCATGATCATGGTGGATTGCCTACTACAATAAAGAAGGAATTAGATATGAAGAAGATACAAAATTTATCTTCTATCTAGAAGAAAAGGAAGATCCCAATCATCATCAAGCAAAAGGTATGAATGATCTTGTTTTTTTCAAATGTCATAAATTTTGTCACATTGCTAGATACTACGAGAACAAGATAAATGAGTTCTCAAAGAAAAAAAACTTGTATGGAGCTCCTAGTGTGTAAGGTAGAGGTCACACATGGGTTTGGAAAACTAATTCTATCAAGAGAGATTAGTTTGAAACCAAGGATGGTTTGTTTACCATGATAGATAAAAAAAATTCAAGAGTTTATGTTATCAGCATTTATTGACAAATATGAAGCAAAGAATAAATTCAATCATCTATTCAAAATCAATTGAATGATGAGGCAGGACTTCAAGTCAAAGAAAGGTATGGATATATGGGAGTCTCCTAATTTTTTGGAATTTTAGTCTGTCTATGTCAAAGGGGTGTCTCTATCTAGGATTCAAGGAGACACTTATCAGTCAAAGAAAGCTTGGTAGCTATTAGATATTGTTTGATGAGAAGGTATGAAAATAAGGCAAGTTTCAAATATCTATCTGCATATCATTTTGTGGTAGATACTAGGTGATCCTATAAGTTGAAGGCCTCTCTTCTAGGCCTTTATCCTAGATCTTTTTAAGCCTATCAAATGCTTGTTGAATAGTTATGTATGCCATGGAAGTTCATAATGTTGTGAAGATGAGTTGTCTCTATATAAGTATTGACTATGATTGGATAGTATTTGAAGACTTATTGAAGATGTCATGATCTAGGTGAATCATGGAGTTAGGAGAAGCAACAAGTTCATGAACTTGCTCTAGAGGTTTATGAAGGAGATATAGTGTAGGGTTAGAATTGGTGTTTCCATGTGTCTTAATGAAATTTATGGAGTGTCAAGAAGATTTTGGTGTTTAAAAAGTTTTTTACACTTATTTTTGATGTGTTTTAGGTGGTTCTGTGTCTTGGTGATCTTATTTATGCCTTTTGAAGTTTTTTTATGTGCTCCTAGGTTTATTTAACTTATTGTAGGATAAAATCCATGGTATAGGAAGTCAAGGTTCCCAAAGGTGTGGAATCTCAAATCTTACAAAAAGGTGTTTAATGGTAGTCTCTAGGTGTGAAAGAAGTTTTAGAGGTGGGCATTGACCAAAATGAGGTCTATTGACTCTATTTGTTTTAAGATCCTAGGGTTTTTAGCTATGCTAAAAAGTGGTTTGCCTTAAGATTTGAAATTTTAGGCTTCTTAATAGGTTTAATAGGCCAAATGGGTTGTAAAATCAAGATTCACAGATGTCCTGAAGGTTTAGGGTTTTTTAATTATACATGTTTTTGTTAATAAGGCCTAATTGGCTAGTAGGTTTGTGAAGGAAGTATGTTACAGAGGATTGTCTATGTGATGGGAATTGGTGTGATTGAGGGGGAATATTATATTGTCTAGATATTAATTTTTAGGTCTTCATAGTGTGTCTACTAAAAGTTTTGGGCTCTACAAATTCCAAGTGGGGCTAAAAGGAGACTAGAAAGACCTTGTAAGAAGAGTGATTTTTATTTAGTTTCTATAAAATAGTAAGGCATGAGTGTTTATAGTATATTTCTTTGGTTTTTTTAGAGCATGTTTCCTATTTGGTGAGTGGCATGATGTTTTTTTGGTGGTCCTTGTGATAACTTGAGATAAAAGGCTAGAAAGCATGTATGGTGGTTCTTTATGGTGTGTGGAGATATGAAGATGATCAAGAGGTGAAATTTATTTAAAATATTAGGGGGAACCCCTCTCATTTTTTGTGAGTTCCATCATATCTTAGTAATTTAATGTGTTTTTTCTTCATTGACTGCAGTGCTTGGTTAAAGAGAGTGTTGGCATAGAGTAAGAGGAAGTTGTCAAGAAAAAAAGAGGTAAGATCAAGGTAAGGGGCAGTTTGTAATATCTTTATAAGATGGCATTATCCTATTGATAGTATTTTTAGTTCCTCAATATTATTTGGTGCCCACTTTGTCATTGTGTCAAAGGGGGAGAAAGTTCTTATTGTGACAGTGTTTGAAGAGAAAAAAGGAAGGTGAGTTGTATTATATGTGTTGAAATAAATAATAAAGGGAGATATTATTAAAGATTTTTAAATGATGTCATGGTTATTTCATGAAGGTTTATAGGTGTGTGGATGAATTTTCTTGATGTTCTAAGTGATAATGACAAAGTGTGTAATGTACTTGTCCTAGTATGATTGAAGTAGGCTTGGTTGATCTTCAGAGTTTAACTATTTAGAGATGATTAAGGATGAGTATAAAGTATTAAGATTGTGTAAGAGGTCCTATTATAATTAAATGATGAATTGATTTCTTGTGTTCATAATTGGAATTCATGTGGTAGTCCATAGTTGTCATCTAGACATTTTGGGTCCAATGGCAGAAAATATGAGTAGGTAGTTTGATGACATCATAATTGCCATATGTGGATGAGTTAAGGGGATTTGTTCATATGGTTTTCATAAAATTAATCCCAATTCACAATGTCCCAAGTCTTAATTTATGTGATAAATAATGGCCAAAGATATGTGTGTGTGAAGTTGGGCTCCCAAGCGTTTTGATAGTTTTCTATGTTCAAATAAAGTCAAGTAAGTAGTTTAGTGACATCATATCTTGCACGTATGAAAGTTCCAAGAGAAAATAGATATATGGATGAATTCTCATATGAGATAATATATTATGTGATAAATATAAATTCATGTGAATAATCATGAAAAAATATATGCAAGTGCAAAGTTAAGCTCCCATGTAGTTTGATAGTGTTTTCTCATAGCCAAATTTGTATGTGGAAAGAAAAACTGAGTAGGTATTTTGATGTATTAATATTTATCACATGTATAAGTTTAAATATAAGTTGATCATATGGATTTTTTCAATTTTTCACCTATTATATATTCACTAAATTTTAGGTCATGCGATGTAGCACATCAAAAGATATGCATGTGCAAAATTGGCCTTCTAGGTAGTTACTGGCATAGTTGGCTCTATGGTAGAAAAATCTGAGTGAGCATATTAATGGAATTATATCTCACACATTAAAATGTTTATGATATAATTAATACATGATTGAATTAAAATTTCAAAGGATAACATATGGTCCAAATCTCAAATCATGTGTCTAATCATAGCAAAAGTTATTGCTGTTCAAAGTTGGCTTCTCAGATAGATTGCAATGGTACCCATCCTTAGTCAATTTTTCACAAGGTAAAGTTTAAGAAAATATCAAGGAGATTGATGAAGTGAGTTTATTCAAAGATGTTAGGAAGTATTTATGTGGTAATAAGTGTTTAAATTTTAATGTTGATCAAAGGTAAATGATAAGGATCTAACAGTTCACATTTAATCATGCAATTGAGATCGATAATATGAGTGGAGTCAAAGTGGTCAACTTGTTTAAAGTTCAACATCATTAAAGATAGAGATCCTTAAAATAATATAAATGGTGAATTATTTATATAATAATTGAGTACATGAGATGATATCAAAGTTTCCAAGGTTTAACTATGACCGTTGGGATTTGAATATTTGAATTTTGCAATGGGAAAAACTAGTGCTTTGTATTTTGTCTGTAACTTTTGATCCAAGATGAATTTACTATTGCTGTAAAAATATAATTTGTATAATACTAAATGGTGAATCCACTAAACATATTTTAATGGTTTGAAAGTTTATATATTAAAATATATTGAGATCTAAATTTGACTATATATTTGACCATGTTCTACAAGTAACCCAAGAATGATATTTGTGATTGTTTTGATGATGTTCAAAAGTTTTATGATGTCCTAGATATTTTTAAGTATTTTAAAACCTTATAAATGATTTTTATGGTTTTTGGAGTTCTGAATAATTGATATTATATATAAAAAAAGGATTATAAGTTGATTATGTATTTGTTCATGATGTTCCTATGCACCAAGTTAGTGTTTGAGCATATTGATCATACATAAAGGTGAGTAGAGTTGACTATGATCATTTGAAGAAGTAAAATGGGTCATGTGGAGTGGATATATATATTTGGAAGTGGTCATATGTTATTTTTTTTCTTGATGAAATGATAAATGGGTGAATAGGCCTCCATGATACCTATAAGAGCTACAAGGGCCTAATTGAAAGGTGTAGCTACTTAAGGGTGACCCATAGATGCTATGACCAACCTATAAGGATTGTATTGAGTTGTATCTTAATATGAGATAATATTTAAGGTTAAATTCAAGTCTAATGAATAACCAAAAATTTATTTATCATTAAGTCTATATATATAGTGAAATCAAGAAGATTTCTAGGCTTGTGTGAGAGTAGTGAGCATTATAGAGATGAAGAGAGGAGAGATAATGTGCCCAATGGATAGGTTGATGAGTAGAGTAGATTAATGAATTTGTATATGACCTATAGGTCATATTTAAGATGTTATAATAGTTCTCTTGTAGGTTGAAGATGAGCAAAGAGGTCTAGGTTGATCTAAAAGGATGTTTTGGATGCTTTATGGATGAGAAAATGATAGATGATGTTTTTCTGAGCTTGGTCATTGATATGAGAGGTAGATCAGAGTGTGGTGTATATTAATGACCCTAGTTTAATGTTAGTTTTTTTATAGAGATATTGTAGGTTTGGTGGCTATATATTAGCTAAAGACAAGATGAGGAGTGGAATGATCTAAAAGGTGGTTTTGGATGCATTGTAAGTGTGTGAAGAAGGTTTTGTTATTAGAGGTCTATCATCAATTGTTGAATACATTAATTATAAGGTGGATATATTCATTTAAAATGAGGGTCTAAAGGACTTGATCTTTCATAGGGGTAGTTATTCCTTGTGAAATAGGTCTTTAACTAAAGGCCTTTGGTTAGGAAAACTTAATCAAAGTTTTAGGTCAAAAGGAATTGACCAATAGGTGGTCATGAGGACTTGATCAACTTAGGGGAAAGTGTTCCTTATGGAAAAGGTGTTTCAATAAATCCTAGTCAAAAGGACTTGACCAATCTCTAGTTTGTAATACCTTATAGGATAAGTAGTCCAAGTGTTTGTAGGCTTGAGAGTGGGTTTTATTCCCCAACATTTTTTTCCACATAGATGATGTGTTGATGTGTTGTATACTCTTATTCATGCTTTAGATGAATGTGATTTCATGTTTATGTTGTTAGATCAAGTTGATGCATGATGAAATGGTTATACAATTGAAAAAATGCATTGTTATATATTAATTCACCCCCACTTTAGTAGCTACTTCCAATAATTAGTATCACAGTAGGTCCTTTAGAGGAAGATTAATAGTTTGAAGGAGATCCTGAGTTGATACAAAGATGGTTAAACAGTTCAAGAAAGAGAATCAATAGTGGAAGGATATGATCAAGGCAATTAAATAGCATATATGTAATTTGAAGAAAGATGCCAAAGAGGATGAGAATGTTATCAATGATCTCAAGGTTTAGCTAGTAGATGCCAAGACAAGTTTGTGTTCAAAATAAAAGGACATCATGTTTGACAAATAAACTTACCATAACAGTAGATAAGATGACAATGAGGAAGAAGAAGTTGATCTAGAAGCTGAGATCATGAGTGCACTTACTGAACTAAAAGATCAAAAGAAAAGAAATCATAAAATTAGGAATATGACCAAAGGTCTTGAAGCACAAGTCAATTCTCTTGGGGGAAGTTTGTTCAACATGTCCAACAAAGAAGAAAAGAAGTATCAAGAATAGATCAAGTCTATTAAAGTGCAAGAATATAGATTGAAAGACATGGTGAACAAGGAAAAAGAGGATGAAGATAAGATCAATATTCTTGAGGATTATTTAAGGACTACAAATGCAAATCTATAAGCAAGAGAAGATGATTACACTCAGCTAAAGATTGAGATGGGATCCTTGAAGAGTCAACATGAGCCTTTTTTATCAAGTTGAATAAACTTGAAAAGAAGCATGAGAAGACTAAGTATGTAAAAGAGAATGCAAGATTTGAAAGCAATGCAAGAAAGTCTGTTAGATAAAAAAATGATTCAAGGTATGTTAGTTTATTCCATGGTTATTGTTATACATGTAATAAGTATGGTCATAGAGTTAAGGAATGTATAAGGAAGTTAGTTAAGAATGAGTTCTCATGGAGCCTTAGAATAAGAAGTAATTGGTCTTAGAGAATTCATATCTTTGATTATTCAAGAGGTATGTTGAATGATATTGTTCGCTACAGTTTCAATAAAGTAGGACATATTGTCAAAATCTTCAAGAATAGTTTGAATATGAACTCAAGTTTTGACAAGAATAAAGATGCTCCTAAAAGTCACTCAATGGTATTCAGACCAAATACTATGGAGGATAATCATGATCAAGGTGGATTGCATGTTGCATAAAAGAAGGAATTTGATATGAAGAAGATATAGAATTTATCTTCTATCCAGATAGAAAAGGAAGATCACAATCATCATCAAGTAAAAGGTATGAATGATCTTGTTTATTTCAAATGTCATAAAGTTGGTCACATTATTATATAATGCAAGAATAGGATGAATGATTTTTCAAATCAGAATAAAGTATATGGAGATCCTACCATGCAAGGAAGAGGTCACACATGGGTTTGGAAATCTAAGTCTATTAGGAGAGATTAGTTTGAAACTAAGGATGATTTATTTTCCATGATAGATTAAAAATAAAATCAAGATTTTATGTTGTCAGCATTTATTGATAAATATGAATAAAATAATGAAATCAATCATCTATTCAAAATTAATTAAATGATAAGGCAAGACTATAAGTTAGAGAAAGTAATGGAGATATGGGAGTATCCTAAGTTTTTGGACTTTTAGTCTCTCTATGTCAAAAGGGTGACTCTATCTAGGCTTCAAGGAGACACTTGTTAGTCAGAGGAAGCTTGGTGGCTATAAGATATTGTTTAATGAGAAGGTATGAAAATAAGGTAAATTTTAAATATCTATTTGCATATCATTTTATGGTAGATTCTAGGTGATCCTATAAGTTGAAGGCCTCTCTTCTAGGCCTTTGTCCTAGATCTTGCTAAGCCTGTCAAAGGTTTGTTAAATAGTTATGTAAGCCATAGAAGTTAAAAATATTATGAATATGAGTTGTCTCTATATAAGTATTTAATTTGATTGGATAGTATTTGAATAATTTTTTAATATTTCATGATCTATGTGAAGCATGGAGTTAGGGGGAGCAACAAGTTCATGAGCTTGCTCTAGAGCTTTGTGAAGGAGCTATAGTGCAAGGTAAGAATGCGTGTTTCTAGGTGGATTAATGATATTTATGGAGTGTCAAGAATATTTTAGTTCTTAGAAAGGTCTGTGCACTTCTTTGTGATGTGTTCTAGGTGGTTCTATGTCTTGGTGATCCTATTTGTGCCTTTTAAAGTTTTTTTTGTATGCTCTTGGGTTTATCTATCCTATTGTAGAATAAAATTCATTGTATAATAATTCAAGGTTCTTACAAGTTTGGAAGATAAAATTTGGGCACAAAATTGTGTAATGGTAGTCTTTAGGTGTGCAATAAGTTTTAGAGGTGGGTGTTGACCAAAGGAGGTTTGTTGACTCTTATTTATTTTGATATTCTAGGGTTTTGAGCTATGTTATAAAAGTGGTTTTCCTTAATATTAAAAGTTTGAGTCTTCTTAATAGGTTTAATGGGCTAAATGGGTTGTAAAATAAAGATTCAAAGAGATCTAAAGGTTTGTGGTTTTCAAATTATTCATGTTTTTGTCAAGGAGGCCTAATTGGCTAGTAGATTTGTGAAGGAAGTATGTTGTAGAGGATGATCTATGTGATGGTAATTAGTGTGATTAAGGGGGCATATGACAGTACTCTAGATATGAATTTTTATGTCTTAATAGTGTGTCTACTAAAATTTCTGCACTCTATAAATTCTAGGTAGGGTTATAAGGAAACCAAAAAGGCCTTATAAGAAGAAGAGTGATTTTTATTCAATTTCTCCAAAAGATAAAGGAATGAGTGTTTTTAAGAGATTTATTATGTTTTTTTAGGTCATGTTTCCTATTTGGTGAGTGGCATGATGTTCAATTGGTGGTCCTTGTGATAACTTGAGATAGAAGGCTAAAAATCTTGTATGGTGGTTTTTAATAGTGTGTGGAGATTTAAAGATACTCAAGAGGTGAAATTTATCAAAAATA
The DNA here is from genome assembly GCA_037957365.1 of Torreya grandis. NCBI lineage: Eukaryota > Viridiplantae > Streptophyta > Pinopsida > Cupressales > Taxaceae > Torreya > Torreya grandis. Next base: position 1,805,596 of record JARHVA010002190.1, on the reverse strand, counting down.
TTAGGGGGAGTCCCTATTAGATGTTTTTTGGTGAGTTCCATTATATTTTAGTGCTTTGTGTGTTCATTATTCATTAGTTCTAGTGCTATATTGAAGAGAGTATTAGCATGGAGCAAGAGGAAGTTGTCAAGACAAGAGGTAGGTTTAAGGTAAGGGGGAGTTTATAATATATTTTTAAGATGGTCTTATCATTTTGGTAATATTGTTAGGTCCTAAATATCATTTGGTTCCCACTTTGTCATTGTCTCAAAGGGGGAGAAATTTCCTATTGTGAGAGTGCTTGAAGAGAGAGAAGGAAGGTGAGTTGTATGATGTGTGTTGACATCAATGACAAAGGGGGAGATTATTGGAGAGTTTTAAATGATGTCATAGTTATGTCATGAAGATGTTCATATGAGTGGATGAAGTGTTTAGATAGTCTAATCTATAATGACAAAGTGTGCAATGTGCTTGTCCTAGTATACTTGAAGTAGGCTTGGTTGATCTTTAGAGTTTGACTATTTAGAAATGATTAGGGATGAGTCTAAAGTATTGATATTGTGAAATAGGTATTATTATATGTTAATGGTGAATTTAATGCTTATGTGCATAATTTTAATTCATTTATTATTCTATAGTTTTCATCAAAACATTTTGGGTCCAACAATAGAAAATATGAGTAGGTAGTTTGATGACATCATAATTACCACATGTGGATGAGTCAAGAAGAGTTAGTCATATGGTTATGATCACATTGGTCCCAATTTTATATGATCCAAGTCTAAATTCATGTAATAAATCATATCCAAAGATATGTGTGTGCAAATTTGGGTTCCCAAGCATTTTGATAGTGTTTTCTATGTTCAAATAGAGTCGAGTAAGCAATTTAGTGACATCATATCTCGTAAGTATGAAATTTTCAAGATCAGCTTGATATATGGATAAATTTACCTATGAGAGAATATATTATGTGATAAATCTTAGGTCATGCAACTAAGGGAGACCAAATACATATGCAAGTGCAAAGTTGGGCTCCCATGTAGTTTGACAGTGTTTTCCCATAGCCAAATTTGTATGTGGCAAGAAAAGTTGAGTAGGCATTTTGATGTAGTCATATTTATCATGTGTGGAAGTCTCAAGAGAATTTTATGATATGGGTTTGTTTAGGTTTTTTCCTATTATATATTCACTAAATTTTATGTCATGTGATGAAGCGCATCAAAAGATATGCATGTGAAAAATTGTCCTTCTAAGTAGTTCTAGGCATTGTTTGCTCTATAATAGACAAATCTAAGTGAGAAAATTAATTGGATTATATCTCAAACATGTGAAGGTTTTAGGATATTATTAATACATAGTTGGATTCCTATTTTAAATTATAACATATGATCTAAATCTTAGATCATGTATCTAATCACAATCAAAGTTATTGAGGTTCAAAGTTGGCTTCTCAAATACATTGCAATGGTTCCCATACTCTGTCAATTTTTCACAAGGTAAAGTTCAAGAAACTATCAAGGAGATCAGTAGAGTGAGTTTACTCTAAAATTTTTGGAAGTAAAGAGATGGTAAGAAATGTTCAAAGTTTAACGTTGAGCAAAGGTAAAGGATAAGGATCTAATGGTTCATGTTTAATCATGTGATTAAGATCAATGACATGAGTGGAGTCAAAGTGGTCAACCTATTTAAAGTTTAACATCATTAAAGACCAATATCCTTAAAATAATATTTATAGTGAATTATTGATATAATCATCAAGGACACAAGATGATAGCAAAGTTTCTAAGGTTTAACTGTGATCATTGGAATTCGAATATTTGAATTTTGCAAAGGGAAAAACTAGTGCTCTATATTTTATCCATAACTTTTGATCCAAGATGAATTTGATTTTACTTTAAAAATAAAAGTTGAATAGGACTCAATGACATATCTAGTAAACCTAGTTATATAGTTTGAATTTTTTTACAATCAAAGATATTAAGATCCATAATTGACTATGTGTTTGACTATGTTCTACAATTAACCCAAGAAGGATATTTATGCTTGCTTTAATGATGTTTGGATGTTTTATGATGTCCTAGATATTGTTAAGTATTTTAGACTCCTTGAGAATGATTTTTATGGTCTTTAGAGGTCTAAACAATTAATATTTTGTATGAACAAAGGCTTAGAATTTGACTATTCATGATGTTCATGTGCACTAAGTATGTGTTTTAGCAGATTGATCATATGTAGATGTGAGAAAAGTTGATTGTGTTCATTTGAGGAAGTTTAATGAGTAATGTGGAGTGGACCTATGCATTTTTAAGTGTTATTATGTAGTTTTTTTTCTTTATGAAGTGATAAATGGTTAAATAGGCCTCCATGAGACTTATAAGAGCTACAAGGGCATAATTGAAAGGTGTAGTTGCTTAAGGGTGACCCGTCAATGCTATAACCAACCTATGAGGATTGTATTGAGATATGTTTTAATTTGAGAGAATATTTAAGGGTTAATTAAAGTCTAATGGCTAACCAATAATTTTTTTATCATGAAGACTCTATATATATATTGAAATCAAGAAGATGGTTTCTAGGCTTGTGTGAGAGTAGTTAGCATTGTAGCAAAGAAGAGAGGAGAGATAATGTGCCTAGAGGATGGTTTGATGAGTATAGTATATTAAGGAATATTTATATGAATTATAGGTCATATTTATTATGTCATAATAGTTCTCTTTTAGTTTGAGGATGAGTGAATAGGTTTAGGTTGATATCTAAAAAGATGTTTTGGATGCTTTGTGGATGAGCAAAGGATAGATGATGGTTGTGTGAGCTTGGTGGTTGATCTAAGAGGTAGATAAGAGTATGGTATATGTAGATTAACCCATGGTCATGTTATTGTTTTTTTTATAGATTTTTTTCATGTTTGGTGGTTATATATGAGCTAAGGAGTAGAATAATTCAAAATGTGGTTTTGGATGCATTGTAAGTATGTGAAGAAGGTTGTGTTATCAAATGTCTATCATTAGGTGTTGAAGACATAGACTCTAAGGTGGAGGTATTCATTTCAAAGGAGGGTATAAATTACTTGATCTTCCTTAGGGGTAGTTACTACTTATGAACTAGGTGTTTCATTAAAGGCCTTTGGTTAGGAGGTCTTGATCAAGGTTTTGGGTCAAAAGGACTTGACCAATAAGTGATCAAGAGGACTTGATCATCTTAGGGGTAGGTGCTCCTTGTGTAAAAAGTGTTTCACTAAATCTCTAGTTTACAATACCTTATAGTACAAGTAGTCCAAGTATTTGTAGGCTTGAGAGTGGGTTTTATTCCCCAAGAGGTTTTCCCACATGGTTGATGTGTTGTATGATCTTATTCATGATTTTTGTGAATGTGATATCATTATTATGTTGCTAGATCAAGTTGTTATATGATGGAATGTTTTTGAAATTGAACATGTATTATTATATACTGATTCATCCCCCCCCCCTCAGTAGCTACTTCCAAAAATTGGTATTAGATTAGGTACTTTGGAGGAAGTTTAATAGTTTGAAGGAGATCTTGAGTTGGTATAAAGATGGTTAAACAATTGAATCAAGAGAATAAATAGTGGAAGGATATGATCAAGGAAATTGAAGAGCATATAGGTACTTTGAATAAAGATGCCAAAGAGGATGAGAATGTTATCAATGATCTCAAGGTTAATCTTGTATATGCCAAGACAAGTTTGTATTTAAAAGAAAAGGACATCATGTTTAACAAAGAAAATTACCATAATAGTAGATAAGATGACAATGAGGAAGAATAAGTTGATCTAGAAGTTGAACTCATGAGTGTACTTGGTGAACTAAATGAGAAGAAGAAGAGGAATCATAAAATGAGGAATATGATCAAAGGCCTTGAAGCACAAGTCAGTTCTCTTAGGGGAAGTTTGTTAGACATGTCCAAAAAAGAATAAAAGAAGTATCAAGAATAGATCAAGTCTATTAAAGTGAAAGAATATAGATTGAAAGACATGGTGAAAAAGTTAAAAGAGGATGAAAAGAAGATCAATATTATTGAGGATCATTTAAGGACTACAAATGCAAATAATAAATCAAGAGAATATGATTACACTTAGATAAATATTGAGATGGGGTCCTTGAAGAGTCAGCATGAGACTTTTTTAATCAAGTTGAATAAAGTTGAAAAGAAGCATGAGAAGCCTAAGTATGTCAATGAGAATGCAAGATTTGAAAGAAATGCAAGAAATTATATTAGACAACCAAATGATATAAGGTATGCTAGTTTATTCCATGGTCATTTTTATACATGTAATAAGTATGGTTATAAAGATAAGGACTATATAAGGAAGTCAATCAAGAAAGAGTTATCATTGAGCCTTGGAAGAAGAAGAAATTGGTCTTGGAGAATTCATATTTCATATCAGTAAAGAGGTATGTTAAATGATATTGTTTGCTATAGTTACAATAAAGTAGGACATACTACCAAATTCGAAAAGAATAGTTTAAAGATGAACTCAAGTTTTAACAAGAAGAAAGATGCTCCTAAAAGTCACTCAATGGTATTAAGACAAAAGACTATGAAGTCTAATCATGACTAAGGTGGATTTATTGCTATAATAAACAAGGAATTGGATATGAAGAAGATATAGAATTTTTATTCTATCTAGATAGAAAAGGAAGATCACAATCATCATCACGTAAAATGTATGAATGATCTTGTTTATTTCAAATGTCATAAAGTTGGTCACATTGCTAGATATTGCAAGAATAGGATAAATGAGTTCTCAAAGAAAAATAAAGTGTATAGAGATCCTAATGTGAAATGAAGAGGTCACATGTGGGTTTGGAAACATAATTATTTCAAGAGATATTAGTTTGAAACCAAGGATGGTTTGTTTGCCATGGTAGACAAAAAATAAAATCAAAAGTTTATGTTGTCATCATGTATTGACAAGTTTGAAGTAAAGAATGAAGTTAAACATATATTAAAAATTATTTAGGTGATGAGGTAGGACTAAAATTCATATAAAGGTATGGATATATGGGAGTCTCCTAAGTTTTGGGACTTTTAGTCTCTCTATGTCAAAGGGGTGTCTCTATCTACGCTTCAAGGAGACACTTTTCAATCAGAAGAAGCTTGGTGGTTGTCAGATATTGTTTGATGAGAAGGTATGAAAATAAAGTGACTTTAAAATATATATTTTCATATTAATTTTTGGTATATGTCAAGTGAGCCTATAAGTTGAAGGCCTCTCTTCTAGGCCTTTATCCTAGATCTTGTTAATCCTATCAAAGGCTTTTTTAATAGTTGTGTATGTCATAGAAGTTCACAATGTTTTAAATATGTGGTCCCTCTATATAAGTATTGGTTTTTATTGTACAATATTTAAATACATTTTGAATATGTCATGATCTAGGTGAAACATGGAGTTAGGGGGAGTAACAAGTTCATGAGCTTGCTCTAGAGGTTTGTGAAGGAGCTATATTATAGGGTTAAAATGGGTGTTTCTAGGTGGCTTAATGAGATTGATTTAGTTTCAAGAATATTTTGGTGCTAAAAAATTTATATGCACTTATTTGTGATGTGTTCTAGTTTATTTTGTGTCATGTTGATCTTGTTTGTGCCTTTTGAAGTTTTTTATGTGCTTCCAGGTTTATCTATCTTGTTGTAGGATAAAATCCATGATATAAGAAGTCAAGGTTTCCAAATGTGTGGAAGATCAAATCTTGGAATAAAAATGTGTAATGGTAGTCTCCAATTGTGTAATAATTTTTAGATGTGGGTGTTGACCAGAAGGAGGTGTGTTGACTCTATTTGTTTTAAGATTCTAGGGTTTTGAGCTATACTAGAAAGGTGTTTTTGCTTATTATTTGAATTATGATGACTTTTAATAGGTTTAATGGCCCAAATGGGTTTTCAAATTAAGCTTCACAGAGATCTAAAGGTTTGTGGTTTTCAAATCATTCATGTTTTTTTTAAGATGGGGACCTAATTGGCTAGTAGGTTTGTGAAGGAAGTATGTTTCATATGATGAGATAGGTGATGTTAATTTGTTTGTTTGATGGGTTATATGATATTTATATATATATGAGTTTTTAGGATTTAATAGTGTATCAACTATAATTTATGGGCTCTACAAATTCTAGGTAGGACTATAAGGAGACTAGATATGCCTTATAATAAGAAGAGTGATTTTTGTTTAATTTATCCAAAATAGTAAGGCATGAGTGTTTAAAAGATATGTATTAGGTATTTTTAGAGATTTTTTCATATTTTTTGAGTGGCATGAAGCTTTGTCAGTCCTTGTGATAACTTGAGATAGAAGCCTATAAAGCCTGTATGGTTATTCTTCATGGTGTGTGGAGATCTGAAGATGCTTAGGAGGTAAAATTTCTCATAAATATTAGTTTGATTCACTCTCATATGTTTCTTGGTTATTTACATTAGGTTTTAGTACATTTTTGTGTCATTTATTCAATGGTTGTAGTGTTTGGTTGAAGAGAGTGTTGGCATGGATCAAGAAGAAATTGTCAAGACAAGAAGAGGTAGGATCAAGGTAAGGGGGAGTTTTTAATATCTTTATAAGATGGTTTTATCCTTTTGGTAGTATTTTAAATTCATAAAAATCATTTTTTTACCACTTTTTCATTGTGTGAAAGGGGGAGAAAGTGCATGTTGTGAGAGTGCTTAAAGAGAGAGAAGGAAGGTGAGTTGTATGATATGTGTTGACATCAATGACAAAGGGGGATATTATTGGAGAGTTTTAAATTATGTCATGGTTATTACATGAATTTTTTTATGTTTTTGAATGAATTTTATTGATATGCTAAGTGATAATGACAAATTATGCAATGTTCTTGTTCCATTATGGTTGAAGTAGGCTTGGTTGATCTTCAGAGTGTGACTATTTAGAGATGATTAGGGATGATTCTAAATTATTAAGATTAGGAAATATGTCATATTATAGGTAAATGATACATTTATTTATTGTGATAATAATTTTAATTCATCTAGTAGTCCATAGTTTTCATCTAGACATTTTGGGTCCAATGGTAGAAAATCTGAGTAGGCAGTTTGATTATGTCATAATTACCATGTGTGGATGAGTCGAGGGAAGTTGTTTATATGGTTGTGATCACATTAGTCCCAAGTTACTATTCTCAAATTATAAATTTATTTTATTAATTTCAACCAAATATGTGTGTGAAAATTTGTGCTCCCAAAAATTTTGATAGTGTTTTCTATGTTCAAATAAAGCCAAGTAAGTAATTTGGTGACATTGTATATTGTATGTATGAAAGTTTCAAGAGTAGATTGATAAATGGATGAATTTAATTATGATAAAATATATTATCTAATAAATATTATTTCACATGAATAATCATGAAAAAATATATGAAAGTTCAAAGGTGGGTTCCAAGGCACTTTGACAGTGTTTTCCCATAGCCAAATTTGCATGTGGCAAGAAACATTGAGTAGGCATTTTGATGTTGTCATATTTTTCACATGTGGAATATTTAGAATAATTTTACCATATGGGTTTTTTTATTTTTTTCTATTTTATATTCACTAAATTTTAGGTCATGTGATGAATATCATCAAAAGATATGCATGTGGAAAATTGGCCTTCCAGGCAATTCTAGGCATAGTTGGCTCTATGGCAAAAAAATCTGAGTGAGAAAATTAATGGAAATTTATATTGCACATGTGAATTTTTTATTATATTATTAATAAATTTTTGGATTCCTATTTTAAAGGAGAACATATGGTCCAAATCTTATATCATGTGTCTAAGCGTAGTAGAAGTTATTGAGGTTCAATGTTGGCTTCTTAGACAAATTACAATTGTTCCCATACTTTGTCAATTTTTCACAAGGTAAAGTTAAAGAAAATATCAATATTTAAAGATTTAATTTACTCCAATATTTTAGGAAGAAACAAGATGGTAATAAGTGTTTCAATTTTAATGTTGAGCAAAGGTAAAGGATAAGGATCTAATGGTTCATGTTTGATCGTGTGATTGAGATCGATGGCATGAGTGGAGTCAAAGTGGTCAACATATTAAAATTTTAACATCATTAAATACCAATATCCTTACAATAATATTTATGGTGAATTATTTATATAAGAATCGAGGACACGAGATGATAACAAAGTGTCTGAGGTTTAATTGTGACCATTGGGATTTGAATATTTGAATTTTGCAAATGGAAAAACTAGTGCTCTATATTTTAAAGTTGTATAAGACTCAAAGGCACATATATTAAACCTACATATATGGTCTGAAATTTTATACAATCAAATATATTGATCTTTAAAATTGACTATGTGTTTGACTATGTTCTACAAGTAACCTGAGAAGGATATTTGTGCTTGTTTTGATGAGTTCAGATGTTTTATGATGTCCTATCTATTGGAAATTATTTTGGAATCATTCTGTATGATTTGTATGGTCTTTATAGGTGTTACCAATCAATATTATATATGAACAAAGGCTTATAATTTGAATATGTTTGTTCATGATGTTCTTACACACCAAGTCAATGTTTGAGTAGATTGATCATATGCAAAGGTGAGCATAGTTGATTGTGATAATTTTAATAAGTTTAAGGGGTCATGTGTAATGAAATTATGTATTTTTAAGTGGTCCTATTTTATTATTTTGCTCAATAAATTGATAAATGGGTGAATAGGTCTTCCTAAGACCTATAAGAGATACAAGGACCTAATTGAAACGTGTAGCTACTTAAGGGTGACCCATAGATGATATGACCAACCTATCAGGATTGTATTGATATGTGTCTTAATTTGATATAATCATTAAGGGTTAAGTCAAGTCTAATGGCCAACCAAAAATTTGTTTATCATGAATACTCTTTATATAGTGAAATCAAGAAGATAATTTCTAGGCTTGTGTAAGAGTAGTGAGCATTAAATTGAAGAAGAAAGGAGAGATAATGTGACCAGTTGATGGTTTGATGAGAAGTGAATATTGAAGACTATGTATATGAATTTTAGGTAATATTTATGGTGTCATAATAGAGCTCTTGTATGTTGAGAATGAGTGAAGAGGTCTAGGTTTATCCAAAAGGATGTTTTGGATGTTTTGTTAATTAGTGAAGGATAGATGATGTTTGTGTGAGTTTGGTGGTTGATATGATAGATATATCAGAGTGTGGTCAATGTGTATGACCCCATGGTCATGTTATTATTATTATTATTATTATTATTATTATTATTATTATTATTATTATTATTATTATTATTATTATTATTATTATTATTATTATTATTATTATTATTATAGTATATATATATATATATATATATATATATATATATATATATATATATATGTATATATATATATATATATATATATATATATATATATATATATATATGTATATATATATATATGTATATATATATATATATATATGTATATATATATATGTATATATATTAGGTTTGGTGATTGTATATGAGATGAAGAGTGGAATTATCCAAAAGGTGGTTTTGGATGTATTGTAAGTGTGTGAAAAAGGTTGTGTGTATATATATTAGGTTTGGTGATTGTATATGAGATGAAGAGTGGAATTATCCAAAAGGTGGTTTTGGATGTATTGTAAGTGTGTGAAAAAGGTTGTGTTATCAGAGGTCCATCATCAAGTGTTGAATACATCAGTTCTAAGGTGGAGGTGTTCATTTTTAAGGAATTTCTAAAGGACTTGATCTTCCTAAGGGGTAGTTGTTCCTTGTGAATTAGGTGTTTCACTAAAGGCCTTTGGTTAGGAGGACTTGATCAAGGTTTTGGGTCAAAAGGACTTGACCAACATGTGGTTAGGAGGACTTGATAATCTTATGGGTAGGTACTCCTTATGGAATAGGTGTTTCACTAAATCCTGGTCAAAATGACTTGACCAAACTCTAGTTTTTAATACTTTATAAGACAAGTAGTCTAAGTGTTTGCAAGCTTGAGAGTGGGTTTTATTCCCCAAGAGGGTTTCCCATGTAGATGATGTGTTGTATGCTCTTGTTCATGATTTAGATGAAAGTGCTTTCATTTTTATTTGTCTAGATCAAGTTGATGTATGATGGAATGATTTTGAAATGAAATGTGCATTATTGTACACTGATTCACCCCCCCTTCTTAGTAGCTTCTCCCAACAATTTTTTACTTTACCCTCAACCTAATTAATGTTTATTTTAATTGAACCACACTTAAAATTAGAGGCCATTTTTAATATTCATCTTAGGGAAGATTGATAAGATCTTAAGATATAATAGATTTTGGATGTAAGATTGGTCTCTGTAGATGGTAGAATTTGTATGTTCTCAAAGTTGTACCTAATAGGCTACATAAGAGAGTCATAAAGTATAACTCATTCTCTAGGTTTTGTATATATCCCTAAAATAAGAGGTATGTATCCCATTATTTCTCCCCTTTGTAGGTGTGCACCAAAACCCCATCAATTTATTCTAATAAATATCATTGGGCATGTTTTTTATAAATACCATAGAAATATTTTAATTGAATGTTGGAGTAATATTTTTTATATTTTATGATATGAGGAGGTTTATTTTTATATTTAGGTCATATTGGTATATTAATTTGAATTTAAAAGACACAAGATGGTAGATTTGGTGTAGGGTATTTTTGGTGTACAAGTATTTTTTATGGTAGTTTTAGTATATTTTAATTTTGTTTCTTATTGATAAGGTTTTTGGATTTTTATACATTTTCCTTATGGTCAGGTGTTCACCTATAGTTTATTTTGGTTTTATTGGCCTATTATGATTTAATGAGTTTTTGGTCATAGCTTCCATCAATGTTTGTTATTAATATATATTTTATGGGTTGTATTTGGGTTGGTGATAGTTAGAAATGGATATGCTTCTATGAATTTTATGTTTGAAAAGTTATTAACATAGTGAGATTTGTTTCATTGTATTTTTTCCTTGATTTATTTCTCATTTGATGGATGTTTTATCAAAATGTTTTCCTACCATGAAATTATAGGCAATTATTTTGAGTTCTCAACATTTTTTGTGAGAATGTTCAACATTGGAATACCACCAATAAAAAAAATTTGGGTTGTACCATTGGGGAGATTTTTTTTGAAGATTGATGTTAGAAGTTCAAAGTAATGGCAATCTCTAATTGATATCTTTGATACTAAATGGTGAGTAGGTTAAGTGATTAATTCCCTAGCCTAGGTAATGGGATATATTTATCTTAGGATGATTGAGTTTAAATATGATTGTTTGTTATCTTGAAACTTTTCTTACTATACTTTTGAGGTTTCTAAAATTGTTTCATTGGGTAATATTGCATTTTGGCTTCCTCAAAAACTTTTTATAAGGAATTAGGGGAGAAATATTGTACCTTTTATTTTAATTTTGGTCCTAATTTTTATACAACAATCCTAAATCAAATTTATTTATTCATGTTATAATGTAATTTATGCTTTATTGATGAAATCAAGCATAGATTCATGTGTTATTCTTTTTTTATTGATTATATTTCCTAAAGTATTTTCATAAACATCGTGATATTTAAATTTTTTTAGTAGAGCATAAACTATATCTTTTAATTTGATAATTAAAGTAGGTGTAAGTTGATTATGCCATTATAAATCATTCATATTTATGGTATTTTCTTGGAGCTTGGTAACCATAATATAAATTGGATTTATAAATTGGTTCATATTTGAGGTGGGGTTAGTGGACCTATCATAGTTTATGGTGAGAGTAATTCATCCATTATCCATGAAGATAATATAAGGATATTTTTACTATATTTTTAAATGTTTGAAGCACTTTTTCTAGATTGTATGTTATGGGATAGGATTTCCATTAGCATCCATAAGGATAGGAAGAAAGGTGCACTTTTTATATTTCCATAAAATGATTTGTCATGCTTTATTTACAATTCTCATGAGTTTAGTTTTCATTTAATTTATTTGAATATAATTTATACCTTACATATGGTTTATTTTATATAAGACTTTAAGAAAAACTTTGATGGTGTCTATTGAAGTATTTTGCTAGGATTTACATTGGATGTACTATAATTCCTCACCATTAGAGGATTTACAAAGTATTTTAACTTAAATGGGTTGAGACTCATTTTTAAAACATTAATATATTACATTTTTAAGGATATAAATTCTTTAAAATTATAAAATAATATAAACTGGGGAAATGTGAATATGACATAACCAAAGGTGAGATAATATTTACATTAGGTTCACTAAAATGTATTGGGTATAAAATGGGACTTATAAAATATATTAAACCTATAAATAGGTTATAGGTATAATACTATTTTATATATAACACCACAAGACATTCTTCCTCAAATCAATCAAGGTTGTAGAAATGGGTTATGTGAAAAGGAGATTAAAATTGAACTATAAGGGAAACCTACACATGGAATCTCTATAGAGAAAGAGAGTGTAATAACTTACTCTATATAATCCTATAATGTTAAAATATATAAATATCCTATAAAAATAAAAAATATTAAAGAGCATACTAGATCTAACACACATACAAAAATTTAATCCACAAAGTTATCTAGGCTATAAATAAGGGCCGTGACAAAGAAACTTTTAATGGATTTGAAATTAGAATATACACAAATAATAACATGAATATAACATAAATATATCTAATGTGTCATTATATGTTTAATAAAGAGTTATAAGGGTAATTAAATTAAGTAAAATTGCATTAATTAATAATCATAAGGTAGCTAACATAAGGGTTGTATAAGTGTCATTAGACCATAACCATGAGATGTAAATAAATATCATGAAAATATATAAATTTATTAACAAACCTATTCAATATAATATTTTATAGACATAAAATTAACCAATCTAATATACCAACTAAGTATGTAAAATAAAGAGTTTGTGGTTAGGTATACTTATCTTGGGTTAACTTGTTAATGCATTAATCTCTTCGCTGGTTTGTAGAATTTTGAGAGAGATGGTTATAGGTGAATTTATGGTGAAAATAAGAATACCTAAGTATACCCAAGCTAAGGATTAAAAATACTAGGTGTACCTAGCTAGCTCAACTTCTCCCCTTGATATATTCAAGTCCTTATGCTAACTTTTCTTCCCTGTGTAAGCTCTTTAGCTGTAATTCCTATTCTTATTCCTAAAGATGGATTTTTGTGTGAAATAAGAGTGGATTGGATGAATATTATTTTTATAAAGGAAAATAAAAAATCCTATAAATATGGATCCAAACTTATAAGTGGAAATTTAAACCTATTTGACATCATTAACCCCACCAATGTCATAGAAAGATATCCAATAAAAATAGTACATTATCAACTAAATTGTGGAAACTACATAACATCACATATGGGGTTAATTATGTTATTTTAAGGTGTGAAATGGGGATAAATATAGGTATAAAAAATGTTTTAAATTTTAAATACAAGCAAATAATATTTCATGATATAATAAAGGTGTTAGTAAGAATAGATTATCATGACAAAGCCTCTCACAAAGTGCCACAAATCTACCCATCTTGATTAAAATGTACTCCTTGGGAAGTACACTTAGGTATATTAATGCAATAGCAACTCCTAAATATAAAGTATTTGTAATAAAAAATTAGGGTGTATGTATATGCCCCACCCAAATATCATCACACATCACAACAGTGTAACATGGCATGGTGCTTTAGGAAAAAATTTAGTACCAAATATATAATAATATAGTGTTGTGATAAATATTGATAAAAATTAAAGTAACATATATGCACCTTAGCTTAAATTTATCTAAATTAGATGCATGCACATACCTTACTCTTGATTGTGATAGACATAAAAGATGCTTATGGTAGACTTAATGATAAAATACTAGCACTAACGCAATGCAAGTGTAAATAGATGAGACTAGAAATAAAAGAATGAATCTCCAAAGGAAAATGGTAATAGGATGGGTCTAAATATCCATGAAGTAATGGTTATATTAGGTCCAAAATAACTAGTTAAAAATAATATAGGATAAGATGAAGGATGGGGTTGGATGGCTATGAGTTAAATAATAGATTATGTCTAGATGAACCAAAGGATAAATAGTGATATAATGGGACCAAATAGCAACAAGGTATAGGCTAGATTAATTTCAGATTAACTAAAATATAGAAAACTAAAAAAAACTCAAGATTCCAAACATAAATAAGAGGTGAATAAAAATAAATAAATATCTAACTAAGCATATAATGATATATTTATACTAAATAACTACAAGCAAAAGGCTAGATTAAGTCTGGATAACCCAAAATAGTAATATAATGGATCAAATAGTAACAAGGGAAAGACTAAATAAAGTTTGGATGACCCAGAATATAGATAACTAAAAAATATCAAGATTTCAAACTCAATTAAAAGGAATCAAAAAAATAAATTGATAGACAATCAAGCATCATAAATACCCATAGATGCATATACTACTCAAGATTAAATGACTCAAATGGAATCCCTATCTCAGTAAAACTCTTGAACCTTAATTATTTTGTGATGTTAACATGTCTGAAAGATATGAATAATAGGTATTAACTAAATAGGGGAGACTCGGAAACAAGTTTGTTTTTTTTAAGTGGAGATAATTAAGGGAAGGAAAACATGGTAGCCCCAAGGTAAATACATGGTCTTTACTAAAAATAGGACACTCTAATAAATTTTGAAAGACATATTTTTTGATGTCAAAAGGTTTAGGAACCCTACTTAGCTAGTCTAAAACTTAGGCTAAATAGTGAATTATATAGATTATCCTATGAATTATATTCAACAAAATTAAAGGTGTTTACATTTGCATAATGTGTTTCCCATTCCTCATGACCCCACTAGAGCCATCAACCAACTACTAGGGTTCATTATTAGCATGAAAATACAATCAACATAAATTATAAATATAATACATCATATCCCAATCTACTATTATATCGTAATCTAATGGACCTTTAGAATTATTATGAATCCAATTATAGAGTTTGAGCTTCAAATAGGATATGGAGTGTGATAAATATTTGATCACATATTTTATGTGATTTTAATTTTGAGATTTGATTTGTATTTTGATATTATGGCTAGTGAATTTTTTATATTATTATATTTTCCTCCTCTATAGATATTTAAAATTCCATTTAATGGTTTTTTAAGATGACGATACTTAGAGACTATACTAGCCACTAAAAAGGAGAACCTATAAACCAAGATGTTTAGACACTCCTATATTTACACCTTATAAAAGAGTGAGTTACTGAAACCAAAATTGATATGTCTAGTTAATATGTGTGAAAGTAATGGTAAGTATATTAGAATGATTGGGTGCTCAAGAAAATAATGTATAAATTTAATAATATAATGAAAGATAACTTTAATAGTTTTGTCATAATAAAGGGTAAAAATGTGTGGAGAGACATGTATATAGATTTTTTTAGTTGTGTCATAAAGAATATAACTTAATTTAGGAGACAAACTAGCAATCTAGACCATTTTAATGTCTTTCTATGAAACACTTACCTACAATTTGGAACATGAGAAAAAATAGATAGGTAACATAGGATGTGGGTGCTTGTAAGGAAGTCCTACTTAATTCCCAAAGGTTTTACAATGAAACTATTGAACTAGAAGCCTAGAGGCATGTAAAAATGGATAAATCTAAGAGACATGATAAATTAGGATGAATCCAAGATGTGTATTCATATGAGGGATACATCCAAGAAGCATAAATATGTTAAGAAGGATCCTAGAGGTGTAAAAAATCAAGGTTAAGAGATAATAAGTACAATAAAATATAGGGGGTGAATGTATAATAAAATGGATATATAAAGTAAGCTAAGATACAACGTATGAGATTTATAGATTTATTGAAAATCATTCTAACATGAAATATATACTCTACCCAAATGTAAAACTAAGTGAAATAAATGATAATCATGGACAAAATTAAAACCATCAATATCTCTCAAGCATGATACTTTGAAAAAAATTAAATGTTGGTAGGCGCATTGAAAACAGGTCCATTAGTTTGTAATAAATATTTACTTGGTAAAACTATGATGTCTCTAATAATTTTTAGGGTCCACTATTTTTTGGAATATTTACCTTTTTTATCATGGATGTAATCCAATTTTAATAGTATATCTCCAACATAAAATTTTCTTATTTTAACTTTCTTGTTGTGTTGTTTAGAAATGATTTTTTTACTCATGGATATGTTTGAGAGAAATCATGCATATTTCATCAAATTAATATAAATAATTAAGGTTGGATTAATATATTCCTTCATCATAAATAATTTCATTAAGATAAAAGTGAAATGAGGTAAATTCAACTTCTAAGGGTAAAATAACTTTGAAACCATAAATTATAGAGATTGGAGTTTCTCTTGCAATATGAATACTAGTGTTATACACCTAAAGAGAGAGATATAGTTTTATATTCCAATACATTTGGGAATATCAAATGGTTTCTTATAATAATTTTTGAATTGTTTTATTATTTTATTTAACTTGTTTGTTCTACTCAAGATGATTAGGTGTAGCTTTTTTTAACCTTCAATTTGGAGAAAAGTTTCTTCATACCCATGTTTTTGAAATTCCCACCATTTTCAAACATAATAGTGTGTGTGATTCTAAATAAACACATAATTTTATTAAGGATTAATTTTGAGATATCAATTTTAGTAACTTTATAAAGGACCTTTACATTAACCCCATTGGTAAATTACTTGGTATCCGTAATAATGAATGTGTGGCCATATTGAAAATGAGGTAACTTTCCAACGAGATATAATACAAACTAGAGAAGGGATGAGGTTTTTAAATTTTTTTAATTTTAATTGGATTGGGAATGAATTATATTTTCATGTAGTATTAAAGGGTTGTATTTCCTAGGAAATTTGATGGTACCTTTTTCTAGTGTTGACCAATAATAACATGTGTGTAATAATGTTTGGGTTTAAATGTGGCCATTATGATGTCCCTTTTAAATTCCTTCATGTGATTGAAAAATAAGATTTCCTATCTCATATTTATTAATATATAAAATCAAGGTTCCTTCAATGTTATGATAATATAATACAGTATGTATAATAATTCTCTTGAATGCTTATTTTTGAATTCTATTATTTTCATAATAATCAACCTCGGGAAGGTATGTTTGGTGTTTTATATGTTATACAATGTACTTATACCAAGGGATTTATATTTTGGTGATGGATTCAATGTGAAAAATAAGGGAATCATCCAAAATATTTTAGGTGAATAGAGATTTCCACATGTGAGTAATGAATTTATTTTCATATAACTCCATAGGAAAATGAAAAATGGAAGTTGAGAACACAACATAATCAATAATAGTGTTTTGTTCTCTTTTGATTGACTTGATATTGAAAGATGTGAAATTTTTTTAGTATTAGTGGAAAATCATAATACTTTTTGAGGTTTTCACTATTATAATGATAATATTTTTTAACTTATTTATTAAAAAATTGGAATCACCTAAATCATGTAAGTAATCTATGTCCAGATTGATAGTGGTTTTCATCCCAATAATGAGATATTCTTACTCATCCATGTTATATGTGACATAAAAGTTAAGTTGAAATCATAGTAACAAAATAATTAGAGAGTAAACATATTACTACAACTTCTTATAGACACTTGGCTTTGTCCAAGTGGAGGGTACAATTATCCTCATGCAATTTGATGGTAACCTATTTTTATTCTTATTTTTTAGTTTTCTTAGTATTATAGGTTAAGTCATATTTCACTTTATGTGATGGATTGAGACTTTAGATCACCCTGAAAGTTATTAAAATTATCTTTGAAAGATATATATTTATTTACATCTATGGTGAGGATTATGTCTCTATTAATAAGGGGATATTTAATGTGCCTTATGGTAGGAATGGGTGCAGAGGATAATTGATTGGTGATCACATTACCCTTGATTTAATTTTGAGTGATAATGTTTAGATTAAATTCCATGAGGACTCACATTAACTTACCAATATAATCATTGGGAAAGAATGTATTACAGAATAAATGGTGAAGAGGATTTTTATGGATTATGACATAGGTTTTTTGATAGAGCATGCATTGTTGGGGCTTGTTAGTGAAAAAATAAATAGTAACACTGTCATGCTCGAATTTATTATGATGGGTCTTGTATTTGATCAATTATTGGCTAATATAGTTTATGGCATACTCTTTAATAGATTCATATGTATTCTCAAGCATTTCCCCAACCAAAATTAAGGTGGAAGATTTGTATAATATTAAATATATTTTGGAGACACTAGTTATAGGGTAGGTGGTTTTAATAAAATATTCTTCTTTTTATAAAATATATGTTAGAAAACATCATTACACTCAAGTTTGAAATATTTATTTATAATGGATATTATTCAGAAAGTTCAATATGAAATTATGGGGATGAACCTCCAAATTCCCCAAAGATTCTAAAGAAATGTAAAAACTTCAGGGATGATTGTTGACTTAGGTGTGCTAATAGTTTATTTGATCATGAAAGGATCCATGTCAATCCCTCTCTTGTATAACATGAACCCTAAAATATTTTTGACAATGACTCAAATGAATCCAAAAACACACTTATTAGTTTTGAGTTTCATCTTGTATTTTCATAGATGCTCAAATATGATTCTTAAGTCATGAGGATCCTTCTTGAGAAGCTTATATTTTAAAAATAGGTCAACTAAGTAAGATTGGAAGATTGTGTGTATAGTTTCATGAAAAAAATGTGTCATGGCATATCAGTTAATTTCTCAACATTTTTAAGACCAATGGGAATATTAATATTAACATGCCCCACTTAATAATAATTAATGTTTTGTGTTGATATTTAAAAGCAAATTAAATTTTTATTATATCTAGAGGAACCATCCATGAGGTAAAGCATCTCATGGTATTTTAATTAAAAAATGGAACCAATGGAAGGTATTAGAAAATTTTACTTTTGGCATGATATTTTGATAAAGATAAAAGGATGGTTTTGAAAGGGTCCCTTCTCTTGTATAAGGAGATATAAAAAAGGCCTAAAAAAATCTTACCAAAACACAATAAGCTAACTAGCAGTAAAAACTAAAAAAAAATATCAACAAAAAAGAAACAACATGAAATAAACATGATAGATGGACACTACAATAAAAATATATCCAATATCAGTATTATTCACCCAAATTTATTTGGACCACATCCCATTCTTCTCCCATGTTGGTGATGATTATCTCCACATCATCTAACCAAATCATCCCCACCTCTAAACTCTTGTATTTATATTTAATTTTTTTCCTCTTAATTATTCTTAAACCACTTTGATCCTCTTTCCTATTATTAGAAACATTTTTAATCAAATTTATTTTAAAAATAAAAAACAAATATGGTTGATATTCATATCCACACAATGTGTTGGAGCTCCTTTTTGATATTTAACTAATCTTTTTCCTTTTTTTTAACATTTTCCTTCAATTGTACCATTTCATAAGGAATACCATCCAATAACCATTTCACTCTTTGGGTTTTTATCTTGAAGTTTAAACCCATTGATTTGATTTGAATTTATTTGATTAAATCCTTAAGATTCTCATTTTCTTTCATTGTCTAATTGATAATGCTTTTGTGAATACCAACATCTTTCACCAACGAATTCACCTTGTCCTAATTAGAAACCTCTAAAACATCAAATCTCTCTTTTTCCCTTTTAAATATTCCTTATCTTGAATACCTACAATATCATCTAAAAACTTATGCTCTTGATATGGATTTTAAACCTATAATTGCTCCCTAACTTTAGTATCTTCACTATTAAAATTTTTGCTCAGCATTACATAATTAAGAGAATATGAATGGGTATTATCATTTTTAGACACAAAGTCACCCACAACATGGGATTATTCACATTGAGTGGGTTTATAAGTCTCCAAATTTATAATTATGATATGATGATTTTGGGTTTCTTATAATTTTTATCCATATAACCTCCCTCTAATGCCTCCTTTTTAGCTAAACTCTCACCCTTACTAGATTCCACAATCCTAATATGTGGTGAGGGCCCAATATCTAGATCCTTGGCATCATGGTATAGTAAATTAATCAAGGTTGATAAATTAGGATGGAAAATTTATGAAGTCACACTTGAAATATTGAGTCCTCCAAAGACAAAAACAAGAATAAATTAATGCATATCAATAACTTATGATGAAATTTATTGAGTAAATAAAATTTATAGGATAAATATACCTTTAAATTCCCATACAAGGTGATTTACATCTTAATCTAGTGAATTACATCATTATATGGGGTTGGAATTCTTAACTACTAGACTTGCACCCTTATGAAGGTAGTTTTAGGCCTTCACAATCTAAAATAACATGGAGACAATCCTAGCATATGGGTTACCTAATAGGTGGATTTAATATCTATATTATAATGGATATCTCCCCTTGATGTATCAGTTAGAATCCTTACTCTACACTACTATCTTGCAAGGGAAAAGGGAAGAAGGCAAATTGAAAGGAAAACCTATCTAACTAGGGTGATACACCAAAATGTGACCTCTACTTGTGTAATATTCACTAAAAGGATGAATAATAACATAAAATTGGTTTCAATTATCAAATTAGATTCCTCCAACATCAATTTTTCACATAAAGGCTTAGCTTGATGCATGATCTAAGGTAGCAAGTCAATAGGTCTCTCAAAGACACTAAAGAAATCTCACACTTGCCAAACATAAAAGATGATTAAAGAAAACTATGAAACATGTAAATAATATATAACACATAAAAATAGGTAAATATTAAGGAAAATATGATATAAATCATGAACTATCACTATCGTCTATCAACAAACCATGAAAATTCAGTAAACTGAGCTTTGAGGAGGCATGAATTCTATTTTATTCATTCAAAATAGGAAAGTACATGTGTTTTATGAGCATGGACTTAAAAAAAATTATGTTAAGTATCATTTAAAATTAAAAACATTGGCTTACATATAGTGATAATGAGAGAGAGGAGAGAGAGAAAGACAAGGGCCCCTAAAATTAGGAAATATGACCTTGATTTTATCTTTCTCTAAATTGATACGTAGTATTCTTTGATTATTTTTCATCCACATTTGGAAAATGGTGTATAGGTTAATTTTTAGACATATATTTAATTTTTAAGGAGTCTTAATCATTCATTTTTTGTCTTTAAACAACACAACCTCCTAAATCTTTGTTTGCACACCCTTATATCCTTGGTCAAGAAGTCATTTCCTTGAAAATAGGCCTTGATCCTTGAGAGTAGGTAATCATAACGTGATAAAGTATTTATTTTAAAACTTATTTAATAAATTAATTATATTTTCTCACCTTTATTGGGTTGTTATAAGGTTTTTGAATGCAAGTTTGACTCCTTCAACACACTAGGCATTGGAAAGAGAGAATATGTTGTTAGGAGTCTTTAAGACTTATTCCAACTTTGAAACCTTATTATAACCACTTAATTACTATATAAAACTTTTTATTAGCATGTAAGGTGATGAGGAACCTTTAAAATCTTATTGAATAGCTCTATGCATCAATTTGGGTGTTTTGACTACATAGTTCCTTCACAAGCAAAGAAGCTTATGAGAGAAAAACTTGGACCAAGAAAAATTCCACCATGGATGGATTATAAGACTGAAATCAGACCTGAAACAAGGAATTTTTAACCATAAATTATCCCAAAATATTTAATTTTTCTCATTTAGCATGTTTTAGCACCCCTTCCTTATGCCCTAAAACCTGAAAAGCTCCTTGTCCAAAAGATTGTACAAACCAACTTGGAAACCTAGGCACAATTTTTAATACCCACTATCCCCTTAAAGTTTCACACAAAATTTAATGATCATAATCCATTTGTAATTACTCATTTTCCTTCATTTTCTTCACCAATTAGGCTTAATTAGGCCTTCTAGGCATAGAAAGAAAAAATTGGCCCAAATGACTACCCAAAAATATGAAACTAGACAAAAGAGTTTGATTCACTTTACCTATGATAATACCATCCTCCAAGCCAAATTTAGGGTCATGAGACCTTGTAGAAGTATGAAAACCATGCAACCACCGTGCTACCTAGTCCCATTTTGAGCATGTTTGGGATTGCCTTACAAAATGAGCCTAATTTGGCCACTTATATAATCTCCCATGAAAATTTTTTGAATTTAGTATCTATAAAAACTCCTATAGGACCTCATCCAATTATTGTTAAGTTCCCCTCTTCTCATAACATGTAAAAAACACCAATAATCATAAAAAATAAGGTATTTGGAGAAATCCATAAAAGTGACATTAGAAAAAAAACATTTGGATAACCTACTTGGACCCTCAACAAAATCCAAGATTTTTAAATGTCAAAAATTTGGTGTTATATGTGTATTTGAAGCCTTTTTTACATGATTGGTCACTATCAGGATTATAGAAGGGTTTAAGACCTATTTGGGGTCTTAACAATTGTTCATAAATATGGGATATCCAACTGACCTCCTTCTACTTGTAAAAAAATTTTGACTAACCTCCTTAACTAGCCCAAATGGCTCATTCCCCATGCTAAGTTTGAGAGATGGTACAAGCATCTAATGTTGTTCTTTAGGTGGTTTGCTTAGCATTCTTCAAGCTTGAGAGAGGTCAATTTTGAGTTTTGGGTCCTAGAACTTTACCTCATTGTTGGTATAGGTTCATTCACCTCTCAAAAAAAAAACCCAAATTATTCTACATTCTATATAAGTCTTCATCACTTATATATATACTCAAGGTACACTAGTCAAGGTACTTGGGGTTATGTGCTTGTCACTCTCATGTTAGCCCTCAAAGGTTTTTGAGTTAAAACCTGAGTGTTGATGTCACCTAGAAGTGTGTTTAGACCCTTACCATGAATTTTAGTTTCCTCAAGGACTCTTCATGAATATTTTCATGTTTTATTTATACCTTTGAGTTCAAGTAGATTCCTTGGTCTCAAGACTACCCTTTACCAATAGAATGGGCAAGGTCTGAGACAAAATAATGGGTATATTTTCTATTATTACATACTTAAGGTGATTATGAAAATATTTTTAAACTCATAAACATAATTCTTACCAATTATTAAGGTGTTTTTGTGCCCATAAAACCTTTAAAACACCAAATTCTCCCATAACTAATTGTAGGCATGTGACTGTGTTAAGGTAAGGAAGCTCATTTTGGGTTTAAGACCTCAAAAGTCACCTCACCTATAAATGAAGCTTTAAAATGTGTCCAAAATTATTTATGAAATTTATTCATGATGATTCTTTATATGCATGACCTCTCAAATGGATCTAAGACACTGAACTCCATAATAGAGGGTTTGAATGCACAATAAGCCTGATGACCCTAGAGCCTCATGTATAGAGATTATATCTCTAATTAATAAATGAAAACTTTTATGGAGGTATTTATATGTTATTTTCATCCCCTTTTACCATTATTCCTTCAAATTCTAGTGTAACAAACATGTCCTTCTTTCCTTTACCTATGAGTGAGACTGTAGGTCTATTAAGACTATGTTAGTTGATTATATTCTATCTTTTAAAACATAATTTTCCATAATAACCTTTATTAAATGGGATTTTTTCCATTCATTTAACCTCCCTCAGGGCTATTTCAACTTCATTTCTAACATTCTTCATCCAATTCATAATCCCCATCTACAATTTCTTTCATGTTCTTGATTGTGTGAAGGTATAATCTAGTTGTAGATGCACTTTGGCTATCTCATTTGGGTTTAGGACCTCATCACTAAAATATTAACCTTTTAAATTTTCCATTAAATTTTTTAAGCATCCATCTATTTTCAAACCCTTCATACTCCTCTACCAACACTTTCTTTTAATGGACCAGTTTGTGCTTATTTTTACTTGTAGTTACCTTAAGAGAATCTTGACTATATTCTTTGGGTGTAGGTCTCAATCTCCCAAAAATATCCCTCTTAATATAATTTTAACTAGTTTTTAATCTAAATCATTTAAAATATCTTTCAAATGTACTTTTTCTCTTCATTAGCTCAATATTATGGTATCCTCCATTATAGCCTATGGGTTCTTTTTTAGGGTTATTGACTATACTACTAGTTTTGAAGACTGAGTTCATGACCTTCAAAAGACACTTTAAATGGATAAATATTTCATTCATTTAACCTCAAAAATC
Source organism: Torreya grandis (assembly GCA_037957365.1). Lineage (NCBI taxonomy): Eukaryota > Viridiplantae > Streptophyta > Pinopsida > Cupressales > Taxaceae > Torreya > Torreya grandis. The sequence continues at coordinate 1,781,391 of JARHVA010002190.1, read as the reverse complement.
TTAAACCTCATCTCTTCATCTCATCTATGATCCATATTATGAACCTTGCCAATAATCTCACCATGTCCTTGTTGGTTGTATGTAGGTTAAATTGACTATAGTTTGTATGGTTGTAAGTGAATATTGGGAATTTTTTACCTTAAAATTATCTTCAAGACGTTATATATAAATTAATAATCCCATAATTAACTTATTTATCAACCAAATTTCCAATCATATGTTTCATATTTATGTTGTTGACCTATAGAGCTTAGTATGGCTCAGTTAGCTAGTTATAGATGGTCTTTCTTAGCATTAGGATTATGTTCTTGATTTTAAGACCTCACTCTTAATACCAATTATCACCTCCATATTCTATGAAGTTATTTGAGGATTTAAATTATGTTTCAAAACATATCTCAAACACACCCCTACCCTTGACATGAAGTTTAAGGTCTATTATTACTAGGGGCAACCTGTGGGTGCCTATAAAGGTATTAAGACTATGTGTTATGATTGCATTCCTAGGGTTTGAGACCTTAAAATCACACCTATAACATATAATTTTATTTATATATCATGTACTTATATTCAATCTTGATCAAATTTAAAACACCTTTCATATACCTACTATGTCCCTTACCTCGCCTTCAAATAGTGTTTGAGCCAAAAAAGGATGGCTATAGGTGGACCTTAAGTTTGTTGAATGTTTGTAGGTGATTTTAGATCTCATATGACCTAAATAATTATTCAAGGGCTTGTGAAATTTTTTAATGTCTCTTATTAGGTTTAATATTCCCTTCAAACACTTTGACTCTTTCTTTGGGATTGAGAGATGACTATGCTTATGATCTATAGGTGCCTCTTTGCCATCTTAACTTTGTTAGGGTTTAGAAACGTCATTCTACTACTCATATATCCCTCAATGTTATTTAAATTTTCTTCATGTACTTAATTTAAGTTATAATATAGTTCAAATCAACTTTAAAACACACCCTACCATTCTCTTTAGTTATGCAACAAAGTTTTCCCTCAAATAGGCTTTTAGCTTACTTCTAGGGTACTAAGTATAGAATTTTTTAAACTTACATTTATAATAATATACTTATTATTTATTTTGAAATTGTATTAAATTAAATTTGAGTTTAAAAACACCCTTAAAATATGCTATGCCTCTTACTCAGGTTTAAAAAATGTCTAGTCTCTCAAACAGGCTTGTAGGGTATTAATTGTGTGTAGAGTGTTTTTGATCTTAAACCTAGTCTTTCCACTTGTCCAAATGCTTGAATGATCCAAATAATTGAAAATGGTTGATGTCATTACCTAAAAGTTCTATCACAAATTTATGTCACTTTCAAATCATTTTTCAAGACTATAGATCATCTAACATCATATCACCTTCAGTTCACTTGACTAGTTTTTGTACGAACTATAAGTATAGTCAATCCAGGTATATGTTCTATGCATTGAGAATCAGAGCCTCAAATCCATTAGATACACTTGGTGATATAAATTATTTATTCAAGTATATTTTAATGTGTTAATATATATATATATATATATATATATATATATATATATATATATATATATATATATATCAATCCTATCCATGAGTAGTGAACATCTTCCATACACTCTAACGTCCATACAACATGCATATTAAGGAAACAACTATGAATTTTAGTGGAGAGTGTGTTTATGATCTCTTATATTTAACCTTATACACTTATGATGATATAATATAATATAAAAATAATTCACCATGATTTATCACTAGAATTTAAGCCCAAATTTATAGTCAAACCTTCACTGGATTGTTTAAACACAACTATGTTCCTGATTCAACAATTTTGGGAATATTGGGGTTTTATTCCTAATTTAGTTAAAGGGTATAGATTGATAAATCAATATATAATATGTGGTAAATAATATACTATTTTTTGAGATTTATTATAAATTAGATATTTTATAAAAATATTAATAATATGGAAAAAATAAGACTTAGCTTAAACTGTGTTGATCCGACTAAGACAAAGGTTGATATTGACTATGCAAGACTAGGAGACTATCACAAAATGAGATATAAACTTCATTTTATAATTGGATATGAGTGTCAGAACTAGATAGGAGTGGCACTAGTGTTATATTCCACCTATACCATTATTTTCCTAAATATTTGATCTTTTTGGGTTTTGTTTGATAGGTATGTGTGACCCTATCTCTAAAGTTTTGGTAGTTGAAAGTCTATAGATCTCACTGTAGAGAAAATTTTCTCTTCAAAACCCTATCTTCCATTATACTTTGACCAATTTAAAATAAGAGGAGGGGTTAGTGTGTGTAAGATTCGTTAGATGTGGATCCACACCCCTTGTGTGGGTACATTACCTACATACCAATACTCCAAAGAGGGATCAAGCCATATGTAGTTCTCCCTTTGAAAGTTCTTGGTGAAATTGTCATATGAGAATGTAAGGAAATGATAAATTAGGTTTGTTTGAGATGACTAGGGACTGGTTTAAGGATTCAAATAATATATAAATAGTATTGGATGGCTATATTTAGAGAATAGGAAAATGTGTTTGAGTAATCTTGCTTGTATTCTTGCTTGCTTTGTGATATTTGCCAGCCCTTTCCAAATGACATTTAAATGGGATTTTACAAAGATATATTGGTCATGGATTGAATTTGGTCACATTAATATGATAAGGATAATGATGGGAAAATAGAAATAATTAACCATTGGAACTAGAAATTATCTTGGATAATAGTGCTAAAAATAGATAGGAGTGGCATTGGTTCTATAGTCTTAGTGCGGTGTTATTATCCTGAGTAGATAGGACCCAAGGGGATGGCTTGGTCATGAAAAGAGAGTCCTAGCTTAGCTGAGATCAAGTTTTTAAGGCTACGAATGACTGGGAATTAGTGAAAATAATCCTAAGAGGGTTATGAGAGAAAACAAGAGGGACCTATGGGTTGGGTATTATTAGCCATGCTTAAGTTACCAATTTTTGTATTTTATATGACTACATTTGTCCCCCCCTTTATTCTAGTGATGTAACAAAGTGAAATACTAGGATAAAGAAAAAATAGAAAGTGTACCTGAACTTACTTATAAGGGTGAAGCTCATGAAGCTTGTGTGATGCTAGGTGTGCATAGGGAGCGTACGTTGTGAAGGGCAACTCTACAAAAGAAAAAAAAGAGTAGATCACTTCTTATTAGATAAATTATATCTAAAATAAGAACATACAAATTTAGGTAAGAAAGAGGAAGAGAAAGGAATGAATACACCTCATCGGGTACATAGACCAATACAAAACCTATTGTGATGTTAAGTAATGTTGTGTAATGTTGGATGATGTTATACCAAGAGTAATATTATGAACAAAGTTGAGTGCTAAATTCCCTAAAAAGTGGCTCAAGAATAAAAAGGCTATCCTTTTGTCTCCATCATTGCTTACTAAGTGAAGCTAGGTGGTTTTGCATGTGTTGATCAATGTTTGGACTATGTGTCCAATCCCTTTGAATAGGTGGCTCAAGAATACAAAGGATAGTTAGACATTTGGCTCGATCATTCCCCCTAAAGTGAAGCTATGAACTGATACTGATATGAAATATATGTCATATGAGATGGCTCCTAAATCTTATTAATGTAATGTTATCTAACAATGTTGGAATGGATAGTTGAATGTATGCTAGAAACTAGGCCACTCTTGGCCACTCCAAAAGATGGAGATTAGGTTTATATGAAATCCACTCTGAAAATAAGAATCTAGCTTATGTGGAAGCCACTTGATAATGTGGAGGGTAGACTTGTATGAAATCCACTCCAAAATGATGCCAACCACTTGTAGATGGAATAAGGCACATAACTACTTAGAATTCCTAGATAATATTAAACTCAAAAAGAAAGAAAAAAAATGTGTCATGCACATTGTCCCCATTCACTGGTGTTTGAAACATGGATTTTTATTTGGAAGTTATACCAACTATCATATCTAAAAATAGAAGTAAGATCCATCATGCCATGCATGATGTCCCCTATCTATGGATTCTCTAAGCAAAATGTGTACAAAAACTATTGATTTTGAAGTAGTCTAGCTATGCAAATCTATAGTTGAACCTACTCTTTTACCTACTTCTATAAATTCTAGTTTTTTTGTTGTTTGGATAGGAAAACTAGAAATTAATAGTAACACCACTTACACTGTAGTCCAATCTCAACATTATTGTCCTGGGCCAAATTTGATGATTGTTCTAGATTTTTGACTATCTATCTGGTTTGTTTTGACTGGTTTGATGTCTGGTTACTATATTGAGTGTTGTAAAATTGGATTTTTTAATTTATAAGAGCTATGATCTCTATGATAAAACCCCTATTTATTTCTCCTTTTTTTGAGGGTAGGAATGGAGACTTTGCAATGAATTCCCTCATAAGAAAGAGCCCTATAAGTGTGTTATGCTAAAAAATGTATGATATAGCAATGATAATTGACAAGATATCTTAATATATATCATGGTTTATATTGAGAGATTGTTAGATCAATAGGGGTATGCCTAAATAGATATAACAATGTAAAAGCATGTGTAATGTACTTAACTAGAAATGATAGTCTAGTTAATTGTTAGTTGTTAGTTGGAGGGATAGAGCATGATGTCCATCATAGCATCCAAGAAAGTAAGATTAATGTATGATATGGATCATGGAATTATAAATGATGAGAAGAAAACAAGTAACAATCACACAAGGTAAGAATAAAAAATCATACAAGAGTGGCCAAGGGGCCAAGAAAACAAGGTACATGGTCACATGTCACTCAAACTAGAAAGCAAACATAATGTCATGTTCAAATGCCACATACACATATAGTTGAAACAAGCAAGTTGGCATGAAATCCATAATCACATAGAAGAGTACATGCAAGGGATATTGGTAAATGTCTAAAATCATGCACATGAATATAACCAAAGGACATTGGAAAATGTCCTAAGGCACACATAATACATAAAATCAAAGGACATTGGCAAATATCGTAAAGCACATATTGGAGACAAAATAGGAATTGATAAATGCAATCATATATAGCTACACAAAGCAAGAAAGGAAAGCATGTAATAAATATAAATACAATCATATCTAACTAATCAAATCAAAAGGGAAAGTATGAAAGACATTTTATTACAAGACTATGTATATGATAGTAAATACACAAGTGTTATATACTAGTGAGTGTTGATAGAGTAATTTGTGTAAGCTAGTAAGTAATGCACATCAACATGATAACTAGAGTGTGTGGTGTAGAAATAACATAACCTAGATTATGTAGTCATATAGAAGATGCCCCAAGTGGGTATGTATATCAATGTTTATCTTGATGTATAAGTAGTATGCCCCCCTCAATGGGTAGAGTGAAGCAATCAAATATCTAGATGTCACTACGCACACTCAAAGGAGATCAAGTGAAGCATGGTAATGTAGATAAATCAACAAACAATAGCATAGAATAGAAAATGTAAGTCTAGCATGATAGTAAAAATGTAAATCATGAATGATGCATACAATCAAAAAAAAATTGGTGTTTTTTGGATTATTTTATGTTTTTATATTTTGAGCTATGTAAAATCAATCATAGGGAAATTATGTACAAGGAATTGAAGAGAAACTATGTACAACTAAGCTGGGAAGGAATGATATTAACCGATGAGTCTCATGGAAGACTCCCTATCATGGTGTCCTATACCAAACAAAGGAATCATGCATGATTTTGAAGCATGAGGGAATTGATGAGAATATGATTGAATATTTAGATGCATAGTCTGTATTTTTGAAATACTAATAACTTATATTTTTCCACTCCTCATTATCATCTTGATTTTGAACTAATGGAGTGTCAGTGTTGACTTTTATTATATCTGGATCTTTTCCTTTGATAAATTATGTTTGTGAATTATTTGTCTTGGGATGTTCAATAAGTACCAAACCTTTGTGACAAACATTATCAACTACTAGAGTAGGAGTAGTGATGCCTTGAGCATGCTTACCCAATCCTTGACCCTAAATTCAAACTGTTGTAGATATTTTTGACCAAATCCATATTGCTTTGATAGTTGAGCTTCATTTTAGAGAGGTATATTTGCATCTTTTTTGTGCTTTACCTATGCTTATGTACTATTTTATGCTATAATTTTTATTTTTGATCCTTTTGTTGTTCTAAGATATGCTTTGGTAACCACTTTTGTATTGTTTCTAAATTTGACCCTTTGTGAATGTGTTCCTATGTCATCATGGACTACTTGACTAATATACCTTGTATAGGGTCCTCATTAGTAATTATATGTTGTATATGTTTATTCAATGCTAAACATGAATCTATGTGATGACCATGCATTGTATGATATGCACAATAATATCTAGATATTCTCACTGGATGTAGAGGAGATAGTTTGATCAACTTAGATTTAATCATTTCCCTTAGTAACTCACTTAAACTCTTATTTGATATTTGAATGATTTTTGAATCACTAGTTGTAGAGTTACTTTTTTATGATTTCTTATTTTGATATGTAACATTGCTTTCAACCAATTTACTAGATGAAGGTACATAGATATGATTGGCACTAGGGTGCTTTTGAGGATTTTACATTATGATCTGATTTTCCAATGTTGTGATCTTTTCATGTAATATCTTATTCTACATGTGTAAATTTTAAAGTAACTTGATCATACTGGTGATTTGATCCCTTAGAGTCTTACAAGTGCAAACCCTAGTTGCTTTCAATTGAACATGTAAGCACATATGTTGAAGATGGTTTGAAGAAGCTATAGGCTGGATGTATGCATTAGTAACAATAGTATAGGCTGCCTCACCTTTTGGAGGGGTGATAGTATGGACTTGGTTAGAGGGAAAGTAGCTATCACCCTCTTGAGGGAGAGGAGGAGACGGGATTTCTTTCTCTACATGAAATATGACATTGAAACAATATTAGCCAAGAAGGCATATACATCTAGGTAGAAACCATGTATATGGGATAAAATGCATGTAAGTAGAGTTTTAAATTATATATCAATATGATTATAGAGAACATTACACATGAGAGATATCAAACAAGGGATGGAGAATATTGAACTATGTATTGATGCATAAAGAATTTTGACATGTGTTATGATATGTCTAATATGTTTAGCAAGATAAACTTGGAAATTTTTCCATATGAAAAATAGAGAGAAAATGGTAGAGAGTATGAAATTGTGCATGAATGTATATAAAATTTTGACATTAATCATAACATTTCTAACATATTTAGGATGATAAACTTTTAAAAAATTCCATATGAATGAGAGAGAGTATGCAAAAGGAATATTGAAATATTATGCATTTTTAACAATGAATTTTGTAATATCATCCCTTGCTATAAAAAGTAAGCATGAAATGCAAAGAATGAAGATTTTTACTAGCATATGGTAAACTTCACCATTCATGTACATGATAGGACCAATGATGGTTTCCTTATTTTTTGCAATAAATGCAAGAAATAATTATAGATAAGTGAAACCCATTTTTGAAATCTAATTTTAGAATGTAAGGTGATATCTCACAAGCAATAGGACCTAGTGTATGCAACTAGGGTTTTGATAATGATATTTTTTCAAAATAATATGTATTTTGAAAATGAAATTGGATTTTTGATTTAAATATGTAATTAAAATTTTATAAAATTATTGGAAAATGATTGATTGAATAGGACCTAGTATGTGTAACTAGGGATTTGAAAAAAATAATTTTTTTGAAATAACTATTGACTTTTTAATTTTGAATTTTGAAGGTATTTTTTTATTTTAATATGCTAGAAAAAAGTTAGAAAATTTTTGGAAAATTACTAGAAAAATATTGGGACCTAGTATGGGTAACTAAGGTATGAAAGAAAATTATTCTAAAATTTACTACTAAATTTTAAAATTTGAAATGAATTTTTGATTTAAATATTAAAATAAAAAATCAAAAATATTAGGAATTTTGCCCTAGGGTTTTTAGGGTTTTTGTGTGTAAGTGAATTAAGTCAAGTTCACCAAATGATTTAATAATTTTAGGAATATTGGGATTTTATTCCTAATTTAGTTAAAGGGTCTGGATTGATAAATTAGTAAATAATATGTGGTAAATAAGTTACTAATTTATAAAATTTATTGGCAATTAGAGATTTTATAAAATAGTAATAAGAGGGAGAAAATAAGACTTAGCTTAAATTATGTTGATCTGATTGAGACAAATGTTGATATTGACTGTGCAAGACTAGGAGACTATCACAAACTAAGATCTAAACTTTATTTTTTGATTGGATAGGAGTGCCAGAACTAGATAGGAGTGGCATTGGTGCTATAGTCCACCTTTGCCAATGTTTTCCTAAGGATCTAAGATTTTTGGGTTTTATTCAATAATTCTGTGTGACCTTGTCTCTAAATTTTTAGCAGTCAAAAGTCTATAGAGTATATTTTATTCTTCAAAACCCTATCTTTCATTATACTTTAACCAATTTTGAACAAGATGAGGAGTTAATGTGTGTAATAATCACTAGAGGTATATCCACACCCCTTATGTGGGCATGCTACCTACATACCAATACATTAAAGAGGGATCAAGCCATATGTATTTTTCCCTTTGAAAGTGTTTGGTGCAATTGTGATATGAGAATGCAAGGAAATACTAAACTAGGTGTGTTTGAGATGACTAGGGATTGGTGTAAAGATTCAAATAAGTTATAAATAGTATTATATGGTTGTATGCAAATAATAGGGAAATGTGCTTGAGTATTCTTTCTTTTATTCTTGATTGATTTGTGATATTTGTCATCCCTTTCCAAATGATCTTTGAATGGACTTTTATAGGGATCTATTGGTCATGAATTGAATTTGCTCTCATTAGGCTGACAAAGATAAGGATGGGAATATAAAAGGAATTGATTGTTTGGGTCAGAAATGATCTTGGAAAATTGTTCCAAAATCATATAGGAGTGGCATTTGTGCTATAATTTGAGTGTGGTGTTATTGTCTTGAGTAGACTAGACATGGGGGGATGGATTGGTCATGAAAAGAGGGTCCTAGCTCAACTAGGATCAAGTCCAAAAGGCTATAGATGATTGGGAATTAATGAAAACAATTCTAAAGGGTCATTAGATCAAGTAAGAGGGACCTATGGGTTGGGTATCATTATCCATGCTTAAGTTTCCAATTTTTGCATTGTATATGACTATAGTTCCCAAAAGCAAGCATACTTGAAGAGAATGGAAAAGAAACACATCTTCAAAAAATATAAATAATTTACATAAAAATAAGTGAGATCTCATGATTTATTAATCATTATAAAATCTTTGTGAATGACCACCATAAGAAGGAAATAAGAACTTGCAAAAGATCCACTAGAATAGCTTGTACACCAAGACATTCCTCTTCTAAATGAAAATAGTTCAAGGAGGTGAGTTAGCCAATGAAACCACCATGAAAATTATTTTAATTACATATAAAATAATTTCTCAAAACCATTTCTCTCCATCTATTTTTGAGTTGGATAAATAGGTGCAAGAATAGACCCCTCTTGAATGAATAGGCCATAGTGACCTATTATCACTCTTAGCGATTGTTCATAAATAAGAATACATCAATTTGAAAACCAATTCCAATTATTTTAATATTATTGGGAGCCCTAAAAATTTACAAATTTTAATCTCTTAACTCCCTCTCTTCTATATGTACCAAGTACTTGAAAACTACCTTCAAGAGCTGCTAAAGAGGTTGATGTGAGAGATAAATTGGTTTTCTTCATTTTAAGACATAAAAACTTTTCCAAATTACTTATTTGAAATTTTAATATAAAAATAAGGTCATTAATATGCCTTAATCATAATTTCACCTTGATAATTGTATGGATGGACTCATAATAGGCCTTTTTGGCACTAAAACTATTAGAATCACTTGAGTAACCTGATGAAAATATTGTAAGATGTATCCATAGGATATTTTAATGATTGAATAAGTATATAATTTCCTAAAAATCAAATTTCAAGTGGTATGGGTGAAAAATTGACTTATGATGTCAAAATTATCAACATTTTGGTGACTCAACTGGAAGCATGCCTACTATGCTTAAGACCCAGACCATTGAATTCTATTTAAAGCTCATAATATCACTCTCACACTCTAAAAAAATCATTATTATACTAAAAAAAATCATGAGTCAATATAATATAGTTACTTATTCCTCAAAGATAGGAAAGAAAAGAAAACAAAGGAAACTAGACGAACAAAGCACTTGTGATAGCAAAGCACTTATTGAAACAAAATGTAAGAAAACTAATATGCTCAATATAAATTTGAATAAATATAAACTAAATAAAACTAACCTTAAAATAATCATCTTTTAATATCAAAAGGAAAGTTTTTTGGATCACTTACTTCATGAGGAATGCAATGGCGTGTACAATCACATTTAACTAACTTATTACTTGCTTAAGCCTTCTTCCTTAATGACACTACTTTTGACATGTATTTTAATAGGTATGAATAATAAAATAGATCTCAAATTAAAACATATTAGTCTTGTACTTCATTTTATACCTTTTTTAATTGTTCTCCTTTGGTAATGGTCTCTACGATGTCCAGCTAATGGTTTGTAAAACTAGTTGAATCATGAACCTCATATGACTAATTGAAATAACCTACTTAGATCTTAGTATTCTCCCTATGAATCTAAAATTGTCTATCATTATCTCCAAAAGTGAGAGCTTGTTGTTCCTTAGAAAATTATGGCCAAAATTGATCCTCACTATTTTCCAAGAGTGTATCAATATTTGCAAATGAGGTAAGAGGATGATAACCCATACTGAGTATCTCAAACAAATTACCATCTAGTGAGGCTACTTCTTGAAAAGGGAAATTTTCAAGATTGTCACTCTCTAGTTTGTTGATTAACTCACCAAAAATTCCTCTTATTGCCTTACTTAACTCATACTCACCTAAGAGAAGTGAATAACCTGATTCCAAAACTTCAAATAAATATTCACTGTGCTCTTGAATGGTATAAAAGAGATCAAAGAAAGGATTTACATTTTATTCTTCAAGCTCTATCATGTCAAAAATAATCTCTAGAAACAAGTCAACATCTTCATCTTCTTCTACAACCTCTTCATCTAATTTAAAAGATAAAATGTCTTTGCTCTGACTAAGGGGAGTACCAATAAATATTTCTTCATCTTCATGCAATATTTCCTCATCTTCACCACATTCACCTTTAAAATCACTTGAAACTATAACTTCTTCATTTATCCTCCATAGAATAGGCTCCTCTTTAAGAATGGAGATGGTTGGATGGAAATTAATAATAAGCTCATCAGTTTGTTTTGGAGTCAAGGGAGTATTTTTTCAATTTGATGTCTTGGGAATGGAAGATTCTTGTAGGAATTCTTGGAGAGAGATTAATTTGAGTTATCTTATGAGTGATTGGATTTATACCTTACCATTTCCTTCCTCACCCTCATGATTTACTTCATTATTTTTAGATGTAACTTAAATTTTAGCTTCTTCAACAATCACTTCTTCATTCTTTTAGATGTTTTCTTGAATTGACTTCCATGAGGGAATAACTATAGGCATAGGGTATTCTTTGGACTCAAACTTAATAACACTCACCTCTTCGTACTTCTCCCAAGACTCAGCTACCTAGTTCCAAGGTAAGACTTTGAAAGTAGTATGTCCAATTTTAGGTTTAAATGACTCTCTTGGAGGCCCCATCTAAGAATATTCAATGACTTCATGAGGATAAGGAGTATAATAGGGTTGATATGGTAAACATGAGGGTTATTTGAGAGTGATGATAGGAGCTTAATCCATAAGACTTGGCATGGCAAAACCATAAGTCATATGTCATGAAGGCCTTCCAGATTGAATAAGTTTGATTTATTAAGGAAGGGTAGGTGTAGCTAGAAATAAACTTGGAACATAAGAATTTTGACTTAGGGTAGGAAGATATGGTTGAGGTTATTTGGATTGGAGCTCTTGAATCTCCCATCTCACTAACCGATCCACCCACCATTGGATCATGGTTCTCATTTCATGTAAATCATAGGTCATAACACAAGGATTTTATTTTCCAACTACTACCCACCTACTTGTCAACATTTGTATTATTTTCCTCATCTTCTCTATGAGGAGAAAAGGAATCACATCCAACTCTCTATCCCACACCCTCATCACCCCTTTAGACTTTAGCATATTTTGATTGAATGCCAATAAGGATGTAGTATGGAAATCATGGTTTTAAGTTGAAAATGGATTAGGAAGAGGTGAGTATTACTACTATAATTTTTTATAAGGTTATTGAGGCACATATTCAAGGTCATAATGAGGCTAATAAGGGTCATTATAAAGCTGATATGCATCATCATACTCTTGACAAGATTGATCATAGGGATGATAATACTATAGATAGGGATTATTTTCCTCATAATCAGGCTCATATAGGCCATGATAAGCCTCATATGGATCATGAACAAGCTAGTACAACTCAGTATGAGGCTGATAGGGAAGTATAACATAAGAATTTTCCTCATACATAGCCATAAAACATCAAGATAGTACAATGAAAAACATTTAATTAGAAAAGGTGCTTGGACTATTATAAAAATGTGATTGAGCTTGGAGTGACCAAATAATTTCATGGAGAATGATACTAAAATTGTAATTTCATCAAGACAAGCACCAATTGGTCCCATTAAGCATGTTAAACCTGTTAATTACTAGACTTGCACCCTTGTGAAGGTAGTTTTAGGCTTTCATAGTCTTAAGTAACATAGAGACAATCCTAAGAGACAATCCTAGGTTATGGGTGGCCTATTAGGTGGATTTAATATCTATATTATAAATTATATCTCCCCTTGATATGTCAGTTAGGATACCTGCTCTACACTACCACTCGTAAAGGAAAAAGGAAGAAGGTAAACTAAAAGGAAAACCTATCTAACTAGGGTGATACACCAAAATGTGACCTCCAATTGTGTAATATACACTAAAAGGATGAATAATAACATAAAATTGGTTTCACTTCTCAAATGAGATATCTCCAGACATCAATGTTTCATATAGAGGTTGAGTTTGATGGATGATTTAAGGCAACTAGTCAATAGGTCTCTCAAAGACACTAAGGAAAGCTCACACTTGATAAACATAAAATATGATTAGATCATACTATGAAACTTGTAAGGAATATTTAAAACCTAAAAATATGTAAAAATAAATAAAAATAAGAGAGAAAGTATGAACTATCATTATCATCTATCAAAAAATCATGAAAATACACTAAACCAAGATTTGAGGAGGCATGAATTATATTTTATTCATTCAAAATAGGCAAGTAAAAGTGTTTTCTGAGTATGGCCTTGCCACAAATTAGGTTAAGGATCAGTTTAAATTCCAAACATTGGCTTACATATAGTGATAATGAGAGAGAAGAGAGAGAGAGAGAGAGACAAGGGCCCCCTAAACTAAGAAATGTGACTTTTATTTAGTATTTTCCTAAATTGCTACATAGTATTCTTTGATTATTTTTCATCTACCTTTATAAAATGGTGTAGAGGTTCATTTTGAGACATATCTTGAAGGTTGAATGAATTAATATTAAGCATTCATTTTTGGTCTTTGAACAACATAACCTCCTAAATCTTTTCTTGTACACCCTTGTATCCTTGGTCAAGAAGTCATTTCCTTGAAAATAGGCCTTGATCCTTGAGATTAGGTCATCATGACTTGATAAAGTCTTTAATTAAAATATTATTTAAACCATTAATGAGGTTTTATCACCTTTCTTGGGTTTTTATAAGGTCTTTAAATGCAAGTTTGACACCTTCAACACACTAGGCATTAGAAGAAGAAAAGCTATTGTTAAGAGTATTTAAGACTGATTCCAACTTTTAAAACTTATTCAAAACACTTTATTACTTCTTAAAACTTAGGATTGGCATGTAAGGTGAGGAAGAACCTTGAAAATATTATTGAATAACTCTTATGCTTCAATTTAGGTGTTTTGACTATTTAGCTCCTTCACAAGCAAAGAGGCTAAGGAGAGAAAAACTTGGACTAGGAAAACTTACACCATGTATGTATTCTAATCATGACATAAGACCTGAAAAAAGGAATTTTTAACCACCAATTAGCCCAAAATATTCAATTTTCTCATTTGGCATGCTTTAGCACCCCTTCCTTGTAGCCCTAAAACCTAAAAAGCTCCTTGTCTAGAATATTTTACAAACCAAATTGGAAACATGGGAACATTTTTGAGTACCCTATATCCCCTTACATATCCACACAACATTTTATGATCAAACTCCAAGTGTAAATACTTATTTTCCTTCATTTTCTTCTCCAATTAGGCTTAATTAGGCCTCTTGGGCCTAGAAAGAGAAAATTGGCCCAAATGACCACCCACACATGTGAAATTATTAAAAAGTGTTTTATTAACTTTCCCTAGGATAATAAAATCCTCCATGCCAAATTTTAGGTCTTTATACCCTTTTTAAGTATGCAAACCATGAAACTACCTTGCTACTAAGTCCCATTTTGAGCATGTTTGGGATTGCCTTTTAAAAAAATTTGATTTGGCCATTTATATAATATAACATACATATTTTTTTAATTTAATAGCTATAAAAACTCCAAAATAACCTTATATAATTATTTTTAAGTTCTCCCCTTCTCAGAACCCATAAAAAACACCAAAAATCATGAAAAATAAAGTATTTGAAGTAATCTGTATAAGTGACATCAAAAAAAAAACATGTGGATAACCTCCTTATATTCATAAAAAACATAAAAAAGGTATTATGATCAATATATGACATTATATGTGCATTTGAATCCTTTTTCCATGACCAGTCACTATCAGGGTTTTAAAAGGGTTTAAGACCTGTTTGGGGTCTTAACAATTATTCAATAAGATGAGACATCCAAATGACCTACTTACACTTTGAAAACCTTATTTACTTACCTCCTCATATATCCCAAATGTATTATATCCCCATGTTAAGTGTGAGAGATGGTACAAGCATCTAAATTTGCTCCTTAGGTGGCTTGTTTAGCACTCTTGAGGCTCAAGAGAGGTCAATTTTTAATTTTGGGTCTTAAAAACTCACCTCACTATTGGTAGATGTTGATAAACCTCTAAAAAAAAATCCAAAATTATTATAAATTATCTATAAGTCTTAATCACTCCTCAGTATGCTCAAGGTACTTGGGGTTATGGGCTTGTCTCTCTCATGTTAGCCCTCAAAGGAATTTGAGTTGAAACCTAAGTTTTAATGTCACTTAGAAGTGTTTTTATACCCTTACCATGAATTTTAGTTTCATAAAGGACTATTCATAAGGTTTTTCATGTTTTATTTAAACCTTTGAGCTCAAGTAGACTCCTTGGTCTCAAGACAGCCCCTTGCCAATGGAGTCGGCAAAGTCTGAGACAAAATAATGGGTATAAATGTTGTTAATACATACTTAATTTTATTATTAAAAAAAATTAAACTAATAAACACCATTTTTACCAATTATTAAGGTGTTTTTATGCCCATAGATCCTTTAAAATGCCAAATTCTCCCATGACTGGTTGTAGGCCTATGATTATGTTCAGGCAAGGAAGCTCATTTTGGGTTGAAGACCTCATAAGTCACCTCACATGTATATGAATCTATAAAATATGTCAAAAATTATCTATTAAAGTGATCCATGATAATTATTTATAGGAATGACCTCTCAAACTGGTCTGAGACATTAAACTCCATAATGGAGGTTTTGAATGTGCAATAGGCCTAATGACCTTAGAGCTCCATGAATAGAGATGTTATCTCTAATTACTGAATTAAAAATTTTATGGAGGTATTTACGATGTTATTTTCATCCCCTTTGACCATTATTCCTTCAATTTCTAGTGGAACAAACATGTCCATCTTACCTTTACATATGAGTGATACTATAAGTCTATTAGGACTGTGTTAGTTGATTGTATTCTCTCCTTTAAAACATAATTTTCCATAGAAACCTTCCTTGAATTGGATTTATTAAATTTATAAAACCTCCCTTGGGGCTCTTTTAACTTCATTTCTAAAATTCTTCATCCAATTCATAACCCTTATCTATAATTTATTTCATGTTCTTGACTGTGTGAAGGTATGAATTAGTTGTAGATGCACTTTGGCTATCTCCTTTGGGTCTAGGACCTCATCAATAACATCCTAACCTTTTTAATTTTCCATTAACTTGATTAAGGATCCAATTATTTTAAAACCCTTCATACTACTCTGTTAGCACTTTCTTTCAATAGACCAGCCTATGTTTATGTTTGCATGTAGTTCCCTTAAAATAATCTTGATTGTATTCTTTAGGTATAGGTATCACCCTCACACCTATATCCCTCTCAATATATTTTGAATGCATTTTAAATGTTAAATTTTTTAAATATATTTCAAACATACTTTTTCACTTCATTAGCTCAAGATTAGTTTATCCTCCCTTACAACCTATAGGTTATTTTTTAGGGTTATTGACTGTACTACTAGTTTTGAAGATTGAGTTTATGACCTTCAAAAGACACTTTAAATGGAAAAATATTTCATTCATTTAACCTAAAAAATCTTAAACCTCATCTCTCCATCTCATCTATGATCCCTATCATGAATCCTGCCAACAATCTCACCATGTCCTTGTTGGTTGTATATAGGTTGAATTAACTATAAGCTATATGGTTGTGAGTGAATTATAATAATTTTTTACCTTAAAGTCTCTTTAGTAACTTATACCTAAATTCACAAGCCCCTAAGAAACTGAATTATTATCCAAAGTTCCAATCATGTGTTTCATATTTATGTTGCTAACCTTTAAAGCTCAATTAGGCTTAGTTAGTTGGCTATAGATGGTCTTTCTTAGGGTTAGGATTGTGATATTGAGTTTAAAAATGCATTCTTAATACCCCTAATAACCTAAATAGTCCATGAACCTATTTTATGATTTCAATTAAGTATTAAAACATCTCTCAAACACACCCCTACCCATGAATTTAAGCTTAAGATTTATTTTTACTAAGGGAAACCTGTAGGTACCCATAAGGGTATTAAGAGTATGTGTTATGACTATATTCCTAGGGTTTGAGACATTAAAATCACACCTATGCCTTATTATATATCTAATTTAATTAGAATAATTCTTGATAAAATTTCAAACACCTTTCATATACCTACTATGTCCTTCACCTCACCTTCAAATAATGTTTGAGCCAAAAGAGGATAGTTGTAGGTGGACCTTAGGTTTGTTGGATATCTATAGCTGATTTTAGATCTCATATGACCTAGTTTATTATAAAAAGTATCAATAAATTATGTGAGGTATATTATAAGGTTATATTTCCCCTTCAAATAATCTAACTCTTTCTTTGGGCTTGAGAGAGTCTGTGTTTATGACCTATAGGTGCCTCTTTGGCATCTTGACTATGTTAGGGTTTAGAAACCTCAGTCTACTACATAAATATCCCTCAATGTTCTTGAAATTTATTACATGCACTTACTTGAAGTTATAATATAATTCAAGCCAACTTTAAAACACACCCTACCATTCTCTTTAGGAATGCAACTGAGTTGTCCCTGAAATAGGCTTTTAGCCTACTTCTAGGGTATTGACTAAGTATAGGAGTTTTTAACCTCACCTTAATACCAATATAATTATTATTGATTTTAAACTTGGATAAAATTAAATTTTGTTTTTAAACCACCCTTAACACACGTGTTTCCTCTTACTCAGATTTTTAAAATGGCTAGTCTCTCAACTAGGCTTATAGATGTTTGTAGGGTATTGACTATATGTAGAGTGTTTTTATCTTGAACCTAGTCTTTCCACTTATCCAAATGCTTGAATTATCAAAACCTTAAGAAGGATTAATGTCATTAACTATAGGGTATATAAAAAATTTATGTAACTTTTAAATCACTTTTCAAGACTACAGAGCATCTAACAACATCATATCACCTTTAATTTACTTGATGAGTCTTTGTACATACGGCAAGTATAGTCAATCTATGTATATGTTCTATGCATTGAGAATCAAAACCTATAGTCCATTGGAGAAAATTAGAAGTATAATTGAGGTATTATATTATATTTTAAGATGTGAATAGATATATCAAGCTTATCGATGAGTAGTGAACATCCTCTATACACTCCAAAGTCTACACAACATGCCTATGAAGGAAACAACTGTGAATTTTATTAGAGAGTGTGTATATGGTATATTATCTTCAAAATTATACACTTTAAGTAATATTATACCATATAATAATCATTCACCATGATGTATCATTGTCATTTTAACCCAAATTGATAGCCAAACCTTCAAAGGACTATTCAAACACAACTATGTTCCCAAAAATAAGCATACTTGAAGAGAATGGATAAGAATAAACATATTCAAAAAAAACACATGATGTACATAAAAATAATTGATATCCCATGATTTATTAATCATTTTAAAACCTATTATAATTACCACCATGATAAGGAAACATTATATTTCAGTAGAATCCACTAGAATAACATGTACACTAAGACATTCATCTTCCAAGTGATAGTAGTTCAAAAAGGTGAGTTGGATGATTAAAACACCATGAAAAATAGATAAATTAAATATAAAATAATTATTCCAAACCATTACTCTCCTTTTATTTCTTAGATGGATAAATAGGAGTAATAACTAACCCCTCTCAAATGAATATGCCATAGTGACCTGTTGTCACTCTTATCTATTGTTCATAAATAATATGAAAAAAAATTACACATATTTCAATATTAATATTACCCATAACAAAGGAAAAAAATTAATCTCTTAACTCTCTCTCCTATGTTCGTACTGAGTACTTAAAAATTGCCCTTATAGAGTTGCCAAGGAGGTCGATATGAGAGATAAATTATATTTCTTCATTTTAAGACTTGAAACCTCTTAAAAATCAATATTTTTTCCTTATAATGAAAAAATAAGGTCCTTAATATG
The DNA here is from genome assembly GCA_037957365.1 of Torreya grandis. Classification (NCBI taxonomy): domain Eukaryota; kingdom Viridiplantae; phylum Streptophyta; class Pinopsida; order Cupressales; family Taxaceae; genus Torreya; species Torreya grandis. The sequence goes on along the minus strand of JARHVA010002190.1, from coordinate 1,762,347 downwards.
CATAAATAGTAATTTCACCTTGATAATTGTATGGATGGCCTTAAAACAAGCCTTTTTGGCACTAAAACTGCTAGAATCACTTGAGCAAAAATTGATTTAAATGTTTTAAAATGTATCCATAGGATATTTTCATTCTAAAAAAAGTAAATTATGTTATCAAAATTAAATTTTTAAGTGGTATGGGTGACAATTTGACTTGTGAGGTCAAAATTGACAATAGAAATTAAACCTCTGAAGTACCCACCCTAAAATTCCTTAAACTTTTCTTTACCTTTTAAGAATTTATCAATGTTTTCTTTATTATCTCTCTTATATTTAATAATTCAAATCCCTTCATACTCATATTAGTGACATACATTATGATATCCTCTAATACATGTATATAAACTCCCTACATACACATTTTTATCCTTCCATGTTTTGTCAAATTCAACTGAGATATGGGGATAATATCCCTTTATTCTCTCTATGAAACTATTAGACCACATTTTTTTAAGATGTTCCAAATTTTGGTTTTCTATTCCATAGCCTCAAAATTGAGGGGCTTTACCCTAAAACAATTACCACCCATTTAAAATCTTAAAATAGAGTTGTTTTGATGAGACTTCAAAATATTTCAAATCTTCCTTGCTACCTATAATTATCCTTCATTACCTCCCATTTCTAAAATACCATTCATATGGAAGCTCACATAATAGTAATTAATGATATAAGAGATTTCATAATTAATGATGGTAATCTTAATGATCTTGAGTGAATATTTGGTATGAGTGAACTCTTTCTCATGAGGTTTTTCATAAACCTTAATAAAATCTTAATATTGAATGGGATGTGACATGTTCAACTCTTTTAATTTCAAATAACTAGAACATCAGATCCAAATAATGAACCCTTTGTTTATTCTATCCTTGAATTTCATTAAAATTTTATAATAAGATTCATGAATTTTAGAATGTACCATAAGATCAACCATACTACTTTAGTTTGTTGATTTTGATTGAATTTTTTAGTAAACATTAATCAAAATATCTTGATCATTGAACCACTTGACAGAGTTTTTAGAAGAGACTATTTTGCTACCAAATCAGTATGTAACATTATTCCCTTATCTATATATGTGGTTTAAAATGGTTCCTTGTAAATATTTTAAGATATCAATAACATCATCTATTAAACTCTTTATTTTCCAACTCGAAATGTGATTCTTAGCAAGACAATTAATAAATTCATTAAATCCCCTTCGATGACCAAATGTGATATTCAAAAATCCTTTACTACATGAAATCCCTAGAGGGATGCTTTAGCTTATGCCATATGATTATCTTGGAATCCCAAAGTCTTAGAATATGTTATTATTATTAAACCTTTGATATTTATTATCATGCCACATCCTCCTATTTTTTAAATATTTCCTTTGAAAGTTTCATTGAATTTTAACATTTTCCATCCTAGGAGGAATTAAATCACTTTACCATACTTATTATTTCTTTCTTAGGGTTATTTTCATTTCTCACTTCATTAGATAGATCCCATTTTGTTGCAACCTTCATCTCTCCATTTATAATCTTATCTTTATTCTTGGTCTTAATTTGGGCAGAGTTATAAATCATAAAATCCCCTATTATAAAAGATACATTTATGTTTTTTTCTCTTCTTATATCCAAATATTATATAATTAATTTCATCCCATAAACCCCAAAAAACATAGGATGTAGACATATTCCACAATTTTTTCAGACTATCACTTTTGAAAGTTGTCCATTGAATGCAAACTTCTAGAATACTTGAGGGTTAAACTCAAAAAACTTAAAACTTGGAGAGGATAGACCCCATAACTTTGAATGATCTAAAATCAAATGGAAAACTAATTTGGCATTATTTTTATAAAGAACACATTTGTTAGGAATTGGGACACTTCTTTTGATTAAGTTGATGATAGTGAGGATCTTATTTTGTATTATTAACCATAAAAATATGTTGATCTTTAGAATCATGGCCTTATTCGAAGGGAATCCATTTGGATCCTATTTCAAAGTTGTCACTTACCCTTATTTTATAGTATAGTTTCCATCCAGGTAATCTACTTAGACTAATTCATTATCTTTCCTCACCTTAATAATATGAACACCATTTAAATGATCATTTAGGTTGGAAAGAAGAGTATTCTTTACTTGATATGGGATGACTAAATATATGGTTTTCCAAGATCTAGCTAAATTAGTTTCTTCATAATAATCCACTACTCTTTCTCCAAAATTCCTTCTAAAATAATCATTATTTAAACTCAAGGATTATAAATATCTTAGAGGAGAATTAATAATATAAACATCTTCCCAAAATAATATGCATTCTCTTGTACCAATCTTCTACTAGGTACCTTTCTATATAATATTTTTTTATTGGTTAAAATTTTTAAGAATTAAGAGCCATGTGGAATATATTTAGTTGAAAAAATTATTTTAGCATCCCATCTAACTACAACTTAGCTTTGAGGATTTATGTCCATTAATTATTTTCTTATATAAATCTCCATCTAATTTTGTAAATCAATGGTTTTTTCATTATCTTTATCTTGTGAATATCAAGACCTACATAACTTTTCAGAAGTCATACTCTATCCCATGCCATAAGTTAAAATTTGTGTTTATATTTTATTCCTACCCAAATAAATGTTTTTTGTATTCTCTCTATCTTGTCAACAATAAACCTAGTCATTTTGAGTAAACACATCATATAAACTGGGAGATTTTGAAGACTATTCTTAATAAATTTAAGCTTACCTACTCGGCTAAGAAAACATCCTTTACAACCAATAATCTTACACTAAAATATTTCCAAAATATAATTATAAACACTAATAAGAATCTCATCATATAAAATGGGAATTATTAGATGGGTGGCTAGGAAATCCTTGATTTGAAAATCCATAATTCTAGATATTGTGTGTTGATGAAAAAAAATAGAACTCTTGTCCAAATTTTTATTTTATCTTAAAGCTTCTTCATAATATTTATTAAATTTTTTAGCTCCCTTGCTTCTTTTATTGAGGCTTTGGTTCAAATTAAAGTGTCATTGATAAACTGATGATGAGAGATTGGATCTAATGCTCATGTCATTATGATCCCTTTTATTCTCCTCCTTCTGATAGTTGAAGAAAAAATATGCTTAAATATTATGCCATTGTGATAAAAAGGAAATGAGATAAAGGATATCCTTGCCTCAACCCTCTTTCACTAGTAAATAAACCTATAGGATAACCAATAATCAAAACTAAAAACATCGAAGTGGATATACAATTTTTGGCCAAATTTTTTAATTGAATATGAAATTTAAATTTCTTAAGAACCTTATCTAGAAAGTCCCATAAAACCATGTCATGGGATTTATTCATATCCAACTTTAAATCCATTAATTCCATTTCCCAATTATCTATTGAATTTAAATTTTCATATGTGTATATGATTCCATCTTGGATTTTCCTTTCAATGACAAAATTCCTTAATGTAGAGAAATTAGGCTCGATAACATAGGTTGAATCCAGTGGGCCATGATGTTAGTGAAGATTTTGTAAATAATTTTACATAAGTTTATTGACCTAAAGTGTTTAAAATATTTTACTCCTAGTTTATTAAAAATAATAAGGAAGTTATTTTTGAGCTCCCTAAGAAATGTTTCTGGAGAAATAAACTCATCCACAGTCATTGTCCTTTGGGCATGCTAATTTTAGGTTGAGGAATTCAATGCATATATGAATAACCATTGTGACTTTCTTTAAAATGAGGATTATGTTGGGTATCCATTAAGATTAATCCATGGGTATAATAAACTCAACATCCAAGAGTTTTATAATTTATTTTTGACAAATCTATAAACTTCTTCAAGGATATACCATTTATTTTGGCATACAAGAGTTACATTCAAATAAGTAATAATATTGGGTGTAACTATTTCAATATTAATGTCAAACATGTCATGATATATCCAAGCATTTAAATTTTATGAGTGTGACATGATGGTTGTATTACTCTTAAAGTATGAGAGAAGAACCTATATTAATTATATGAATTTTTTTGGATGTTCCTAAATTTATATATGATATCCTTGGCTAGCATTACATTACCATACTCAAAGTGGTATGTTGTATGTAGTAACTTGTAAATTTATTTAGTTATTTAATCAACATTAGAAATACATTTATGGAAATAAGGAGGATTATATGTAAAAATTTACAAGTCTTTGATGTCAGCAAGGGATGTTTTCTTCTCTTACATGAAGGAGTTAGATAAAGTCCTCATCACTTGGTAAAGCAGGTAATGGAGCATTATATTTTATGTTGACTTTTAAATAGATGTATCTATTACCTTTTTTATCATTTTGTTAATGAATATGTCTCACATTAGGGATTTTCAAATCCAAAGTAATGTTTGGGGTTGTAGAAGACATTGAACATTTTCCTTAGACATCATTGGTCAAGCTAGTGGCCTTGAGAATTTTTGAACTCGTGTGAACATCATCAACTTGATAATTATATAAGATTATTCTAGGTGTAATTTAACATCTTCAACCTAGTAGATGGAAATATAATGTTCTGAGATTATTCAAATGGCATCGTCTTAGAAAATAAATTTAGAATAATTAGAGTGTAACTGATCATCTTCAGCATAGAATATGGAATTGACTTGGTTTGACTATAATTTAACATCATCATCCTAGATGATGATGTTGTAAATGTCTATCTAAAATAAAACATCCCTATTTGAGTCATTGATGTCGAGATTAAATGATTTTTTGGTAAAAAAAAATATAAATTGATCATTATGGTTTTTCTTTGTATAATAAAATATTTGTTGAATTATCCATTTGGTATCTTCTAAGGATGGATTACTAGGGGTTAAAAGGTATATATTCATTTTTCATCATCACTTGAGTCAAATGGAGGTTTTTAAAATGCACATAATATATGGATGATCTTAGCCTCATAGTTTAAATCATGCATATGATCAAGAGTATTTTGATAATTAAAAGCTTATGAATTTCAGTCTTGAGCTTAGTAAATGATGTAATAATCATCATAAGATTGTTTAATTATGAAATCTTATTTTTTCCATTATATTTTTTATGTTCATTGGTAGATGCATCCTTAGCAAAGATGTTAATTGGACTAAAAGTCAAGGAGAGAGAAATAGTGTATTTTAGAAGACTTAATAAACCCCATTTCATTTCATTCAAATGATTCATCATCATATATGGCTTCATTATTATTGTAAGGGGAATATTTTTCAATTCCTTTATAACATATGGGAAGGTATCTATCTCTTGAAGAAATAGATAGGGGGACCCAAGTGGTGATATATTGAATTAACTTATAAGTGTTAAAAATAATTTCAAGTTCATTTAGAGCATTGTCATCAAAATATATAATGGTGATATGTAGATCAAGATGCATGTTAATGTATTTTGATAGGTGACCACTATTGATAGTTATAGGTAGGAGTTTAAAATTACTTTTTAGGATTTTATAGTTTTGAAATCCCATGGGATATGATCAGCTTCATGTTTGTATCAAAAAAATGGTGAATAAACTTTAGGAATTATCTACCAAAAGTGGACATAAATATCATGTTGTTATGAACCTAGTTATATAAAAGTTAATATAATAACCAATATGCATTGAATGGAAAAGAGAATAAAAATATTGTGTTGAAAATGATAGAATCTGAATAAAATTTATCATGGGCCTCTTTGAAGGGGAAACCTACTTTTAGCACAACTCAATACAAAATATTCAATATGTCTTTTCCTCTTAAACATATCCTCTATTTAAGATATTCTACTCAATAAAACTAATACCTCTCATATATGTGGGATAATTAAAAATAGTAAATGGGATTACTTATAAAGCATAAGAATTTCAAATTTTATTAATAATACTTAATAAAAACTAGATAGTTAAGATTAAGGTGTCTTAACATGCTACCCTACTTAAAAAATTCTCAAAGATTGAGATGAGGAAATTATTATTATAATTGCATTAGGGATTCTCATGTCACATTTTAGGATTGCATTCCACACCACCGTACTAAAATCTTGATAATAATATGACTTTAGAGCTAGTATGAATGCCTATTAAGGATGGATCCATGTTATATGAAGATAGAGCCTTCATTTTCAAGCTTCAAGGGTGTCATTTGTGTCTAAACATTCTAACCAATGAATTTATTCAAACATGATACATGGAAAACTGGATGGATCTTGTAGGAGGAAATGTCCAATTTTTATGCTAAAGGACCAATCTTGAAAAACACTTAATAAAAACCATAAAACTTTCATGTGATTTTTTTATGACCTTTCAGCTTCAAAGATGTAATGTTGGAGCCAAATAAAAACCATGTCACCAACAATAAAATCTTGTTTTAAGTAGCGTTGATTAGCTTGCTAAATCATGCAATTTTTTACCATATCAAGTTTATATTTGAGAATCTGAAGGATAATAGCACGTGTATAGAGTGCATCATCCACTATGTCTACCTTAAAGATGCTTGGAATGTATGTATAAAGAGAAGGTGATGGATAAATTTAAAGGGACTCATATGGGGTCATCATGTTAATAGTATGGTATGTAGAGTTATACCACCATTCATTAATTGATAATCATTTAACCTAGTGATTATTTTGATTAGAGGAAAAACAACATAGAGGGTTCTCCATGAATTTATTGAATATTTATGTTAGACAACCAATTTATGGATGGTAGGTAGAACTCATTTTAAGCTACATTCCATAACGATGAAAAAATTCCTTCCATAAGTGACTAGTAATAATCAAATTATAGTCATACATAATTGAATATAGTAACCCATGGAGGCATATGATTTGATCAATAAAGGCTTGAGAAAATTGAAGCTAGTAAAAATATGGTTGATGGCATAAAAATGGGCATATTTAGAGAGCCAATCCACCACTATTATAACCATTCATTTCCTACATGAATTGAGTAGTACCTCAACAAACTCCATGGAAATATTTGATCATACCCATGCAGGGATAGCTAAGGGTTAGAGCATGACTAAGGTGGTAACAATTTCACCTTTGTTATGCTCATGTTTCACATTCAACAAAAAATTATTTAATATCCTATTTAATGCCTTCCCAGGAAAAACATTGGTGGATGTTTTCATAGGTTCTTAACACTAGAGTGGTCAGTTTATGGAGATTAATGTATCTCGTATAGATTTGTGTGTCGTAGTTTTGATTTTGGTTACATTTTAAATGTCATTTTTGCCTTAAATATTGGCCATCCCAAGAGTAATTTTGTTAAGAGGTAGGGTTAGTGGTCACTTTTTGAACTAGTTTCTAAATCTAGGTGTTATAGTATCATTCTTTTTGTGTTTGATGCACCCAATATGGCATAAGTAAATAAAGAGCACACAAGGTTGTATGTTCTTCATAATTAAAATTCAATTCATTTTTGTCAGCATTGTCTTTACCCTTTTTTATTTAACCTCATAGTCATAGACCATTAGTTTGGTAACCCACTTTTGTTGCTTAGGTGAAGAGACTCTTTTATCTAAGAATTACTTGAGGTTATGGTGATTATTTTTTATGGATAAGTATCTCCCTAATAATTATGGGTGCTACTTGTTGAAAACATGAATAATAGATATGGGAAAAGTCATTACTCTTAAGTTATTTGTTGGTGAATGTGAGGAGCTAACCTTTTTGAATTAGAATAACAACAATGCCACTTCTAGAAGCATCATTTTTGATGAAAAATGGTTTAGAGAATTTATGCACAACCAAAATAAGAGTAGTGCATTGCATGCTTGATCATTTTGTAGTCTTTTTCTTATACCTCAAATCACTAAAAGGCATATTTTTTAATCATGATTGTTAATGTAACAGTAATTTTTCCATAGTCCTATACAAATTTTCTACAATACCTAGTAAGGCCTAAAAACCTATGAAATCTCTTGAATGATTAGGGTTTAGGCTAATTTTTCATAGTCTCAATTTTTCAAGATCCACTTGTTTCTAAGATACTCAATTTCCTTTTATCCAAAATCACACTTGGACCATTTAGTACATAAGTGGTTATCAACAAGGATATGGAAGGTATGGTCCAAATGTATCAAATTATCCTCCCATGTATGGCTATAGACAAGAATGTCATCAAATAACACTAGTATGAATTTGCATATAAATGGTTGGAATATATTATTCATTAAGACTTGTAAGGTTAATAGAGCATTAGTGAAGTCAAAGGGTATGAAAATAAAATCATAATGGCTATCATGATTTTGAAAGGTTGTCTTAATAATATCATATTCCTTTATGTATATTTTTTGATAGCTTAATTGTAAGTCAATATTTGAGAAGAAGTGAGATCTATGTAATTCATCTAGTAGCTCATCAATCATTGGTATGGGAAACTTTTCCTTGATAGTGATTTTGTTGAGTGAATGGAAGTTAATACAAAAGACCAAGAACAATATTTTTTCTGAATCAACAATGTAGGAGATGAGTAAGGATTGATGTTAGGTCTAATGACTCCATATTATTACACCATTTTTTTATTTCTTCTTTTAGTTAGATGGGTACTTATATGGGTAGATGTTTAGAGGTACACTTCTTTGAATTTATTGAATTCATGATATTCATGCCACTATGGGGGTAACCCTTTAGGTATTTCAAAAACAATTTCATGCTTTGATAAGAATTATAATTTTTGTGGGTGGTTAGAATTGATGGATTCATTGAACTGGATGGCACACAGTTGGGAAATAATTCCATGAGATCTTTTTTATAAAAAAATTTAATTGTGGTGAGATATAATTATACTTTTAAATATTGGTGTGAGACCTCTTAATATGTGTTGTTAGTCTTTATCAGTGACTTGCATCCATAAATCTAAAAAGTCTCATAAGATATGGCATAGTGTCCAAATCCAATATGCTACTAAAACTATGTCACAACCTCTAAGAAGCATAGTAAAAAAGTCTCATAGGATAGGGCATAGTGTCCAAATCCATTGTGCTACTAAAACTATGTCATAACCTCTAAGAGGCATAGTAAACATGTTTGATTTCAAATTATAATCCCCCATTTAAATTCAATAATTTCACATTTTCAGCATTTTCCATTATAAGGTAAGGTTCCTCCATTGTAAATCATGACTTAAAAACTTGAATAAGGATAAACATAGAAATCAACTAGTTTCAATAACCTAGGATCAATGAAATTATGTGTAATTCTAGAGTCAATGATAATAGTGAGGGGATGCTTATTAAAATACCCCCTTTATCTCATAGTCAAAGGAGTGGTTACCCCAACCAAGGCATGCACCAAAATTTTAGTGTACAACTCTGTTGTGCTAGGTTATTCAACTTTATGTTATTCATAATTGAAATCTTGAACATATTCCCATTCTTTAACATTTGGCAGTGTTTTAACATCCAACAAATAAAAAATTATTCAATGCATGTATACCCTCTACCCCATTAATTATCATGGTTATAACATACCCCTTTTTGTGACAAGTGTGCATTATGCCTCTGTAAGCTGGAATGGGAGTTAATTTTGGAAGAGGGTTTATGATTAGTTGTGGTGTTTTATATATATTAAAATAATAAAATTCATAGGATAGATGTTGGGAGTTGATATTATCTTTTGCAAGCTTAGTCAATCTTAATGCTTCCATCATGTTCACTATTTTAAACATTCTGACCTCTACATGAATTATATATTTGAGATCATTGATGAAAAAAATATTTAAAAATTCATAATTCAACCCTTTATTTTGATTGGAAAACTTTTCAAATTCATCTTAACACTCATGAACCATTCTAATCTATTATAGTTTTATTAGGGCTCATGTGAAATCATCATAAGCATTGGGACCAAAGTGAACCAACAAGAGTTTGAAAAAATCACTCAAGTGGGTTCCATATGATATTTATAATATTATTAGTATCTCTAGAAAACTTCCTTATCTAAGTGAAATGAATCAATGGGTACCTTGTCTAACCCATATGTATTGTGTAACCTAAAAAAATATTCGGCCCAATAAGTTTAGTTTGTTTGTTCTATACTATAAAATTTTGGAAACAAAAATTTATGGCCATGTTATGTGGTTCAAGATATAAATACGCCATTAGAATTTCATTCAATAAAACTATTGTAGATCATGGTATTTTGTGTATCGGTGTCATATAGTAACTCATTCATCTCCATGAGTCAAGTGTTGAGTTGGGATTAGATTTCAATGTTTAATTTCATGGATTGGCTTCCCACATGGTGAAAAATATTTATTTAAGGGTTCCAAGGGTGATAAAAATGTTAACTAAAGATATATTTTAAAATTATTAGCTCAATGAGATGATCATAATGGTATAATTTTGACAAGAGTGAAAAAAATATTTTTAGGGTTGTGGGTGAAAAAATAATTTTGTATGGAATGTTTTTCCAAAAAGATAAAATGTTTGTTAAAAATATCATCTTGATGAGAAAATAAAAATGGTTTATTACCATTATAGAAAAAAATAATTGCACTTTTTTCTAATAACTGGCTACTACATGTTCAGGTAACTATTATGAAACATTTTGACCCTTCTTGTGACTACAACAAGTTCAGGTAACTATTTTGAAATATGTTGACACTTCTAATAGTTGAAATTATTTTATTTATATCAATTATCTAAATATGATATTCCATTTTACTATAGGATATAAGAAATCATAATCAAATCTATGACTATAGGAATTCCAAGATTACAAGGAAGTATATTTTGGAGATTTTTCATGGTAGTGTCATGTAGGTGTCCTAGTGAGTGGATGAAGAGCCTTGATAGTCTATATGATAATGACAAAGTGTGCAATGTGCTTGTTCTTATATGCTTGAAGGTGGTTGGGTTGATCTTTAGTATTGACATAGTTTGAGAGGATCAGGGATGAGTATGGAGGATTGAACATGTGCAAGAGGTCCCTAAGATGTTATATATGCTTGGATAGCTTATGTGCATAATTGGAATTCATTTGGTTGATCATAGTTTTTATCTAGAGACTTTGGGTTCAGTGTCAAAAAATCTAAGTTGGCAATTTGATGACATCACCATTACCACATGAGGAATCAAGGGGAGTTGGTCATATGGTTGTGATCATAATAGTCCCTAGTTGTTATGAGTTATATCTCAAGTCTTTCATCTAAGCACAGTCAAAGATACAAGGGTGGAAAGTTGGCTTTTAAGATAGATTTCACAATTTTCCCATACTTAGCCGAAACTTGTAAAGTGGTCAAAAAGCATTGAGTAAGCATGTTGATGAGGTTAGCATTCACACGTGTGGATGTTTCAGGAGAAGGTGATCATATGGGTTTGTTCAATTTTGGACCTGGTTTATTTGTGTTAATTTCTAGTCATGTGATGCAGTACATCAAAATTTATGCATATGCAAATTTGGGCTCCCATATAGTTTAACTATGTTTTCCCATACTTAGCCAATTTTGCATTGAGGCAGAAAGAGCCAAGTGAGATTTTTTTTGGTGTTATATCTTAAACATGTGAATGTGTAAAAAAAATGATCATATGCATTTATTTATTTTTTAGCATAAATGATCTATACTAAATTTGAGATCATCTACTAAAGCATGATAAAAGTTATGGGTGCTCAAAGTTGGCCTCTCAAGTAGATTTGGACATGGTTGTCTCTATGATAGAAATTTATGTGAAGGCATTTTAATGGAATTATATCTCACATGTGTGAGAGTTCCAAGTGTAGTATGTCACATGGTTGGATTCTCCTATGTGAGTATATCATCTGGTCAAAGTTTGAGATCTTGTGTTAAAGCATAGAAGAAGTTATTAAGGATTAAAAATGGCTACTCAAACATATTGATAGGGTCCCCATAGTCATTTTTTCAAGTGTTAAAGCTTGAGCAAGATCGGCAGTGCACATGGCTCCAAGAAGTCAAGAGGCAGTGAGATGAGGATAGGTGCACAATGTTTAACATTTGAGAAAAGGTATAGGATAAGGATCCAATGGTGAGAGGGTACTCATATAGTTTAACTAATGGTGAGTGTTGATTATTATTGACCTTGTTGATCCACAGAGATTGATGGAACATGTTAAGTCAACATTTCAAGAGGACATGATATGATTTTAAAGTGACTATGGTTTAATGTTTAAGTTTGGTGATCTATGCATTAAATATTGGACAATATTGATAGTGTGATATTGATCCTGAGCTAAGAGTCCATGAGATTCAAGCATTGTGTTCAAAGGTTAAATGTGACCATTGTTATGCAAATATTTGAATTTAACATAGGAAAAACCATATCTATGTATTTCGATCATATCTTTTGATAGAAGAAAAATTTACTCATGTAGTAAAAATCAAATTGGTAAAGGACTTTATGTCACATCTATTAAACCTAATTTGAAGATCTAGAAGTGTGTACAATTAAATATATTGAGCCTAAAAGTTGACTATGTGTTTATGGTTACTCTCTAAGTAACCCAAGAAGTATATTCAATCTTGTGTTGATGTTATTTTTATGTCTCATGATGAATTATCTATTGTAACATGTTGTAGACTCCATGAGGATACTCATTTTGGATTTTAGAGGTGTGATTGATCTATCTTGGGTATGAATAATTCTTAAGAAGTTGACTGTGTGTTCATTCATGGTGACTGTGTGCACTAGGTCAGTGTTTGAGTTGTTTGAGCATACACAGAGGTGAGCTAAGTTGATTATGATCATTTCAATTTGTCAAATGGGACATAAGGAGTGGACCCATGTATTTAAAAGTTTTCACATGTTCTTTTTTTCTTGAGGAAGTGCTAAATGAGTGAGTGGGTTCACATGAGACCTATAAGGGCTATACGGGCCTTATTAAAAGGTGTAGTTCATTAAGGGTGACCCATAGGTGTTATGGATAATCTATGGATATTATATTGATATTTATCTTCATAATATATATGTCTTAATTATTAATACATGCCTAATGGCTGACCAAGGTAGTAATTATCAAGATTGCTCTATAAATAGTGGAACCAAAAATGTTAGGTTTTAGACTTGAACATGAGAGACTAAAGAGGCTTGGTGTGTGTTTTTTTTGGATCTAATGAGGGTTAGAGTGCCCTAAGGATGTGTTGAAGAGTAGAAAAGATTGAAGACTATTTTTATGACCTATTGGTCATAATTTTGTTGATGTAATAGTGCTCTTGTAGATTGAGTGTGAGCGAAGGAGAAGAGAGATAAGTTGAGGTCCATCATCAAGTGTTGTTGACATCAATTAATATATGAAAGTGTTTTATAGGTTTTGTTTTGGTAGCTCATCATTTAATGTGTTTATATCCTCATTTCAAGGTAAAACTTTCTAAAAGGTCTAGTTGTTGTTGTAGCTCAGCTGGATAGGTGTGGTAACACCTTGTGGGATTGGAATCTCATTAAATAGGGATTGTATTTCCTTAATAATTTGGAGATGGTCTAAATTGGTTCTTGTTATTATAATATAGTAGTCAAATTGTAGGTTATAGTGTTTTTATTCCCAAATAAGGCTTCCCATGTATGTCATGTGTTATGTTATTGATCTTACATTGTCTCTCTTACTCATTACTATGAATGTTGTATATGCTTCATGAATGCTTTTGGTAGCTGATTAAGTTTTTATAAAGATCAAAATTGAAGTTAGATTATTTGGAATCACTAATTCACCCCCCTCTCAGTGATAATACCTCTAATAATTGGTATTAGAGTGAGGTCTTTTGGTAAAGGCTTAATAGCTCGAAGGTGATCAAAGGTACAATGGTTGACAAAAAGGTTTTTTCTTAGCTTTAAGACATTCTAGTTTCTAATTTATTAGAAGTCAATAATGTAGTGCAAACTCTAGGAGCAACTATCAATAATATATAAGTCATTACGAATACAGTTCTCAATCAAAGGATGGAACAATGTGAAAATAAGGTCTTGATTTACTCAAATATGCTCTTATCCAAGGACAAAAAGGATTTCAGCTCCATCAAAAGGATCAAGAATTAAAATCCATTGAGAGGTAATTATCAAGAGAATAGAGGATCAAAAATGAAAAAGGTCTTAAATGGGTATTGCTTCTCCTACAATCAATTTAGTCATAGTTATAAGGAATGTGCTCTCTTTCCAGAGATCAAAAGGGATCTCATATGTTACAATTGTAACCAACAAGGTCACATACCCAATAAATACTTTAAATCCTTTTTTAAAAAGGATATACAGGTCATGAATACTATCAAATGGTTCAAGGAGACCAAGTCTAAAGAAGAAAAGAAGCAAAATCCAAGTAGATCCAAAAAGGAAGAGTCATTATTTATTCAGGTAGCTTTGCACATTTAAGAAGATGATAAAAAGATATGGCTCATAGATAGTATATGCTCAAATCATATGATAGGAGACAAAATCAAGTTTATCTCTCTAAAAAATACTAACCTAGGTGTAGTTAGATTTGGTGACAACAAGTCTGCTAACATAGTCAGCAAAAGTACTGTAAGTTTGGACAATAGTTATATGAAGAAAGAGAATGTCTTATATGTTAAAGGTTTGAAACATAATATTTTAAGTGTAATCTAAATGTGTAAGCAAGGAAATATTTTAAATTTTCATGATGATGTTTGTGAAGTAAGAAAGGAAAAATATGACAAATTAGTTGTAAAGATTTATAAAGCAGATAACAACCTGTATGTATTCCATAAATCCCAAAAGGAGCAGTGCTTCATGATTCATTTGGAAGAAATTTGGATTTGGCATAGAAGGCTTGGACATATAAATTTTGATAATGTATTTAAGATTACTTCAAAGGGGATGGTAAGGCATATATCCAAGATTTCTAAGACTACTCATTCTTTTTGGAAGGCATGTCTCCATGGGAAGAAAACCAAGAGAAGATACAAGAATAAGGAATTATCCACTACAGATTCATTGGAGTTGATCCACATTGATCTATGTGGACCTATGAGAACTCAAAGTATTGAAGGTAATAATTACTTCATTCTTCTCATTGATGATTTTATTAGGATGACTTGAATATTATTTCTTACAAAAAAATCAAAAGTTTTTTAAAAAATTGTGGCATTTAAGGCTCTTGTGGAAAATAATAAAGGTTCACAAATCAAGTGTGTGAGATTAGATAGAGGAGGTGAGTTTTGGTCTCATAAGTTTGATTATTTCTATGATGAACATGGGATAAGAAGACAATACTCTACTACTAGAACACCATAATAGAATGGTGTGGTTGAAAGGAAGGATAAGACTATGGTTGACATGGGTAAAACCATGCTTCAAGATTCAAAAATATCAAATGGATATTGGGAAGAGTTATCCAAGACTTTTGTGTACATCCTAAATAGATGTCAAATAAGAGTAAATGGTAATAAGACACCTTGTGAGTTATGGAAGAATAGAGTGGCTAATGTTAAACATTTCAAAGTGTCTGGGAACAAGTGCTTCATCAAAAGAGATGAAGATAATCTTGGAAATTTTGATTCAAGATTTGATAAAGGTATCTTCTTAGGATATACTTCTATCAGTACTAATTATAGATACTTCAACAAGAAATTTCACAAGATTTTTAAAAGTACAAATGTAATAGAAGATGAGACAAGTAGAGTCAATAAGCCATAATTACAGGTAAGTGACTCAACTCATAATGTTGTTAAAAATAATGATAATTTATATGTTCAAATAGATGATGAAGATGAAGAAGAGGAAGAAAGATAAGATACTAAAGCTCCATCTAGAAGAATTCAAAAAGATCATCCAATCTCTTAGATTATTATAAATGTTGGTGCAAGGTTTCATATTAGGAAGAGAATGTTGATCAATCAAAATCAATAAGAATCAAATTTGTTATCCATGATTGAACCCAAAACTTTAATGGAAGTTAGCAAAGATGAAAGTTGGAATGATGTTATGGATGACAAAATTGATCAAATAGAAAGGAATGAAGCATGGGACTTAGTTCCTAGACCAAAAGATAACAATATGATAGGTACCAAATGGATTTTCAAAAATAAGATGAATGAGAAAAGATGAGTCACAAGAAACAAGGCTAGACTGGTGTGTAAAGGATATGCTCAGATTAAAGGAATAGATTTTGATGAGACTTTTAATCATATGGTAAGGATGAAATAAATTTGACTCTTTTTGGCTTATATGTGTTTCAAAGGTTTTAAGGTATATCAAATGCATATGAAATTTTCATTATTGAATGGAAACTTAGAAAAAAAGTATACATTGAGTTACCTAAAGGATACTACATGTCAATTAATTAAAATTGTGTGTGTGAATTGAAGAAGGCTTTGTATGGTCTTAAACAAGCTTCTAGAGCTTGGTATGACAGGATATATAAGTATCTTTTGAGTCAAGTTTTTAAAAAGGGGGTAGTTGATAGTAATTTGTACATTGAGATAGAAGGTGATCATCAATTGATAGTTGTTGTATATGTTGATGACATAGTTTTTAGATCTAACAATGATAAAATGAGTAGAAATTTTGCAAATACTATGAAGACTGAGTTTGAAATGTCAATTTTGGGAGAACTATCATACTTCTTAGGATTACAAATTAATCAACTTGATGTAGGGATTTTCATTTCTCAAACTAAATACATCAAGGATATGTTAAGGAAGTTTGACATGATGGAGTGTAATCCAATGGGTAATCTAATGATCATAGGATGTTAATTATGTAAACTTAATGACTCATCAAAATTTTATTAAAATTTGTATAGATCCATGATTGGAAGTGTTTTATACTTTATTGCATTTAGGCCTAAAATCATGCAAACAGTAGGTCTTGCAGGAAGGTTTCAAGTTGATCCTAGAGAACCTCACTTGAAAGCAGTCAAAAAGATATTGAGATATCTCAAAGGCACTATAGACTATGGTTTATGGTATCCCAAGAGTAAATAATTCTCTTTAAAATCATGTACTGATGTTGATTGGGTAGGATGTGTGGATGATAGGAGTACCAGTAGTGGGGTCTTCTTCATGAGAGAATGTTTGGTGTCTTGGCTAAGCAAGAAGCAAGCCTCAGTGTCTCTATTAACTATAGAAGCTGAGTATATAGTAGTTGCCTCTTATTGCACATAAGTCATATGGATGAAACAAACTTTGGAGGATTACAAGGTGAGACAAATGGACCTTGTCCTATTTCTTGTGACAATACTAGTACAATTAGTATCTCAAAGAATCTTGTTGTACACTCAAAAACTAAACACATTCCTATTAGATATCATTTCTTGAGAGAACAAGTGATTAATAAATGTGTCAAGTTAGATCATGTGCCTACAAAAGAGCAAATTACAAATATTATGACCAAACCATTGTCAAAAGCTAATTTTGAGTATCTAATATAGAGCTTGGGTGTCATTTCTTTCTCTATGAATCAATAAAAGGTATTTGGTTAAGAGGGACTAACATGTTCATAAGACTTGCTCTAGAATTTTATGAAGGAGCTATAATACAAGGTTATAATGTATGTTCTCAGGTTGGTTCAGTACATGTTTCCTATTTTGTATAGTGATGATGCAGAGTTAGTGGTCATGGAAGTGTCTTGAGAAAGAAGTCTAGTAAGCCTGCATGGTGATTCTTCATGGTGTGTGGAGATCTAAAGATGCATAGAAGGTGAAATTTCTTAGATTTATTAGGGAGAGTCCCTCTTAGATGTTTTTTTATGTGTTACATCAATATTTCTATGGTTTTGTGTGTTTTTTCTTCATTGGTTGTAATGCTTGATTGAAGAGAGTGTTGGCATAGAGCAAGAGGAAGTTGTCAAGACAAGAAGAGGTTGGCTCAAGGTAACAGGGAGTTTTTATCATATTTATAAGATGGTCCTTTCATATTTTGATAGTCTTTACAAGTCCTCAAGATCAGTGTGTGTCCACTTTGTCATTGTGTGAAAGGGGGAAAATTTTCTTGCTGGGGAGAAAGTTCCTATTATAAGAGTAATTGAAGAGAGAGAAGGTGAGATATATATTTATATATTGATGTCTGTTTACATTAATGATAAAGGGGGATATTTTTGAAGATTTATCATGATGATGTCATGGTGTTGTCATGGAGGTTTCCTAGTGAGTAGATGAGGAGCCTTGATAGTCTATGTGACAATGACAAAGTGTGTAATGTGCTTGTTCTTGTATTCTTGAAGGTGGCTTGGTTGATATTTAGTATTGATATAGTATTAGAGGATTAGGGATGAGTATGGAGGATTTAACATGTGAAATAGGTCCTTAATATGTTATATATTCTTAGAGAGATTGTGTGCATAAGTGGAATTCATCTATTTGATCATATTTCTCACCTAGACACTTTGGGTCCAGTGGAAAAAAATATAAGTTAGCAATTTGATGACATCACCATTTCCATATGGGAAGGAGTTAAGGGGATTTGGTAATATGGTTGTGATCATAGTAGTCCCTATTTTTTATGTGCTATATCTCAAGTCATGCATCGAAACATGATCAAATATATGAGGCTACAAATTTGTCTTCTAATATAGATTTCACAATTTTCCCATAACCAAATTTGTAAAGTGGATAAAAAGTGCTGAGTAAGCATGTTGATGAGGTCAGAATTCACATACATGGATGTTTTAGGAGAAGGTGATCATATGGGTTTGTTCAATTTTAGACCTAGTTTATTTATGTGAATTTCTAGATCATGTGATGTAGTGCATCAAAATTTATGCATATGCAAAGTTGGGCTCCCAGATAGTTTAACTATGTTTTCCCATAGCCAATTTTGCATTGAGGAAAAAAGAGCCAAGTGAGATTTTTGTTGGTGTTATATCTTGCACTATGAAGGTGTAAATAAAAATTTATTATATGGGCTTGTTTAGTTTTAAGCATAGATTATTTGTGTTAAATTTGAGATCATCTATTGAAGCACGATAAAAGTTATGGGTGCTCAAAGTTGGCCTCTTAGGTAGATTTAGACATGGTTGGCTCTATGATAGAAGTTTATTAGAAGGAATTTTAATGGTTTTATATCTCACATGCATGAGAGTTCTAGGAGTAGTATGTCACATGGTTGGATTTTCCTATGTGAGGATATCATTTGGTCCAAGTTTGAGATCTTGTGTTGAAGCATAAAAAAAGTTATTAAAGATCAAAAATGGCTACTCAGGCATATTAATAGGGTCTCCATACTTAGTCATTTTTTCAAGTGTTAAATCTCAATCAATATCAATGGTTCACATGGCTCTAAGAAGTCAAGAGGTAGTGAGATGAGGATAGTTGCATAATGTTTAACATTTGAGAAAAGGTACAAGATGAGTATCCAATGATGAATGGATGTTCATATAGTTTTATCAATGGTGAGCATTGATCATTATTGACCTTGTTGATCCATAGATATTGATGGATCATGTTAAGTCAACATTTTGAGAGGACACAAGATGAGATCAAAGTGACTATGGTTTAACATTTGAGTTTGGTGCTCTATGTAGTAAAGCTCAAACAAGATCGATGGTGTGAGATTGATCCTAAGATGAGATTCCATGAGATTTGAGCATTTTGTTTGAAGGTTAACTATGGTTGTTGTTATAATATTTGAATTTAACACAGGAAAAACCAGAGCTCTATATTTTAATCATATCTTTCAATAAAAGATGAATTTTCTCATGCACTAAAAATCAAAGTGGTAGAGGATTCCATGATGAATATATTAAACTTTATTTGAATATATTAAATTGATTAAATTCAAATATATTGAGCCTAAAAGTTGATTATGTGTCCGTGGTTATTCTACAAGTAACTTGAGAAGGATTTTCAAGCTTGTGTTGATGATGTTTTGATATCTCATGATGAATTATCTATTAGAACATGTTGTAGACTCCATGAGGATTCTCTATGTGGATTTTGGAGGTGTGAATAATCTATCTTGAGTATGAAAAATTCTTAATAAGTTGATTGTGTGTTCATTCATGTTGATTGTGTACACTAGGTCAATGTTTGATTTGTTTAAGCATACACAAACATGATCTAAGTTGAATATGATAATTTAAAGATGTTTAAGAGTAAATAAGGAGTGGACCCATGTATTTTAAATTTCTCTTGTGTTATTTTTTTTCTCAAGGAAGTGCTAAAGGAGTGAGTGGGTTCACATGAGACCTATAAGGGCTACAAGGGCCTTATTAAAAGGTTTAGTTCCTTAAGGGTGACCCATTGGTGATATGGCCGATGTATGGAGATTTAATTATGATTTATCTTCATAATATAAATGTCTTAATGGTTAAGACATGCCTCATGGCCAACCAAGGTATTAATTATCAATATTTCTCTATAAATAGTGAAACCAAAAATGTTGGGTTCTAGACTTGAGCGTGAGAGACTAAATAATGATTTGAGAGAGGCTCAGTGTGTGTATTTAATGGAGAAAAGGAGGGTTAGAGTACCTTAAGGATATGTTGAATATAATAATAGAGTGAAGACTATCTGTATGACCTATTGGTCATAATTTTATTGATAAAATAGTGATATTGTAGATTGAGTGTGAGTAAAGGAGAAGAGAGATAATTTGAGGCCTATCATTAGGTGTTTTTGAAATTAGTTCAAAAGTAGAAGTGTTTTATAGGTGTTGTTGTGTTAGATCAGCATCTAAGGTGGTTTTATCCTCCTTTCAAGGTTAAACTTTCTAAAAGGTTTGGTTGTTATTGCATCTCATCTAGATAGGTTTGGTAGCACCTTGTGGCATTGGAGTCTCACTAAATATGGATTGTAGTTCCTTGATCATTTTGAAATGGTGTAAATTGGTTCTTGTTATTATAGGATAGTATTTCAATTATAGGTTCCATTATGTTTTATTCCCCAAGAGGGTTTCCACATATGTCATGTGATATGTGATTAATCTTGCATTATCTCTCTTGATCATTTCTATGAATGTTGTATATGATTCATGAATGCTTGTGGTAGCTGATTAAGTTTGTGTAAAGATAAGAATTGAAGTTGGATTATTTGGGCTCACTTATTCACCCCCCCCCCTCATGGATTTTACCTCTAATAGGATACTACATGGTGTGTTTGGGTCTTTGAACTTAAAAATATACTAATATCATTTATAAAATAGTTTCATCTCATTGTTTAAGAGTGTTAACTATGGTAAGTAACAATTATGTATACCATTGTCATGTTTTTGAGTTACAGTACAAATTAATTATTATGGCTAAATGCTTACTGATGCATCACATAAATAAATGGCCAAAGACTTCCTATGGATATCCTATGAAAAATAACCAAGGGTTCTTCCTATATACCTAAAGGTATGTGGAATCATAAATTGATATATAGTTTTTTATAATGTCTTACATATTGGGGCATAATCCGTCCATAAAGTTAGGGAAAACTAATATCTTCTTAGCCTAAAATGACAAATCTCTATTAGTTTTAAAACTATCAGAATACAATTTATAAACTAAATAAAGAAGAGAAAAGAGAAAAAAATCAAAAATATTCTTAGTGTCGTTACCCTATTACCACGTTTTAATCACCAAGATCTTGATTGGGTGAGGTGAGAACATATGATGGTTATAAGTAGAGAACCATAAATTATTAGATTTTTTGTGGAAAAAATGGCCTTAAAAAGAGATTTTTTACTAGATGTTATTAACATGCTTGTAAAAAACTTAATATAATAATAAAATATATTAAATATATGCTAAATGTAAAAGATAATAACAATATTGTATTGAAAATGATATAATCTCATTACAAAGTATCATGGGAATCTTTGAGGGGGAACCTCCTTTGAGCATAGACCAATACAAAATTTTAAAAATATGTCATTTCCTCTTACATAATCCCTCTTTTTAGGTTATTATACTAAAAAAAACTAATACCTTCCATACATGTGGGATAATTTCAAATAGAAAATTGGATGACTTACAAAGTATATGTGTCTGAGCTTTTATTAATAATACCTAATGCAAACTATATTTATTAGGATGAAGGCATCTTAACACATGTAGTGAGTCCAAATATTAGCCAAAGATTACGTTATAAGAAAGCATGAATTCAAAAACCATGGCCTTTGTGCATATTTTTATGGTTCTTAAAGTGAAAGGAATCTAAATACATTTAAGAGGATTTTGATTTTTTTTTCCAAATCTATGAAAATTGAATCTTATTTTCTTGATATCATTGGTAGAGTATCCTAAAGTCTTGACTGGCAACAAAGAGGTAACTATAATTGTGGTATCTTAATCCTAGCTTGAATGTCATTGATCATGACACTAATAAAGAGAGGAAGTTCATAAGCTCAATAAATGATTTTATCATTAATCATGTCATTTATGGGGAACTCAATGTAGATTTTATTGTTATTCAATTGAAGATGAGATATTATCTCAATGGTATGTTATTCATTATATGTTGGACTTTGATGAGGTTTATTAGGTTTTTTATTCTCAATTATTTATGGAAACTCTTATATAACTTGAAATTATTTCATGACACATTTATTATGATAGGTTGATGTTCTCATTAGTTCCATTAAGGTAACTTTTCTTGGCATTTTGTTGAGTTCATTTAAAAATTCCATTTATTTTACTTTTGGTAAGAACCCTATATTTCAATTGAGTATCATGATATGATTTAGGAGCATTTTATGATATAAAAAAGAATTTATTTAGTTTGGGACTCCATTGTTAGAGTAGGTAACTTGTGATATATACATTTTATATAGTTATAGTTGCATATTTGAGTGTTTTATCTTCTTGATTGGGTTTCTTAGTTTTTATGATAGGATATTTGTGCATATACTTACATCAAAGGTTTTATTTTGTTACATTGACATATTTTAAATTGATGTAATTTTAATCATAATTTATTTTTATTACACCTAAAAAAATTTCCATATGTGTGAAGGTATGATTATTAGTTTATTGAGGTTTTTGAAACTTTTGATATGATTGTTCTGTGGTAGATAAGATGTATGCTTGATATTTTTCTTGTGTGATAGCCTTGTGGTTCAATATTTCACCCTAATGTGATGTTTTAAGCAAGATTTATAGATCATAAAAATTTACTTAATAATGTCCAAATTTATCATGCCACCAATAAAACTTATTTTGGTTATAAAAGTGGGTAGAGGCTTCAAAGTATCAATAGCCATTGGTCAAGATTTTGACATCCTTTACTTGAGCTCATAGAGACTCGAGTGTTAGATGGATGGATTTTGGTTTTTTTAAGAAACAAAATTCACAAATTATATGATTGAAGAGGGTTTTTTTAAGATAATTGAATGTTGATAATATTTTTTTTGTTTTTAAAGACTCATTTCTAGAATTTTGAGATTGGTCAATTTTTTTCATGGGGTATTCTTATCTTTTGGCTTCCTCAAAGGCTTCTTCTAATGTCTTAGCATAGAATTATATTACTTTGTGTTAGATTTTAAGTGTTAAAAAAGTTTTAAAAATATTAAATATGTTTTATTCACTCATATTATCATCAAATTTATGCAATGACTTTCATATCCTAATGAAATCATAGGCAAACTCGTGAGCTAGTTTATTTGCATTGATAAAGTTTTCAAAGTTATTTTTAATAAGAACATGATATTTAAATTATTTGACAAGAGAATTGAATATATATTTAATTTTTATAATAAAATGTGGTGCAACTTATTTATACCTTTCTAACATGTCCCTAGTTAAGTTTATTGCTCAAATCTTGGTAGTTGCATAGGTATTCATTTTGATCCACTCTTTGTAGAGGTTTTCAAATGATCTAATGTTTATTATGGGTTAAATGGACTAGTCATATATGATGGTTGAATAAATACCTCCAATGTCCATATAAGCATTATAGGGATCTAAGATATCACTTTTTAGTGTTTAAAACATTTTATTTTGAATAAGAGGTTGAGGGATAATATTCTCATTAGGATCCATGAGGATAGGAGAGAGGAATTTATGAGGTGGTCCAAAAATAAAATTTTGTGGGTTTTTCATCATTTGAAAAAACTAATTTTTCATTTCTCCCATGTGAATATTATTTTTAGCTTCTATAAGGCTAATTTGATCTAACACTTTGACAAGCACCTACATGATATCTAACAAAATATTTTCATTAGGATAATTTATTGATGTCCCCACCATTAAATTATAAGTGGTTTGAGTTGATGTGGGATGTATTTTTGAGATTTTATTTCTTAGTAAGAGTGTAAATACAATTGGTATCTAGATTGAATTTGTATATTTGTCAATATATTCTTGGTCATGTCATTGATAAATTTAAATCATGTTACATTGAATAGTTGGAGTAGGTTGAAATTTAAAAAAAATACACCACAAGGTATTTCTCTTAATGGTTTGAATTAAAGGATAAAGGAGCAACTCATATATAATCTAAATGAATTGAGACTCGGTATAAAAACACTACAAGGTGACATGATTTAAATCTAAAAATATATAAAATAAAATATTTGGAGCTAAAATAAGAAAATTAAAAACAATCCAACACAATGGTAGAGTAAGATTCACATTAGGATCACTATAATGTATGTAATAAAAGAATGGTCAACATTATAAATATCATCTAAAATAACAAAAGGTAGAGTACCATATTAGATCTAACACACATACAATATGTTGGTTCATAAATCAATCTAGAATTGTAAACAAGGGTCATGAGAAAGGAGGTTGTAATAGATCTAAAATGGGAATCTACAAAATAAATACCAATCATATAACCTAGCTAAATCCAAAGTATGATTATATTTTGAAGTAAGAACTATAATGGTAAATAAAAAAATTAAATTACCATTAAGTGATAACCATGACGCATCTAATCTAAGGGTATTATAAGTGTCATTATTACATAA